>OZ038490.1:3934606-4157106 GCA_964036315.1 Acanthosepion esculentum | reverse complement strand
ACAAATGAAATTTTGATACAAAGGCCAAAGTAGACCCCCTCTCCCACATAAAATATTGCAACTAAAGAAACAATTGTAAAGGTCATGTTGATGCCAGTGAAATTCCACATTATCACAAGGGGTACAAGTTCCACAGTATATAACAGTAAGCAGCAAGACAGTTTCAAATTACTGATAATAGCACAAAGTAGAGAAATGTGGAAAAATAAATATGTGCCTGACATTAACATTGTCCAATTCTAATAAAATATTTCAACCTCAAACATTTTAAAGAGAGAAACGATTTGCAATAATTGCTGAAGAACTTCTTCAGAGATCAAAATGTCATGTATCATTGAATATCTCTTTCACATGACATTACAAAATGTATAATCTTTTTGAAGCATTCACAGGATTTGAGAGAAAAAAAACCATGCTTGATTAATTTTAAGATTTTGGTGTTGAAAAAAAAAAAATATAAAACAAAAAAAACATGAAAAATAAAACAAAAAACTAAAAGCTTAAGGGAGAAACTACATTTTCAATCTATTTCCTCAAACTTAATGTGATTTTTATGGATGTCCATTAGACAAATGATGACAATGACAGCAAAATTTATCAACAATAATGATTATGTTCCATGCATCACAGCACAGAGTTTGATGTCGACAAACCACTTGGCAGACACCAAGAAATTGCTCTTCTCTCACATACACATATATTATGTGTGTGTGTGTGTGTGAAGAGATATATAAAATGAAAAATTTAATGTCTCAATTTCTAGAATGAGGAGACTTACCCCATTTCTACCTTTGTGTTCTATGGCCTTCAGATGGCCTGTCAATCCCAGTATATTAAGAAAATTTAAAACAAACCCTTTATTTAATCTATGAGGCTAGATTGTTCATATCTAAAAATATCTTGTTTTGTTCTTATTTAGCACTGCTCAGTTATTGCCCACTCCTTTTCTCTAGAGACACAAACAGCAGAATGAGAACCAATCAACCGTTGTAGATTAAATGGAGTTCAGTTAGAGATTCTCTGGAGGTTACCTGAATCAACAGAAACCTGAGAAAGGTCAGAGGGTACAGTGACCAAAATGTAATAGCAGCAAAAGATGAAGATATTGATCTGAATGTAAATAAACATTCCTAAATAAATCAGCTACAGACAATAACATCGGTACCTCCATGATATCGCAAAAAAAAAGAGCACTGCATTATGAAAAAGACGGCAAACTTGATGAAAACAAAATTTTATCGTCTAAATGTTTGTTATTATTAAGAGGAAAGATCGAAGTATTTTTGGAGTATTTTTTTACATTTTTTAATCGTTCCTAACACGGCCGAAGATTTTGTTAAAAATCTTGTTTTTTTTTGAGTCAGCAAAATTGACAGATAGCAACCATTTTTTTCCATTTTATAAAATTAATGAAAATCTCAGCTTGAAATTCTTTTAAATATCAATTACTTTTTCAAAACTTATTTTAAGAAAATGAGAAATTATGTTTATTTAAAATATTTTGAACCAAGCTTAACTTAGTTTAGCTTAGCTTCTGCGCTGAAAAGATGTAATTTGAAAATAAAACAAAGCAGGTCATAAACTTTTGCGTCTCTTGACAGATGATGAATGACATATTGACGGATTCCGTGAGGATAATTTGTTTTATGGAAGGAGAAAAGTGAAATATTTTACATTTAAGTGAAATTATTTACCTCGTTATTTTTAATGAAAACTTTCAGCGCTCTAATTTTTTTATTTTTTTTGTACTTAACTTTCACCTTTACGTTGCTTTATGGAAAATACATTATAAAGAAATTAAAACAAGACTGTTACAAATTAGATTAAATTTTATAAGAAAGGTATCTAATTAATTTATAGGTACCTTTCTTATGAAATTTTATCAGAAGTGTACATGAAGTACTATAATTTTATGTACATTTACTACATTTTACCGTGTTATTTGTATTTCCATTCACTTTATTATTAATTTTGATATTTCATTTAAGGAAAAAATGCCATAACTGAGGTTAATATAAAAATAAGATCATATAAATTTCATAAGATGATACTGATACTTTTAGGTCCCCTTCTCAGTTGAAATTGAAAAATCAAATAAACTTCTCCACAAGTGTTTCGCAAAAGTAAAGGCCTTAACACCGGAGAACAATGCAACTTAATTGTATTCTTGTTGGTTTTCCGTACTTTATAATTAGAGCTCGATTATAAACACAAAATTACATTTCTTAATTACTGCGGGTATTCTGATTAGTTAAAAAAACAAAACAAAAAAAAAACGATACAATTTACAACGCACTAAAAAAAAGATCTATCTCATAAGGACACTTACAAAACCTGATGCGGCTTTTAACTAATTTGATAATATTTTAACAACTTAAATGTAAAAATCTATTATAATTTAAAAATAACAAATAATCGTATTAAAAATTCATTTTTCATCGAATTTTTTTTTTGCTTTTAGAAAATAGTCCAGATTCATAAAAACAACTGAAAGCAAATAAAAGCATTTGAAATTAAATAATATATTTGTTTATTGAGAGCTGATTTTCAGACCGGGGGGGGGGAGGTTTGGGGGGCAATTAAAAAAAAAAATTCATTTTTCATCGAATTTTTTTTTTGCTTTTAGAAAATAGTCCAGATTCATAAAAACAACTGAAAGCAAATAAAAGCATTTGAAATTAAATAATATATTTGTTTATTGAGAGCTGATTTTCAGACCGGGGGGGGGGGGGGGCAATTAAAAAAAAAAGAAAAGAAAAAAAGTGATTTGCATTCCTCAAAGCCTTGTGCTTTTAATCACTAAACCTGGCGCGATCGAATTTCTAGCGTTTTCATAAAATTAGTTATGGAGGGGGTAATAAATATATATATATAAAAAAATAAATTTCTACCATGACTTTAAAAGAAAACATTTATAATTTCGATCATAATGCTTTCTGAAAATTTCATTAACATCCGACAATTTTTTTTATTTTTGCAAGATTTTCCAAATTAATGTGTGTCATACAAAAAAAAAAAAACGTGCTAAAAATTGTATGTTATTTTACTAGTTCCGGTGATACAAAGAGAACAAGGATTTTAAGATGAAAAATCAGATTGTTCTAAAAAGAAGGAAATTTTTTTAAAATAATTAAAATAAACTTTGATCTTTCCTCTTAATAACAAATATTTAGACGATAAAATTTTGTTTTCGTCAAGTTTGGCGTCTTTCATCATGCTATGCTCTTTTTTTAGCGATCTCGTGGAGGTACCTAGCACAACATGAACAAGATTTGTTTTTTTTTATTAATATTAAATTAATGATGGGCCACAAATTCAAAACATTATTACCAGGGTTAAGATTACAAAATTAAAAATTCATTAAAAAATGAAGAGAGTCCCACCTTATGATGTAGAAAAAAAAATCTATTTTTACTATCAATTCAAACATAAACCTGGTAATGAAATAGCAAGAAGGAATGATCAGTTACAGTTTAACTGAACATATTGTCTTGAAAACAAAGACTAGCATAAAATTTAACTAATCAAAAAACCAAAACCTAAGCCAACCTAAAAGGCTTAGCCAAATAAGGTTTAACTGTACTAATCGATCTAGACAACACACAACACTCATCCATTGATTGTGAGTATAATCATAATAATAAAAAAGAATCGATAAAAAAAGCAATAAAATTTAAATGGCTTATGAAGAAGTTATCAATAAATTTATAACTTAAACTGAACGGTTGTTTTTCTAGCAAATGATGTTTCCCATTAGAAATTTTTATTTTAATACAATATGAAAAATTGTTTCTGCCTTCACTGAATTTAAGGAACAATGAATTCTCTCTCTCTCAAAAAAAAAGAAATTAACAAGACAAGTGTTAGTAAAAACAAAAGCTTAAAAAATTTAAAAATTAAATGAAATATAAGGAATAGAGAGTACCGTTTTATTAAAAATAAAATTTTTTAAACACTGCAATAAATATACAGAGAATTTTTTTTCAAAAATTAATCTGAAATCCTTATCTAAACAAAAACATTTTTCGGTTATTGCACTTCTGATCATCCATAGTTAAACAACCTATGGACATCATGGCTTAAACACAACAGTAACACTTTGACTTAAGTTAACTAACAGTAACACTAACAGAAACATGTGCGGCAATATTTAATTCGTACGGTTACCCGATGTTTTTTTTTATTTAGCAAAATATGGATTTGAAACTTCATCTTTTCGATAAAATTTCAAGTACCAATCGTGTAACAAAAACATGTGTCATGCTGAGTAGTTGCATCATCAGATGTTCTGATAACAATCAATACTTTCTTCCCGTAAATGTATAATCCAACGAGCAAATATAGTAGTGCAATAACCATGACAGCCAGAGTAGAGTTCCCGTGTACACACACACAGAGACACACGTGACAAAAGCCTTCATTGTAGATCTAAAAATCCTACAAGTACTAAAAGTAAAACCAGCAGCTATAGCAGTAGTAGTAAAAATAATGGATTTTAACAACCACGCGGCATATGAAAATACAAGTTGAATATGTGAAAACTGAAAACATGCATGCAACTATCCGCTGTTAATAAGGAAGGTTCGATTTTTAAGACAAATTGAAATAAGCACGATTTGTTGCTTGGGATTCGACAAACTCACTGCTACATCTTTATCGTTTTTTTCTCTCGCATCACTAGCACTGAAAAAAAAAAAGATTCCATTTTCGAGGGGTAGGGGTTTAACAGCCAAATGCTTAGGGTAAAAACGGAAACGATAATGTCAATCAAACCTGAAAGACTTGTCTTGTAAACAATCTCACGATCAATTGCTATCACAGAGCACTAATTTGAATATGATACTTTTTATGGTCAGGTAAATTAAGAAGAGCTACTCTTCTTCTTACTCATTACTTGAAAGACATTGATTTATTCCAATATTGACAACAAATATAATACGATTTTCTATAGCACATAACTACGTACTTATTTCGCACGTTAAGTTGTCAAGTCCTCACTATTTTTTCATTATTGTTCACATAAAAATAAAAACGTAAACCTGAGCAATTTTGCAGGACAAACCTAAATTACAACCCAAAACCATAAATTAAATATTTTGAGATCTGACATTTCTTTATTCCTTTAGGAAAAAAACAACATCGCTGGAAAAATAAATAAAATGAAAATGTTACTGTTGGGTTGGGTCGTCGTTGCTTCCTGAGATTCTATGTTCAAAAACTGGACCGCTTTTCTGCATGTGCGCCTGTTTTTGGGGAGTTTTTTGTTTTTTTTGGCGCCTTTCATAGGAAGAATTTTCAAAATTCTACAGAAATACGATAATGCGGACAACAGGTCCCCACTTTTTTTTTTTATATACACACTTAATTAATTCTAATCAAGCTATTTAGTTTGTTTTCAAATACTTACTGAAAGATTTTTTTAATGAGAGAAACTGGCTAAAAAGCACAGTCTGTCAGAGGTTGTGTGAAAAATAAAAAATATAAACTAAATTCGTAAAGGATAGAGAAAAAGAAAACCTTTTAAAAGTTTTAACTCGGTTAATAATTACACATTGAGTCAAGAAAAAAATGTAAAACATTTTATGAAAAAAGTGAAAACAGAAAAAAAATAAGAAAAATGTACTTTAGCGTTAACAAAGTTTTAATTTTCACAATGTAAAAAAATAAAATAGCTTTGTTTTTTTAATGATTATTTTTTTAAACAAACACATTTTTAATGCCTCTTAGTTTTAAATTAAGAAGTGCAATTAACTTTTTAAAAATAAGTTATTTTTATTATGGCCATTGTATTATTGTACAGTAGATACACTTGAATCAAATCGATCTTTATGAAATCGCTTTTTAGTACGTTGAAAAAATAGTTTTAAGTTGACAAATGACTTAAACAAATCGTTCTTTTATTATTGAGAAATGTTAAGACTTCTTATTTCAATAATCAACTGTTTTTACAACGATTGATTTACTTTTTTTCCTTCCGCAGTGAAGTGTATTTTTTTCACATCGATATGTTGCTTTTGGAAAAAAGAAGTTTATGCGAAAAACAAACTTTTTATTCATAAAACGACTTCATGATTTCAACAGCAATTAAGGAAAAATCAGGATAAGAACATTTAGAGAGTATTATTTATTAGTTTTCGTCGGCAACTTGGAGAAAATAGCCAGTTGTCCTTTACCTTTATTGATGGGAAAGAGAACTATCGAGTGAAATATGAGAAAACTTAAATGAGGCCAAGTGACACTTCCGCGAGTCGTTCTGTTAACAAGCACGCTAAATTTGATTCTTAACAGTAACACTAAAAAAAGTTTACGGAAAGAAGTTTTATGATAGATCAAAAATAAAACAAGTGAGTAATTGATTTTTTTTGTACAGCTACTGATTTTTAAAATAAATGGAAAACATGTTACTCTTCTTACGATGAATAAAAAAAAAAAGAAAGCAATTCAGGAGGGACATTTAAAAATATTTCCCTGGAATGATGGGATTCAGAAATAAAGGGTGTGTACCCACGACGAGGCAGAGTGAAGGAAAACAAGTTAAAAACTGATTCTTTTCAAAGCCTCATCAATTGAAAGTGCTTGTTAACGAGGGAGAAAAAATCATAAAGTAAAGATCTAAAGAAAAAAAAAAATTAAATGGAAACACGTTGACAGTCAGATTTTTAAAGAACTAAAAATAATATCCCAAAAATAGCAAAGGAAAAAAAATAATTTTTTTTTTTTTTTGCACAATACCACGCACTTTTCCTCAAAACGACTTATTTTCTAATACTGTCATAAAGATAATTCAATTAGTAGTCGCTAAGGATTTAGTGAAATGTTTCATTTTCTACAGTGGAAAAGTAAATTTTTAACATTATTTATTTTGTTCACCTTATAAAAGGAATTTTAAAATCCTCTCCTTATTCGAGATGTTTTAGGTTCCCCCACCCCACGAAAAAGCCCAAGTTAATGGCAATACCAATGGGATATAATTTTGAAGGAAAAGTTAAAAGAAAAAAAAAAAAAGAAAAGTAATAGACTTAACATTTTCAATTTTAAAATAAAGAAAGGAAATGTAGATTATCAACAACTGTAAAAAAATGTAAAGATCAACAATTTTTCAGTGAGGCCAAAAACGTGCCGAATTTATTCATTTTAAAATTCTTTTAAATTTTAGTAAGAGAATATAAAAAATATCCAATTTCCATTTTTAAGAAAAATGGTTTTACTTCTAAATGATTAATCTTTTTCTTTTCCTATGGATTCTTAATTCAATTATTATTAATAATAACAATTTTTTTTAAAAAACAAATTTAAAACAATTTAAGTTTCGCTATGTTTGCAAATGGAAAGCAAACTAATGATGATGATGAGAGAACCGGGTTGATTTTTTTCTTACTCATTGCAAACATTTTCTGCTGATGAGGAAAGAAACTTCTTTTTTCAAACTTGACAAACTTTCCTTTCAGCTGATTCGAATAGAGAAAAAAAAAAAAGGTTACTTGCATTTTGCTTCCATAAAAAGCATTTTAAGCAGAAAAATACGTTTTTTACTTTTTAAGCTTGGATAAAAATAAAATCTATGTATAAGAAAAACTAACAATTTTAATTTTAGAAAATATTAAAAATCACAAACTTCATAAAAATAAAAATGATTATGCTCAGATATAAAAAAAAAAAAAATCACGTAATAAAAAGTATTATTTATTTTTCTCCAAAGTAACAGATAATATGGGAGTCTGCAAAAAAAAAAGTAGACATTTACAATACATTCTTACTTAATAGAGGAATTTATTTAAAAGAAATTGTCCCCCACATATATTTCATGTTTCATAAAAAAAGATAACACAAAAAAACTAAATGCTAAAATAAAATTTCAAGACGAATTATAAAATTATGGTTAAAAAAAAACAACAAAAAAACGCTAAATCTTCATTTAAAGATTTTAAGATTCATCAACAAAAACAAATCTATGAATAAAAAAAAAACTTTAATAAAACGATCAGTAATAAGTTTTTCAAGGAAAAGAAAATAAGCAGATTTCAGAAATATAAATAAAAATAAATAAATAAATTTAATTTCTTTTCTACACACACAATTGAAAATAATCTTTAATTAAACTTTTTTTTTTTTTAAATTCTTATTCTTCTTGTCTTGTGTCTTAAGCCGAGAAGAAACGTGAAATTAAAAAAACAACACATAGTCAATTAAAAATTTAAAAAAAAATCAACCTTTATAAAATCTCTCAAAAATCAAAGTTTAGTTAAATTTTCAAATAATTTAACATAAAAACATATGTTACTGATGCAATTGCGTAAAAATAAAATATAAGTTCTTAAATTCAAAAAAATATTTGGCATGTATTTGTTGCTTTTCTCTATTATTGAAAAATGCGTAAAATTGTCTCCATGAATGTGTGTGTGTGCATTTGTATGCATGTGTACGTGTGTTTTGTCTTACCTTTCATAAAAGTATCTAAGGCAGAGAAAAAAGACCCCAGTGAGAAGGGACCAACACATGTCGACAGCCCGGGGATAATAGACATCTTTAGACTGACTTTCAAGATCTACCCAAGAAGTACCAACAGGTAACCAAAACTTTTCATTCCAAAACCATTGTGCCATGTAATCCGTATTCATGATGTAAAAATGAAGTAAAGAAATGTCTATTATGTATGTTGTTGTTGTTCGTCTTGTCGTTGCTTGAGAAAATCAGATTAGAGAAATACTCAACACCAAAGTGAGGACCGCCCGACCAACCGACCGGCTGCCACTTACGGCGGAAGTGAACAATACCGGAACTTTGACACTGGCGTAACTACGGAGGACCAGATGGGACATAACTCTGTCACAAAAACACTAATGACAAGTCTGACTTGTTTGTCAAGTGGAAATAGGAAACATCTAGAGCGGAACCGACTTCTTTCATCTCTGAAAACAGCTCATTCTCTCTATCGATTTTTTTCCTTTTGTTTTTATGTTCCTTATGGCCACCCTCCTTCTTTCATACTTCTACATTCTTATCTGATTACCTCATAATTTATCTCTTTCTACTACTGACTCTCTGTAGTAACATGGAAAAGAACCTTTATTTTTCTTTCGTTCTGTTGATCCTGGCCTCTAGTGTTTGTTATTTAATGTGGATTTATTTTTAGACCGCGCGCTTTCTCTCTTTGAACGTGAGAAAGAAGAATATTAAATTTTTGAATATCACTACGGTTTAAATTTTACATGTTTACTGATAAACTCGATAAAAATTATCTTTGTTAGTACACTCAAGTATTCTGAAAATGACATTTTCAAAATAAAATGGGATGACATAAAAAAACCATAATTAGCTAACAAACTAACATTTCATTTCAATCAATGCATGCGTTTTTCATGCACTAGTTCAGATGCACTTATACGAATCTTGTTTTTTTATTTAAAATGTTTGCAAAAATATTTAGTATTTTTTATATTTATTGATTCAATTTAAGAACAATGTGTGTATCACTTCCTTTAATGAGTGTTGAGTGTCATTTGATTTCGTCAAACTTTTGATATTTGGAGTCAAATTAATTATTCAGCCGAGAATTTTAAAAAGATTGATTTGTCATTCGCTATCATATTTTATTTTTAATCAATCTCATAGCTTAAAATGGGATTGAGATGTCATTCTGAAAAAGAAAATTTTCTTAGTTCTGGAAACTGCTCACAATGTAATTTCCAGAAATAACGTCTGAAGCATTTATGAAAAAGGAAAATTCATTAAATTTCATTTTCAATAATGAATTTGTTCTCAAATCAATAAGTTCTCAAATCAGTAAGTTACTAAACATCTATGATTTTTTTTTTGTTCATTAAATGAAAATTGATTTAAATGCAAATATGCAGTCTTCATTTTCCCATTTTTGATTTAATTCAAGCTTATCATTTAATTATTTTTTATTGCACTAATGTGGATTCCAAACAATAATAAAATTAAAATAAAAACATGAGTATGCTTGTTAAATAAATAATTTGTATTTACAAACATGTTCATGGAATCAAAAAGGAGTAAAAATAGTCTTTAGTTAAGTTAAAGTACAAGGGTAGTTGGTTCACAGAAAAATCTACAGTTTAGAAAAACTTTTATTGTTAGTGAAGATTCACTGTCTTTTTTGTTGGACATGATTCACTGACTGTCCATGTTTCTGTTAAAGTCACTGACATGTTTCTTTCAGTCATGTGCAATGGAGAGACAGTTGCATCTGTGCTCTTTGAAAATCAAAATCTGTGGGTTTTATAAGAAATATTTGCCAAAAGTAGGCTTGAGAAAAATTGGATTTTAGTTTTCTCTAATTGGTCAAATATTTCACATGATGTTCATTTCTAACCAATAGGCACTTTGATTTAAACAGTATGTATTGCACTGTGAAATCCTTTTGGCATGTTTGTAATATTGTCTGTTATTGGATAGAAAAAGTTTGGATGTGTTTTAATATGGTATGTATGTGTATATGTGATTGTGTTGGAAATAGCATTTCTTTCTTATACTGGATAATTAAATTTCAGTAAAAGACAAAATTTTCATAGTACAAAACTGCTAATATTTACAAAAAATAAATCCAACACAACTCTGGGGAGTGATAGGTGTAAACTGATTGGCAAACATCACTGGGATGTAATGTACACCACAGATAATGATGTAACAAGCCTCATGGATTGGTCATCACTTGCGTAAATTCTCTTCTGTGAGGAACCAAATGAAAAAAATGGATATTATTTGGTCAAGAGAATTAGGATGAGTTAATCAGATTATCATAAAAACATTTGATAATTTAGGGAAAAAAACGGGTAATTTGCTTTTTAAGCCTCGCGCTAAATATGCAATAAAAACTTGCCGAATAGTTATATTTAGGTGTAAATGTATATGCTTAAAATAACAAAGAAATTTTAATAAAATCTACCATTTTGAAGTTATTGATAATAGAAGTTTGGACTTATTTGTGTTGTGGCAGCCATTACTAGTGTTGTTTGCATATATTTGCTGTGGAACAGTCTTGATAAATTGTGCATGCAATGAGTCCTCAGTTGCGCAGTAATTGAATCAAGTAAGAACCGTAAAAAGGCCGTTAACAATGTAATCTTCCACGCAAACATAATTGGCAGCAAATGTATGCAAACAATGCCAGTAATGGCTGCTGTGCTATAATGAATGAGTCTGAACTTTCATTGTCAATAACACCTAAACAGAAGATTTCATCAAAATTTCTTTGTTATTTTCCAATTAAGGATGTAAACTTACCTGTAAATATAACTATTCAGCAATTTTTTATTATATATTTAGCATGGGGCTTAAAAAGCAAATTACCCAGAAAAATAATTGAAGAAAGTCATACTTTAATTCTCTTAGGATCTCAAAATGTAAAATAGTAGATAAATTTGGTAGGAAAACAAGGCGAGTTTTTGAAAAACAAGTTAAAATTTATGTATAAGTTTGAAAAAAAACTAACTTAATTGATAAGAAATTAGAAAAAAAAATAAGCTAAATGGAAGACTGGTAAAAATATTCTAACCAATATTCCACATATTTCTGGAAGTATCTATAAAAATAATTAATTAATAAAGTACTAACTTTTGATGCTTATGAAGCTACAATAGACACTCAGATATTTAAACTAAAATTCCATATTTTAATAACTCTATCTAATATTCAGTAAGGCTCATATAAAAGAATAATAACAATAATAATAATACATATCTTGAAAAGATAATGTATTTGGTAAATACTAAAATGACTGCAAGGAAGAAGTTCACAATGTTCTATTTTAAAATAAGTTTTATATTTCAAGATTAAAATGAGACCAGAGATGGAATTTTAACTCTCTTCATTTGTACTTGAGATTGAATCAAAAAGTATCCGGATTGGTTTATAAAAAGAAAAGCTACAGCACATATCAATCTGACATTTGAAGTAGTCCCCTTCTGATGACACACACTTTTATCCAGTGTCATTTCCACTGATAGAAGTATTCCTGGAACTCTTTTTTTGGGATAGCAAGCAGATAACTTGTTGCATTCTTTTGGATTTCCTTGATGTCTTGAAATCTTGTTCCTTTCAAATAGGATTTGATTTTTGAAGAGGAAAAAATTGCAAGGGTTGAGATCTGAGGAATATGGTGGTGGTTGGTTGGGGAATGTTATGCTTAACCAAAAAATGTTGCAGAAGCCATGGTTACAGATGGAACCTCTGCATTTTGTTTCCAAGCACTGCTATAAACAATGGAAGTGAGTAAGAACATTATAACTAAGTGTGTATATGTGACAGAGTTCAAAGTCAATATGTGCCAAGTAGCTTCACTCTCCATAATTTAGTTCTGTTACCATAGCAACAGTCCTAATATTTTTTGATCAAACCTTGTATATGAATAAATTGAATTGTTGATTTCAGAAAGTGTTATTTTTGATAAACTTCTCTGTTTGTGACATAGTAAGAATGGAAGTCCACCTTGAACCTTGAATCTGTCTATTTCTTTATTCTGAAAACACTTGAAATTGATATAGTGATTGTTATCTGTGCAACTAAAGATAACATTTTCTAAGTTAAACCTTTGTTGCTTTGGTCAGAGATTACCAGAACCAGAAACAATGTATTGTTCATATTTTGTTCTCTGAGCTTTGAGAAAGATGAAAAACTAATTTAGCTCAGTTACCTCATAGGCTAATATATATGTCAGTTTAAAAATCTATAGTCTGGATATGTTGCTAAATTAGTTTTGAAAGTGTGTATATATATATATATATATATATATATATATATATATATATATATATATATATATATATATATATATATATATATATCATTTTATATGTGCAGTCCTTATTGGAAGGTGTTCAATATCTGATAGAGCTAACATATTCAGTCATATGGATATGAGTTTGTGACCCTGGGTTTCATGCTTTTGCGATCATCAGATAAACTCTCTCTCTCTCTCTGTATATATATATATATATATATATATATATGTGTGTGTGTGTGTGTGCGTGCATGTATGTGAAGGATTTCCTAATCTTTTTGACAATCTAGACTGTCAACTTGCTCTCTATACTTTCAAGAAAGAAATATCTCACAGTAATTAGTGAAAAATAGAGCAAAAAACAGATCTATGTATCTATCTGTTTCAGCCTGCTCATATCTATCTATCTATAGAGAGTAAATATCCATGTATATTTCTTATAAAAAGTAATGAAATGATATTCATTGTATGATTTTTTTTATTTAATTAACATGGGAGCACAAAGTGTCAACTAAATAAAAATCATAAACCGTATACAAAGAATACTTTTGTTGTCACTTTATATATATATATATATATATATATATATATATATACATGATGGATTCTATCATTGTTTTCAATGTATGATAGTTCAATAGCAAACTCCACCCTTGATACCCTACTTGCATTGTGCTTTCAATAACTTTTAAGGCCAGCTTGAGATCCACATAACATTTCCCATATAGGACAAGGAACTTCACACCTTCTAAAGGCTGCAGGAATGTTTGAATAGTGTTCAATATTCTGCTTTGTAATGCATAGATGTTCAATGTGAGACCTCTCAAAAGTTGTAATTTCTTTTATGCACACACTCATCCACTTTACATGACCAATAGAATTTAGGTTTTTCTTAAGTTTATCCTTGTACCTGAACAGAGGACTTCTTACTTTCTAAAAACCATCATGCAGTTGTCTATATGTGAGGTTTTTTGGTGTTGTTTCATCACTTATGCGCACAACATGATCAGCCCAGTGAAGTTGTGATCGCATTAAAAAATGTCTCTATGCCTCTAATTTTCATTTTTAAACAGATCAATATTAGATATTCTGTCTTCCAGATTATGGCCACAGATTGTATGATGGCACTGCTTATGGAAGACATCACGCTGGCAAATATCATTCTCGTAGAGAGTACAGGATTAGAAGTCAGAGAGGAGAGTACCTTTGGAGATGCAATAAATGATCTCATCATCAAGACTGGCTGAATTGTTGATTTTGCATCCAAGGTATGTTTTATTTATTTATTAATGCAGACATGAAAACAAATTTTTACTAAGTTACTTAAAAATTGAAAACTGAAAACAAATACCTTGTAAAATACCATCATGCAAAATGCAAATATAAGCACTATATACATACTTTAGACAAAGCCAATACTTTCGACAAAACAAATAAGATGGCCAACACCTGAAAAAATGAAATAAACCACAAGTTTAAATAAATAAATAAACAAATTAAGTAAATAATAAACAAATTAACAATCTATGACTGAACACATAAGCATGAGTAAATGTAATAATAATAATCAACAACAATTAATTAAGTAATTACTAATAAATAATGTGTCCTGGGTATGACGATAAACTACATCTGCATCCTGGGTGGGACGATGGACTACGTCCGACAGCAAGGCCTCTGATAATACGTTTTTGAAAAAATAATGTTGCCAGTTGTACATTTTTGAAAAAATAATGTTGCCAGCTGTATGTTTTTGAAAAAATAATATTACCAGCTATACATTTTTTTATGAAAAAAATATTAACAGAAATAGATTTTTAACAAAACAAAAATATTACCAGGAAAAAGAAAAGTTGTCGGCATTAAAAGACCCATTGAGGTTGATATGGCGTAAAACAAAACAAAACAAACAAACTAATAAATAATGAGTAAAAAAAGTTAAATAATAAATATCTACAAGTAAGCGCATTTGGATCCACAATAATTTCTACTCAATAGCCAATAGAATAATTTGAAAACATGACTATTACCACCTACCCAATACACGTTAGGATAATGCAATAAACCTTCTAGCCATAATACACCATTAACCAGTATATATAAATAGTTGCACCAAAACACAACACACATGGCCTAAAGATTGCATTCAAGCATGAAACAGACTCATCATTTGCTGTTGACCTTAGTGCCCACTTTTACATTTAACATATGATTTATCCCTGATACTGAGCACTTATTCATAAATATAGCAAACCTTAAAATTGTATTTTTATAATATATATATATATATATATATATATATATATATATATATAGACCAGTGCTCATTGCTTTGTCATGCACAAAGCATTTAATATATTGCAGATAAAAGCCAGCCTAAATTTGCAAGTATCTCATGGGACAGCTGAAGTAAAGATGACCAAATGTGACAAAATCTGATACTAGTCACAATGGCAAAAGTATATCCCCCAAATGAAAACACAATAAGATGATGGTCAACACAATAGTCATAAAAAAGAACTAACCTTAATTTCTTAGTGACTGATGTTCCTGGTTGAAAGTGGGGTTTTAGTTGATGATGTTGAGAAGAGTATAAATATTTGGTTATAAATGAGGGATTTTAGTCATAAATAACTGTTCTTCTTGCTTTAGTCTGTTCTATTGAGGACTGTGATTACATGGCTAGAATAAGCCTCAGCCATATTTAAAATGTAATTTAATTAAAGTTGAAAGTTTAATTTCATAGATTAAATAAAATACTTGCTTTGAATCCACAAAATCTAATTCAATCCTCTTATACTCTGTTGCAATTAAATCTCTTTCTGATTCATTCTGTATGCTGACCGGATGTAAATGCCATGAAAGCAGAGAATGAAATAATAAAAATTGTTTTCTGCGCATTAGGCTCCTTGCATCATGTCTAGTCTATGAAGTGAGGTCTGGCAGTGACCAATTGCAAATATTCCCATTAGAAAAAGAGATGCCCCTGTCTCTGAGAACAGCACCTGCAGTTGCAGTCCAGTGTGCCGCTGGCTGTCACACAGAGCACTACTGCTGCTGCTGCTCCTGCTACCACCACCACCACCACTGCATCTCAACATGACCACACCTCTCAACGATCTTCACCACTCCCAGGTTTGACTAACCACCTTGGCTATCCAGTTTTGACTTGATAACATCTCAACTTCGAATTCTAATGCTCAGATTCATGCACTTCTCCCAATTCTTAACACTCACAAGCACCTCAGCAACCCACCACCATCACCTCAGCATAGTCAACATGTACAAAGCATTCCCTTGCAGGCATCACTGCAGTGCTGTTCAGCAGAACAGCCCTACTAACTTCACCAATCTGATGTCACCCCATTTTCATAGAACAGACTTACCAACCAACAAAAACTGCCTACCACCATGACTTCTCCTGACTCTTAATGCTCGCAAACACCTCAGCACCCTATCACCATCACCTCAGCATAACCAAGATGTACAAGGCATTCTCTTGCAGCCATCACTGTGGCCCCATTCAACAGAACAGTCCTACCAACCATGGCAATCTAATGTCACCACTGCTTCATAGAACAGGCCTACCAACCAACGAAAACAGCCTACCTTGATCAACCAACACACACTGACCATACCCTGAGATTTCACATCAAACCCACACAAGAATTTGGTAAACTCCTGCCAATACTCTTCCACCCAACCGTCATTCTGACAACCGGCCACTAAAATGGACATTTCACCCATCCTACAACATTTCTGTATGACATGCCAACAATAAATGTTCAAATCCTCATTATTCCTTTCTCTCACCACCAAATGCTTAATACAACAACCCTGAATGAACTTCATGATCTTTTTAACTACTAAAATGTACTGATAGATATAGACAGACAGTCACCATTTGATTTTGATTCCTGTATCCACATGGTTTATGTCTCCAATATTGAGCTCTCTACCCTATTAAATATAGCAAATTTTAAACAATATATATCCATATATGTGTGTGTGTGGTCAAGTAGTTGGAATGTGTTCTGACCATGAAACCCTGGCCCACCATGGTTGATTTGTAAGGTAGTTAATTTTTTTATGTTATTGATCTGAAGAAACGATCTCTGCATGTAACACCATAGAAAAGTTCTTAAAATCCACACCACAGTTCAAACAAAGCTTTATAAGTGAAACTAGAGAAGCAAAACTGTTTGGAAGTTGTCAATAGTTGCCTTAAAAAGGACATCACAAGTCAGGGTTTCATTGGATTTGTTCCAATTTGATCATGCCACTTTGTGCTCTCTCCAGAAGCTGGAACATTTTCAGGAAAAACTGCAGGTTGCTTCTGGGAGTATTGAAGAAACAAGTGTGCCTGAGTTGGTGTCTACAATAGGGATTAGCTAAACACCTTAGCAGATTGATGTACTTGGAAACAAGAAGTCAGCCATTATATATATATATATATATATATATATATATATATATATAATATTAGTGGTCAATATATATATATATATATATATATATATATATATATATATATATATATATATATATATATATACATATATAAATCTATATAAATAAATTTCCAAGAGGATAGAATCCAGGTAGATATATATATGATATAATGATATATAATTTTGTATAATTTTGCATATCAACAAACAGTATTTATAAAAAATATGACAAACTAGAAAGTTTTTTTTATGACATGTTTCATCCATTAGGATTTCATCAGACTGGCCTTTGTTGATATTGCCACATCTACACATGCGTATGAAACAAGAGACTACCCACTAACTCTATTATAACTACAACCGAAAAGAATTTATCAAAACTCAACATAAAATTTGTCACAACAACATCTAAAACAAAGACTTAATAAAAAAAATAAAACAACCAGCCAAAACTTGAAGGAGGAATTTACTTTATCAAATGCAGTAATTTCCAGAATGAAGACATTGGCGAAACAAACCTCAAAAAGTGTAAAGGGCCATTTTAAGTAACAACACACAAAATCCATTGGTAGTTCACTGTAACAAAATGGACCACAATTTTAACATAGGGAATGCTGCTTTGATTAAAAGAGAAAATAATCCACTGAGACGAAAATGTCTGGAAAGTGCCTTGATTGCTAGTTCAGCCACGATAAATTTGTGTCCAGGCTCTTACAATACTATTTACTGTAAATCCCAGGAAAACACACTTGTTGCTAGCATATGGAGCACCCCATAGTGGGAACCGAAATCTAGTTACAGACAACAAAATACTCTAGCCATAAATAAACTCCAACTCCAGACCACTTCCCCCGTAATGAGGTATTTCACAACCTTCACCAGTCACCAACACAAATCCCTTATCATAAACAAGGTGTCTCTCAGAGACGGACTGATATTGAAAATAAATTGAAATCCCTACTTCCAGACAAACACGTAAGAGCTGAAGACGGCTGGGTTCAGACCAGCTTGAAATAGACTATACTCATGTTGAGGTAATTTTGGTTTTTGCTGTACAAAATACATATGCTCTGTTATAATAAATACATTGAGCTCTCTGTGGATCAGTTTTAATATTCATTATTACTAGGCTCCACCTGGATTATATACCAATGGATCTATTACCTGTACTATATATATATATATATATATATATATATATATATATATATATATATATATATATATATATACACCCACACATACACAGACCCCACATAACATATTTAATAAGATTTTTAGTTTATTATAAGGTTACATTTGCGGAATGTCCAGTTGAGGTTTCCAAATTAAGATGGTAATAAATTTGGAATTTTACTACTCGTCACCATTAAGGATACTTTTAAATTAATTTGGATTAACTTGGACTCTTAATGAGAAGAAATTCAATGAAAAATTTAGTAGCACTAAATAACCCTGTACCTTGTAAAGATTGAATTCATAATATGAACAATAATTTACTGCAACTAGTCTATTAAACAGTGGTGTAAAATAAATATCCAATGTATGTGTGTATGCACTTATTTTTACCCCATTTTAACATGAACAGATCATGTCAATCTAATATCATCATTATCAAACTGGCTTACAACCCACATCATGTTGAAACACTGGTTCCTGTACAATCACTAAAGTTAAGCAATGTTAAGCCTGGTCAGTACCTAGATGGGTGACCACTTGGCAATACCAAGTGCCGTAAGCATGGATATATGGCTGGTGTAATGGATAATGGCTTCAAATTATTAATCAGAGAGCTTAGTTCCAATTCCAGTTAGGTTTGTTATATTCACATGTGCAAATATTCTTGGGAATGGTATGAATTCACCTCTCCTCAACACTAGCTTTGGGTTAATTAGTAAAACTTGTATCACTAAATCATTATACTTGCTTTTCTGTCCAGAACATTAACAACTTCAGGCCAACCTGAATACAAGTCTACTAGTATGAGAAATAGGTCTATATCTTTAATGTATGCATCATCCATATGTACTCTTATCCATGGCTCCTTCTCTTTTGGACATGAATGAATCTTGGTTTGCCTAAAGTTCTTTATCTTTGCATACTTAAGGCATTTTCTGACATAATCCTCCACATCTCGCATATATTCTGGCCACCAGGCTTGTAGTTTCAACCTCAGTTGTGTGTTCAATACACCACCGTGTATGTCGTTGTGTACTGCTTTAATAACATTTTTTCTTAATGACTTTGGTGGTACAATATGATCACCACTACATGTAACTCCTCTTTCAATTGTTAATCTGCACTTTGCTTCCTTAAAAGGTGTTATGGTCCAGGTTAGGACCGAGGAAGAACAACATGAACACAAGAGTAGAAATAACAAAGATATATTACACGGAATAATAATACAAGATGTGGAAGGTGTTAGTATGACTGTCTGTCTGGTTTGGAGTGAACTACGATCGGCTCGACTCGATTCATCCCTCTCTCTTGAGAGGCGTAGTATACATAGTGTTAGGAAGAGTTCATTCTGTAGTTATAGGTAAGGACCCATAACACCCCCCTTCGAAGCTTTTACCTTGCAGGAGTCTTTAATATTTTTTCCTTTTCGGATTAATCATCAAAGGCTCTGTAAATTTTCTTTTTCTGCTTGATTTCCGCGGTTCTGAAATTGCTTGTGGCCTTTGCATATTGAATGTGTCAAATATTGTGTCCATTACTTCTTCCTCTTCCTGAGGTAGACCGTTAGAATCCTCTAACAGCCTCTTTCTGATCTGATTTAAGTGCCTTTTATGCGAGAACTTCGGACCCTGAATTCTGTAAATCACGTTCCCGATTCGTTTCTCTATTGTACCTGGCTCCCAATAGGATGCGTTGTTTTTGAACATTTAAAAAAAAACTTTCTCCCCTGGGTTAAATTTTCTTTTTGGTACAAACAACGTTGGTGATTGCTTTGTCTGTTTTGGCAGTAATTTGTCAAATTCCGATCTAATTTTTTGGGTGAACATTACTTCCGCCGGTGATAATGCCAATCGCGTAGTACTGTTCGGTGTAATTCTGTACACTTGCAAGAATTGTTGTAAAGCCTTTTCTGTTAGTACATCATAAGCTTTCCTTAGTGCTCTTTTTAATGTATCTTCAAACCTCTCTGCTTGCCCGTTTGATCTTGGGTGATATGGCGGGGATTTGATGTCTTTCACCTGAAAAGTTTAACAAAATTCTTGAAAATCCACAGATGTAAATTGTGTCCCATTATCGGTGACTAAACAATCAACCACTCCGAAACGAGCAAACAGCTCGTGAAGGCAATTTATTGTAGTCTCAGAAGTAGGTTTTCTACAACGAAATACTTCTGGCCATTTGCTGTAACTGTCTACTACAATCAAGTAGTAGAAACCCTCTAATGGACCTGTGAAATCTACATGGATTCTCGACCACGGTCTATCTGTCTTAGGCCATGGCTTATGAGTGATCGGAGATGCCTTGGCTGCTAAGGAGCAACCCTTGCATTTGTCCACCATATGTATAATATCTTGATCCATGTTTGGCCAGTACACGTAACTTTGCATTAAGGATTTCATCCTGTTCTTTCCTGAGTGGCCCATGTGAAAATCCTTGAAGATTCGCCTTTGTAGCATTTTCGGGGTGACTACTCTTTCATTATATAGCAGAACATTATCACATAACGAAAAACTGTCTGATATATGCTTATCTTTTCCTACAATTTTTGTTTTCGTTTCCTTTATAAATTCGTCATTCACTGCTTCGTTTCTTATTTCCTGTAATGTGATGGGGAGGTTTCGAATTGTACTACATAATGATGTTCTAATATCTTCCTCATATCATAGAGTTGCAATTACAGAATCTTCTAATGGCTCTGTTTTCTTTGGTATTAGTCTCGAAAGACCATTTGCATGTCCGATTTTGTTTGATGGAAGATACTCCAATTTAAAGTTATAGTTTAATAAAATTGTCTCCCATCTTAGCAATCTATTAGCAGTGTAGACAGGTAGACCTTTCTTTGATCCCAATATTGTCAATAACGGCTTGTGGTCCGTCTGTAAGGTGAAAAATCTACCATAAATATATCTGTGGAATCTCGTAACCACAAAAATAATCTCCAGCGTTTCTTTTTCGATTTGCGAGTGATTTTGTTTGGCTGGTAGTAACGTTCTTGATGCATGTGCGATGGGTTTTAGTGTCCTATTCGGCATTTTATGAAGTATACATACCCCAACACCATAGGCATTCGTGTCACTTGTGCCTATTATTTCCAATTTTGGATCATAATGCGCTAAAAATAAATCTGCTGTTAGAGTCTTAATGATTTTGTTGAAAGTTTTCTGACATTCATATGACCATTCCCAAACTTTTTCCTTCTTCAACAGTTCGTTTAGGGGTGTGCGTAATTTGTGCATGTTAGTAATAAATTCTTGATAATAATTTACTAAGCCCAAGAAGCTTTGTAACTCAGCTAAATTTTTTGGAGCCGACATTTTTTTCATTGCCGTGGTTCTTTCTGGGTCTGGTCTTCTTCCTTCTTCGTCAATAATATGACCCAGATATTTTATCTCCTTCATAAAGAAGTCACATTTATTTTCCTTTACCTTAAAACCGTAATTTTGTATCTGCCTGAAAAACCTCTTGAATGTGTTCCCAGTGTTGTTCAATATTTTTGCTATTTATCAGGATATCATCAAGGTATGCGATCGTGAAATCCAGTCTGCCTAGCATAGTGTCCATTATTTGCTGAAATATTGTCGGCGCGACCTTGATCCCGAATGGTAATCTCTGGAACTTATATAACCCCTTATGTGTGTTTATGCACAACAACCTTGAGCTTTCCTCATCTACTGGTACTTGTCGGTATGCTTTGCTCAAGTTTATCTTTGAGAAAAATTTTCCTCCGTTCAATTTTGTGAAAACTTCCTCTGGACTAGGGAGAGGATAGTGATAATCCTTAATCACTGCATTCAATCCCATTGAGAAATCAGCGCATACTCATATTTCACCCGATTTCTTTTTCACGTAAACCGTAGGTGCGGCCCATTGACTATATTCCACCTTTGTCAATATACCAGTTTTCACGAGTCTGTCCAACTCTTCATCTATTTTTTCTAATGATGCGAAGGGTACATTTCTTTTCTTCTTGAAAATGGGTTGTACATTGTCTTTTAGTCCGATTTTGGCTACCATTTTGTTACACCTCCCGAGGCTGGCTGAAAATACATCTGGGAAACTCTCCTTTAATTTCTCCTTCAATTTCTCTGCTTCGGTCGATAACCTTTCCACTTTTTGGCAGAACGTATTTATCGGTAAATCCCAGAGGTCAAATTTCTGCATCCAGTCAGTTCCAAATAAATTTTCTGTATTTTTTAGAACATACATCTTTAATTTCTTGGTCATCCCGTTGAACGTCACATTTGTGATAATCTCCCCCTCAAATTTGAATTTTCTTCCTGTTACCGACCTGGCTATTTTATCTATTCTCAACATGGTCGGTTTGTTTAATTTCTTCCACGTCTGTAAGCTAATAATGGTTAAATCTGATCTGGAATCTAATTGTAATCTGATTTTTTTGTTTAACATTTCTACTTGTACGTATTTTTGTATATTTATCCTGTCCGCTTGGTCAGTTCTAGTGGCTCTTACTCGGCTTTTGTTTTCTTTCTTTGTTCTACAATGCAAACTTTTATGTCCCACTTTATTGCACGACAGACAAGTCTTATAGCGGAATGGACAATCTTTGTACCAATGCAAAGTCCCACAGCGATAGCACGGACTGGGTGGTGGTTTCTTCTGAGGTTTCCTTTGATTTTTTTGTAGTAAAATAATTTGTTTGGTTTGTTTTTGAGGAGGGAGAAAAACGTGTTTGTCGTTGTACTTTTTTTATGTGAGTGACGCCAGACTCTTTGATATCTTTCGAGTCCTTTTTTACGCTTATACATCTCTGACAGTCCGCAGCCAATTTTTGTAGCGTCAATTCTGGTTCACTCTCAAGTTTTGTTAGAATTCTCCATCTGATCTTCGCATCTTTAGTCGCAACCAGGCCTTGGACGAATATCAAACATTTAAAATTGTCAGGTCTGAGTTCAGATAACTTAAAGTCATCGCAGTGTTTGTTTACTACGGAAGTGAATGTTATATAGTCTTCGCTATCCTTTTTTGTTAAATTTAAACATTTCCACCTTTTGTGGAATAGTGAAGTGTTAGGACTAAATAATTCCATTAAAAGTTTCACGGCTTCCTTGAAAGTCAACCCATTCGTTTTTCCTCAGTAGGATGTAGTCTACAAATTTAGTGTATTTGTTTGACCCTAGTTTCCTCAGTAGTAGACGTACTTTTTTCGCGTCTGACCAATTCCCGCAATCAAACTCATATGAATCTTCATATCTTCTGAAGTAAGCCACGGAGGTTTTGTCTTCGTCCGGTGCATAAGTGAAGTCTTTGATAGAGCTCTATATAGCATTTTGTGAGAATGCCACTTAATTTCCAGAATTTTGTCCTTTATTTGTTACTGCCCGTAGTAGTAATTCTTGTAGTTCGGGTTGCTTCTCTTCGTTTTTCTGTTGAATTTCCAATAGTTTTTCTTTGAGCCTAGTCTGTCTTTCCTCATTTTTTTGTTGCTGCTTGAATTGCATTTTCATTAGTTCCAATATGGTTGCCTTAAAGTTTTCCATGTTTACACTGTAATTTTGTGTAACGATTTTTCCTTTTTTCTCAGTGTAGACAGGTCTTTGTCGCCTGTTGTTCTGGAACCTTAGTACGAAAATATTTTCCTGCGTAGAATTCAATTCTGTTCTGGCTGACAGGTAAAATTCATGTCTTCGTTACCACTGTTAAGGTTGGTGTCCAAAAAAATTTTTTCTTTTTTTTATCAAAGCGTAGAACTCGTTTTTTTTTTCTCAATACCTCTGTCACCTCTGTTATGGATGACCAATAGCAAAAAGTTTTTTTTTTAGATTCTCTGCATAGAATTCGTTTCTTCAATATCCTCATCACCACTGTTATGGTCCAGGTTAGGACCAAGGAAGAACAACATGAACACAAAAGTAGAAATAACAAAGATATATTACACAGAATAATAATATGATATGTGGAAGGTGTTAGTATGACTGTCAGTCTGGTTTGGAGTGAACTACTATCAGCTCGACTCGATTCGTCCCTCTCTCTTGAGAGGCGTAGTATACATAGTGTTAGGAAGAGTTCATTCTGTAGTTATAGGTAAGGACCCATAACAAAAGGCCTTTCCACCATAGAGCAATTGCTCCATACATTATTCTGCATTCTATTCAGTATTCTTTTTAATATAGAATCCTGCTCAGTTTCAAACTTGAGCCACCTGTCTCTACCCAGTGCTTTCAGTATTTCAGACAATTGCCAGTGCTTTTTTTTTCAATGTTAGAATAATTTGTATCTGCTGCCATCAACTTTCTGGATAAATAAATAAATAATCTGGATAGATAAATAAATAATAGGATGTCCCTCTTGTGATACTATCACTGCCATAGCACGTTTGCTAGCATTAGTAGTTAGTGTGAGTTCTTTTGTTGGGTCAAATACCTTAACAACTGATTTGTTTCTAAGTGCTTTCTTTAGCTTTTTTGAAGGCCACCTCCTGTCTTTCAGTCAACTGAAATTCATTATTCTTCTTTCTCAAGTTCACTAAAGGTCCACTTATGTTGCTATATCAAGGTATATGTCTATTGTAAAAGTTAGTCAACCCCAAGAAAGATTCTAACTCTTTCTTATTTTTTGTTGTACTTATTTCGGATATTAAGTCTCTCATCTGGTGAGATCCCATCTTTAGATATTTGATACTCTAAGTATGAAATTTTCTTACAATTAAATTTACTTTTATCTTGATTAATTCTCATGCCAGCATTGCTCAATCTGTTCAAAATCTGTTTTGTTTTATTCTTTAGCCCCTCCTCACTATGAGCAACAATATCTATGTCATCCTGACAGACAATGATGTTTTTTACTCCTTCCAACACTTTCTCAATAGCTTTTCGGAATATGTGGCTGGATGTTTTAATTCCAAACAGACAAGTACATCTTACAAGACCTATAGGAGTGTTTATTATGGTGACTTTAATTTGATTATACACAGATTCCAGATCAATCTTGGCAAAAAATCATAGAAATGAATACAATATGGGAACCAGTAATAAGGAGTGCCAGAGAAAAGTGATAATAACAACAAAAATTGCAATATGAGCTCTGGTAAAAACATGTATGATAACAACAAAAATTGCAATATGAGCCCTGGTAAAAAATGATTACTGAAGACATTAGGTTTATAATACCCAGAAGTTCATACACAGATGTCCTCAAGGACACATGGCACAGTGGATAAAGGCGTTAGTTAGATCCAGGGAGTTCAATACCTGGTTAAGGCTGTCGAGAACTTGAAGAGGGGAATTAACAGGAGATAACTGATAACTAACATCCATTAGACATGGCACGTGGAACTAGAACAGTCTACCCCAGTGAGCGAAATAAAGGATTCAGTTTGACATTCCAACCACCTGAAGAAGGCTGGAGCGTACAACAGCCAAAACGTAATAAATATGGCAGCATAGATGAGGACAATAGTCCAAATAATGTAAATAGAGTATTGTTATCCGATGAGCTGATAAGGCTAATACTTTCATTATTTTAAACATGAGTACCACACAAAATTACAGGCCATTTTGGACGATTATAATAAATTTAAAAAGTTAACCCCCCCACTCAACTTAAAACCATATCATACTGCTAACAATGCTGACACAGGATCCTATAACTTCAAAAGATTATAAGTGACTATCAACCAGTTTACCTTTATGGAAATGTAAAAATCCATAAAAAAGATCATCCCCTCTGACCTATCATTTCACAAATACCTACACCTGTATATTACCTTTCAAAAATCCTTAATAAATTAATTACTCCCTACATCCCAAGTAAATATTGTATTCACTCCACAAATTAATTTATACAAATTCTTCATGCTGTAAAACCAAACAACCAAATAATAACATCTTTCGACATACAAAATTTATTTACCAATGTCCATGAAATGATTGGCATCATTATCTGTGATGTATACAATCACCCTTCTCTCACACCTATCAATATTAAACCCACTATTTAAAAAAAAAATATTATTAGCATGTACCACTCAAGTACCTTTTCATGACCCCCTAGGTAATATTTATACTCAAATAGACTGTATTATGATGGGATCTCCTTTAGACCCCCTTTTTTCTAATTATTATATGGCACATTTAGAAAATAAAATACTTAATGACACTAATAAACCCCTTATATATGTAAGATACATAGGTGACATTTTCGTTTTATCTAAATATATTGATCAAATTACACAGCTTAAGAACAAATTTGAAAGTCACTCCGTCCTCAAATTTACGTTAGAACTTAATATTAATAATAAAATTCCATTCCTTGATGTATTTATTGATTCCAACACTCATAAATTTACGACTTCTCTATATAGGAAACCCACAAGCATTAACTCATGTCTTCTTAATTACAATAGTGAATGCCCCAATGATATAAGTTAGCTGTTATAAAAAACTTAATCCAATGCACACAAATCATATCTTCTTGCAAAACCATATTCTATAAATAATTACATAACATTAAACAAACACTTGTTAATAAAGGATTTCATAATTCTATCATTGATCAACAAATTAAAATGTATCTTAATAAACTTAATAATACCTCTAACAAAATTGATAATATTAATAATAATATTGTACATTAAAATAAACATAACACTCATAACTTATATTATTGTAACCAAATGCATAATAATTACAAACATCATGACACAACACTCAAAGACATAATAGGTAGAAATGTTAAACCTATTAATAATAATAAACAAGTTAAGCTCATCATATATTATAAAAAATTTAAAACAATTGACCCCAATGTCTCTAATAACCCACACAACTAAATCTTCTACAAAAACCAATGTTGTGTATCAATTTACATGACCGTTCAGAGATTGTATCTCTGATGCTAATAATAAACCTGCTACATATATTGGTTTTATTACAACCACGCTCTCCTGTAGACTTACCTGTCACCTTTCTGATTTTAATTCTATTAAACAACATTTCTTAGAAAAACATAGCCATGTACATAATATTAGACAGATATTAGTTAATAACACAATAATACTCACACATACACAGAAAAAAGAACTTTCACATATTGGAGGCCATCTACATTAAAACGAAGCAATCCACACTCAACAAAATTACATTTAAAACTGGTTACAACACATTACATTGCTTCTAGACATTGGTTCTGTTGTAATACTTCAGTCTATTGCCTGGTATAATGTCATAGAACCACATCTTGAACTTACGATCCGTGTCTGCTATTCCGCAACCGTTATCGTCGCATAGCAATTTTCTATGACAAAATAACAAAATATCATCTTTGATGGTGGATATCTTTGTTTCATGTGTGTATAACCACTCTGAGGATGGCTCATGTGAGCTGAAAGCTTACGACCAACTTAATAAAAAAATATCCAAATGTTGGACAATTTTTGTCTTTATTTTCATCAGAAATTAAAGCAAATATTCAAACTTTAGAACAGTTCATGATCAAGCATAATAGACATTCTTTGTATGTTATATATATATATATATATATATATATATATATATATATATATATATATATATATATACACATATATATTGTCATCCACAGACTGTTTTGCTTTTTCACAGCTCATAAGTGTGGCTAGACATCTGATCATTTCAAGCCAGGAGTGAAACTCGACTGATTTGGTATCAGTTGGAGATTCTAACCCCAAGACTATCAATGCCCAGCAGGGAGAAAGGTGAATTTTTGTGTATTTATTTCATAATTAACATGCCAGTGACCTAGAGAACTCAATCCAGTTTGGGGAGTCTTGTATTATCAGCAATAATAGATTCTTTACAAATTCATGCTTTTCTCTCCACAGTGCTCGACCGAATTAATTATTTTTCAGGAGCTAATATTGTCATCCACAGACAGACTGTTTCACAGCTCATCAGTGTGGCTAGACATCTGATTGCTTCAAGCTGGGATCAAAACCTGACTGATTTGGTATCAGTTGGAGATTCTAACCTTTAGGCTATCGATGCCTGGCAGGGAGAAAGGTGAATTTTTGTGTATTTATTTTATCATAAACACGTCAATGACTGAGAGAACTCAATCCAGTTTGGATATATATATATATATATATATATATATATATATATATATATACCAGGTGTAACAGCAAAATTGTATAAATTGTGTAAAAAATAAACTGTCTATTTGTTAGATTAAGATTTCAACTGTTGTATCTTATAAATAATTAAAGATATCTTACTGGAATTCTCTGAGGTTTTTACCTGCTGATCTAGTTTTCCTCTCTACTGTTACTTTTTTAAAAAACTTATTCACCATTCTCTTGATGGTTTTTAAATGGACTTTGAAAATGGAAGTCGAAGTATGTATATTGGTACCCTTACTGATGGTTTGAATGATCTTTTTCCCCCCACCATTGCTCATTTGGGAAGACAGTGAAGCTGACACAATATTATTTTAACCTGTTCTCTTTCTATCTGAATAACTCAACGGGTTTTTCAGTGATTCCTATGATAAATGGTGTCAAGATGGCTAAATGTCTTATCTGAAAACCTAGTTTAGTGTTTTTTTAGATATTAAACATTTTGTGGGATGGATAATTATGTTGTTAGATGATTTGGATAATTTTGCTGTTATACCAGGTATATAAAACTATTATATAAATATATATATATATATATATATATATATATAAAGACATTTTTATGATATGTTTAACGTTCTTCTTATAGATACAAGTATTTAAGCAAATGCTCTGTTTATAATAATACTTGTATCTATAAGAAGAACGTTAAACATATCATAAAAATGTCTTTAAATAAATTGTCGGACTATGTCCAGTTCAAAATATATATATATATATATATATATATATATATATATATATATATAAAAAACCTTTAAATATATATACATACACAAATATATATATATATATATATATATATATATATGTGTGTGTGTGTGTGTGTGTGTCTGTGTGTGTGTATTTAATGTAGGTACCTTCAAAGAATCACTGAAAAATTAGCATATATCATAAAAAAAATGCCAAAGCATAATAAAAACAAAATTTTATTGTTAAAATCTTTAAAAGGTAGGATCAAAAGATTTTTTGAAGATTTTGATTAAAAATCTTGTTTTTCTGTTGTCAACTTGGGACCATAAATTAATATGAGAAGTTTAAGTGTCTTTTTGTGGTGAAAAACATTGATTTGGAAATTCTTGCAAATATCAGATAATTCTTAGATTCTAATGAAACTTTCACAACTTATTCACAAATGAATTAAATTATTTTTTAAACATTTCTTTTTTAGAAAATCTTGGTAAAAATATTTTTTTTACATCTGTTACCTCCACACCACCACCTCCAAACACACACATTTTTTTAATTTTTATGAAATTTCAAGAAATTCTTTTTTGTAGTGCTTAATGTTTATATTAGTTATAAGCACAAGTCCTTGGAGAATTTAAATCATTGAATTTTTGGAGGTCAAGCAATGCTCTGTTTCAGAAAATCTGCTCTGAATGGCAAAATAAAAAAAAATGCAATGAAACTAAGACATTAAATATATTGTGAACACTTTATTGTGAATAAAAGGGTTTTCAATGAATAATGAATTTTTACAAGAATTGCTTTCATTTTTTAAAATTTTTTAATTAGAATAATTTATAATTTTAAATCTTAAAATTCTGTATTAACTTGTAGTGGTCAAGTGATTTTGTTATTAAATAAACTATTTTTTACTAATCATGAATAGAAAAATCTTACTACAATTCAGCAAGTACCAGTATTTTAAAAAGAATTATTAATTTATTTTATGTATGTATAAATATGTCCATTTTTGTAAATATAAATATCCATACATGATATTATTAGAAAATAAAAGTGGTAACTATAGTAAATTTAAAATTTATTGGTAATTTTCTAACATTTCCTCAACAAGTGTCTTCATAAGTAAAACTATAAAGCCAAAGTATCTAAAATTCAATAAAATATTAAAATGCTTAAAGTATTTTCAATTTTAAAAATTACTGGGTAGTGAAAAATTATATAGAAATGGTGTTTACATTGCATTCATCATGGGATTTTAGGTACATTATGTCCTTCTTAGATAAATCTCCCAAACATCAGGCTGTCGATAAATGTGTCAACACATCATAAAAACACCCGCCTCTGTGTTAAAAAATGCTTTTCTGTAATATTTTAAACTGATAGTAAGTAATATTTGTTTCAATTCAGATCAACTAAACTCTAAACAAGCTAATTTTTCTCAAAAGACATTTCAGAAAGGTATATTTTATTTTCAAAAGATTTTTGATAAAGAGAATTTTGTTGTGTTGATATTGATTTTATTGTTACCAAAAAAAAATTATTCCTATCAATTTGAATTCAGTTTGAAATACAGGAAAGCATTTTGCTTATTGGAAATACTAAATTTAATCTATTAGCTTGAAATTAAAACTAAAATAAAAGCTTCAAGAAAGTCTTTTCATTATTTTTAAAATGCACTTTAAACCTTAGGTTTTTTAGAGGTACCTAATTTAATAGTTTAAATGGTAACTAATTTGATGATTTAAATGGTACTTAATTTAATGGTTTTAAAAAGTGTTGGATTGACCAAGAATGTTCAGAATATGCATCTATATAATGAACTGAGTCTGTACTTAGAGACAAGTAACCATATATTCACTTCAAAGACAAGTAATCATATTCTTCAATGGGATTCTGTTTTATTGAACCTTTTTACATTCATAGAACATTTATTCAGTTTTAAGATATTGTATCTAGAAATTGTGTTATAGAAAGTGTGCAAATTTTAATTTCATCAAAGCAAGAGTTTTAAACAACAAACATATGCAGTGTAAAAGGAATTTGTTTTTCTTAAACTGTGTAATTTGTACAAATTGAAACACTTTTTATTAATTGGCCTAAAAATTAAGAAATGGGGAGTGCTGTGAGATTTATATAATTTAATACTTCCTCTAGAGAAATTTGTCTCATAAAAACACTGTAATTGTTAGGCACATTTGAGGAAAGTATGTTGGTAGGTAGATACAGACATACATATTAATATAGCTATTGACAAAGCTTAGTTCAACACAAAGATAAGTCATATGAAATGGCTTAGGAAGAGTGTGATATGCTAATCTTTCAGGTGAAGAGGGTTTACCTGCATACCTTGTAAATGAGTTTTCAAAATTCTGTCTGGAATACTGTCAATAATGAGAAATATATGATTTTCTCATTTATCAAACAGGCTAAGGTATATTCATATAGAAACAGTGGCTTCTAGTTTTTATTTTCAAAAAGGTTAATGTGTTAAGTCTTGCTTTGTGACACCTACCCAAACATTCATATTATGAAACAAGCTTTCTAGCTGTGACTCACTGGAAAGTGTTCATTAAACTAATATAATACATAAACTTAAACCATGATCACCTAAACCCAGCAGAAGTAAGGCTTCAAGTATTCTAGTGGTGTGTTCAATCTGACAGGAACAATGAATGTAGGGTCAGAAGAATATATTTCCAGCCAAATTATCTGATTTTGGATGATAAAAGAATCTGTTTTTAATAAAGCCATTATATCATTACTCATAAGTCAAGTTGTCAAAATGCTTGAATGCATCATCCAAAATAAAATTCTACACCTTATATATATCAATGGAATGATAAGTTACCACCAAATGGCTTTTAGTCCAAATGTAACTGCATTAGCCAATTGTTGGAATGTTTCAATGATTTAACTGAGAAATACAATAACTGTATGGAAACTGATGTGATCTACTTAGACTTTGCCAAATCTTTTGATTCATTGCTTCATTAAAGTTCAAGTTGATGTAAGCGGGTATTCATGGCAAAGTTCTAAGCTAGATTAAATCATTTCTCCTTTCATGAAGACAATGAATGAATATATCCTGCAAGATGGTTTATCTTCTTGGCATAAAGTCATTAATGGTGTCTCACAAGGCTCCATTTTGGGGACAATCCTTGATCTATGTAAAAGACATCCCTGATATGATCAAATCCACTGTTAAATTAGTCAACAGCCATCTAGCACAATGGGCTAGATTGGGCTCCAAAGTTATGGATACAACCAGCGTGGTGATGACACACCATCACTAGGTGGAAGGCTTCCTAGACTGAAGTCAACAGGCTGGGTGAAGGGTTTCCCAGATAGAATCAATAGTCATGTCTCCATGAGCCAGGGCAATGTTCAAGTTGAAGTATATTGGCTGTGGTTTAACATGGAGAGGGATGGGCTCCGCCAGGTCTTCTTGTCCAAGACACTCTACGCATGAATAAGTACCTTTCCAGCTTTTAACCTAGATATGTGGAGGTGCTATACAACAACCCTATGGCCACACTCTGTCATTGGACTGATGATGATGATGATGACAAAACAATGTTATTCATGGAATTTAATTCAGCTGCAAATGAAAAATGGTCAGGCATCTTAAATAGTTAAATATATATATATAACATCAAAATTTGAGAAATTAATTAAAATTTTTATTCTTGTTGAAATATATCTGCCTTTATCTAGAATTCATAAATGCTCTTTTTGACAGGAAGGCAATAAGTTAATAAGTTTACATGTCTATGTGTCAATTTATTACTGCTTCCCAGTACATATATTTGTTTGTATATTCATATATTATGTACATCTGTGTTCGACACTTTCCCTTGACATGGCTATAGATTTCATGCGTCACTGGTTAAAAAACAACTAGTGGCTCAGTTAAGTCAGTCCATCAGAGAAAGGTTGTTCCTTTGATGGTTGATTCAGTTTAATGCTTGGATTAATTTTGTAAAAGTGTATCACTTTTATCATTTTCAAAAACCAATCAGACACAAGTTTGTTGTCGGTAGGTTTCACCCTAACTAGCTATGAATTAAGAATTCATGATTTCATGTCATTGTTGAAGTCAGGGAGGGCAAGTCAGAACTGGTATAAAAGTGGACTATTTCCAGTGATATTAGTTCTACTTTTAAGCAAGGATAGATCTATATCAATATATCTATCAAAGTCTATACATATCCATTTCATACTGTTTGTATGTATATACTATTTTATAAATAAATATAATCTATATATAGATGATGAGCATATAAAAGTAGAGATTGAGGTCAACACTGATTAGTGACAGTCTTTTTTTATGCTTAAAAGCAAGCTTCAGGCCATTTGGTGTTAGTTATCAATGTTCACTCATATTTATACACACTCTATTCTGGATATTGAGCACTTTTACCCTGTAAATATAGCATACCTTAAAACTATATTCTATCACACACACACACACACACACACACACACACACATAAAATTAGGAGATCAGCTGATTCTGCTACATTGGCTTCAACGTTATGGTATCTTCAGGCGATTCCAGTCAATTGATTTCCTAATGCTTTATTTTTTTAAAAATTAATGAATACTTTATTATTTAAAAATAAATAAAGAAATAAATGCATGATGTGAAGTGTGATAGAAGGGAAGAGGAGAAAAGCCAGGGTATTGGAAATGTATTGGGGTTAAATGAACTGTACATACATTTTTTTTATCCTACTTCATATGTACTCAAAAGGATCTTTTTAGTGAGTATGCAACGAGTCGTGATTTCCAATCTCATTCAAAAGTTTTTTATGTTCTGGAAATATTATTATTGCTAACTTTTCTTGTTGACAAAAGTTGCAAATATTACTATGATTGTTGTAAGGTTTTATACATGGATTGAGTACTTTTTAATACTACTGTTTCCTAGTCTAATTCAACTCTGACCATTAACTTTATTATTATCTGTCTATATTTCTGAGATGAGGTATTATGTACACTATTTACATTATTTGGACTATTGTCCTCATCTTTGTCGCCATATTTATTACAACGTTTTGGCCATTGTACGCTCCAGCCCTCTTCAGGTAGTTGGAATGTCGAACTGAAACAACACACACACACACACACACACACACACACACACACACACACACACACACACACACACACACGTGTGTGTATAAAAGAAAAAGACAATAGGAAAAGTGTAGTTTTAGCCAACACGTTTCCTCCAATGTAGACTTATTCAAGGCAAAAAATGAAATGAATTTATTGAAACAAAGTATCTATAAACAACAAACAAAATGTCATTAGCAATTAGAAGAATTTAGTAATGCTATTGTATATTCATATGGTCAACTGAAAAATTACATCAATTACTTTGTTTGAAAAGAATATTTTCATGTGTAAAAATATTGTTTGTATTGTTGTGTTGACAGATTTAACTGTTTTCTTTTGATTTCTTGATATATTTGTCATGTATGTTGGCTTGGGAGAGTAGTGATTCTGTTAGAAAAGGTGATATTGGGAAAAACCTGAGTGTAGATTAATATTTGGATAATATTCAATGGCAGAACTCTCAAGGATTTTCCTTCTGAGTGAATTATTTTCTATTTTTATGAGTGTAGCATTTATAAAATCAAAATTATGGATGAATTTATTTCTATGTATGACTAGTTCATTTGTTAAATTGTTATTTATGAGGTCTCTTTTGTGTTCATAGATTCGTTTTTTTAAATTTGCATTTGGATAATCAAAAAGATTATTAATGTTAGCTGATGTTTTAGATTATTACAACCCTAAATTTAAACTTATAATGACTGTGGATGCATCTTCAGTTGGTATCTGGACAGTTTTGTCACATGTTATAGCAGATGAAAGGGAAAAACCAATTTACTTTGCCTTGAGAATATTATCAAAAGCAGAACAGAATTATGTACAGATAGGATGTTAAGAAATAGCAGTAATTTTTGGAGTGAGTAAATTTCATAAATACATTTATGGCCAGGAGGTTACAATTATTACTGATCATAAGCCCTTGCTTGGACTTTTAAAATAGGACTGGGTGATATCACATACAGTAAGTGACAGAGTACAGCATTGGTCATAGGTACTCTCAAACTATCACTATCAGCTTGTATACAAACCCGGTTCAAAGATTCCAAATACAGATGGACTATGTTGATTGCTGGTGGATGACTATTTTACACCATTACCTTGACTGAAGGAAGTGATACTCTCTATGACAGCTTTAGATTCAGTACCTGTCATGGAGAATACTTGCTTTGCATACATCCAGGGATCCTAGGATATCTCAAGTGTGTAAGTGGATCATGCAGGGATGATGAGGTATTTGGACTAGAAATGTTCTAGAAACAAATGCTTAATTTCCTGAAAAGTTCCATCGCTTAGCTTCTGTGGTGCACATAAGTCTTCTAAGACTCTGTACATCTTTTTACCTATGGTGCTGAGTATGACAGGTCTGCATTTTATCTCTGTTTGCTGGCTGTGGACTATGTGGTTTGTTAAGCAAAACTATTCCAAATGGTCCAGGTACAACAAAATATTTCCAGATTCAATGCAGAATTCTTCTAAATGTCCGAGTATTGACATACTTGCATGAAAAAATTTCTCCTCATTGTAAGGGTGTCTGTAGTAACAATGGCACTGCAGTTTCGGCTTGGTACCTTTTGTCAGTAGAAGTGATACTCCAGCTCTTTTATTCACACATAAACAATATGGTACTTCCGTATCTAAACAACAGCTGAAACGGTGCGTCCATTTCCTTAGTTCCCAGTTCCAACATATATATATATATATATATATGTGTATGTATGTATGTATGTATGTATGTATGTATATTGCTTACGGTCAAATCACGCTGAAATCACCGGTTCTCGCTCGATCACCGAAGTTAAGCATCGTAGAGCCAGGTCAGTACTTAGATGGGGGACCGCTTGGGAACACCTGGTACTGTAAGCAGTGTGGCTGTTTAGCTGAGTGGTCTAAGGCGTTGCTTTAGAATCACGAGGCACCGAGTTCGAATCCTGGCTGGAACTAATTTCAGCAGCTATCGGACTCCAAGCACAGGGCACCTTTGGCAAGTGTCTGTTCCATAGCCACAGGTCCACCAAAACCATGTGAGGGAATTTGGGAGAGGAAACTGTTGGAAGACCTCGTTGGCCAAAGCTAGCACGATATCACAAAACACCGTGATTGCGAGTTGAGGTGGCCAGCCTTGTTCATTTATGATCACGCTGGGTTCGCACCAACGCTCTAAAACTGTTAATTGGCTCTGCACACGCCAATAACAGTATAAACTGCAGGTGGGCTCTTTGGGCATTTCCCAGTTGGGAAATTGCAAAAATGCCTGTGCAAATGTTGTAATATGCGCTAGTTAGCTGTGCATTGCAACGGGTGTCCTCGATATCGAGTGGCCAATTATTATTATTATTATGTATGTATGTATATATATATATATATATATATATATATATATATATATATATATATATATATAATGTCACTGTAGCTTCACAATTTCACCAACCAGTCCACAGCATTGTTACATGCATCCTTTTAGCATTTTCAATTAAATGCCAATAAGAATGCTGAAAGTCAGAGTTAAAATACATTTTTAAAATAAATCGAAACAAACTAGGTTTAAATGGGAATTTTAGCCATATTAATGAATACATTTTTCATAAAAATCCATCTACAAACCTTTCAGAATCCTAATCATAACAAACATCTAGCCCTAAACTACTAGATTTCATCAATAATATATCACATGAGCTAAAAAAAAACAACCCGCACACAAAAATGTCGAACTTCATTTTATTTCTTATTTTAACCTAGTCATGTCCAAAAATTCCAATTTTCTATCTGCTCTAAAGACCTAATAATATACAATAAATGTTATTTTTATTATCATTATTACTATTATCTCTAACACTTTAACCCCAGCCACTCAACCTCCGACGTCTTACTCTCTGGGTTGAGGTGTCTATTCGGTCTTAACCGAACTTAAGGGAGTGACCGTAGGTCCCCTGAGCATCAGTAGATCATTCGACCAGTCCACTGGTTTAATCCTGCTTCCTGCCCACGTTGTGTTTGGTTTGATCCAGAAAGCAGAAGTGATGTTCATCCATTCACGGTCAACTGAAGATGTAGACACGGCTGGAGAGTCTGTGCTAGAAATTTAGAATGCACCAAAAAAAAAAATATATATATATATATCTGCAGAAAGCCGGACAAACAACAACTATTCAATGGTTGAATTGTTAATGTCTTTTATATAGCAGAAAAGAATAGTATAGAAAAGAAACGGGTTACGGAAAAAAAAATAAATGACGTAAAATCTCATACACTGGATTTTAGACAGAGAGAGAGAGTGGGTTGTGATTAGCTTGTGAAATCGTCTCAGAATGATATCCGACTCTTGCAATGAAGAGATAAAGATTTCTGTGCGCGGCTTAAAGTTTATAGTTGCGTTCCTTTTCGGCGGTAGTAACAGTAGTAGTAATCTTCGTAGTAGCTGAAGCATCGGTACTTATATTAACAGTACATGTTAGCAGGGATTTTGTTACAATCCCTGATGTCACTTCCAGTCTCCAATATCTCTCCACCCATCTCGACTGCACTCGACGACAGACAAGCCCAAAAACAACCTTTTGATTATTGTAGCTTGTTCAATGTTTCCGTTTCCAGTGGTAGTAATAATAGTAGCAGTAGCAGTCTTAGATGGTTGGAGGAGTAATTCGCTTCTTTGTACTTATATCAACAAAATATGTTAGTGAGCGTTTGGTTCCAATCTCTGACGTCGCTTTCAATCTCCGACCTCTCTCCACCCAGCTTAACTGCAATCGATGGCAGATGATCCAACCACTCTGTCAACAGATTTTTGTGCACGTTTATATAGATAAACCTGGCTGATCATAAATCGATTCTTGGCCCCCATGCAATTATCACAAGTGCTGCCTTCAACCCCAAATCATGTGAATTTCAAAGTTCCTCATAGCCTTAGTAAGCTCTATTTCAAATTTTAACTGATAAAAATTATCTCGATCATCTTCCATTGTTTTCCTAATGACCCAATTCCAAATGGGCTAGATCAGATTCCCATCAGTAAACAAAATTGTTCTGATCTAATTTCGCTGTTCAAATCTACTCCGATTTCTATAAAAAAAATATGTGTGTGTGTGTTTCCCAAACTCTCTCTGTTACAATCTATTTATGTCTCAAATTTCTTTCATCAATTTACTTTATCTATTTATCTCTCTCTCTCTCTCTCTATCTATATATATATATATATATATATATATATATATACTAAAGAGTGTATCAGAGTTAGGAAGAAAAAATAAAAAATATAAAAACATTTTTTCCAAAAGTTCAGAGATTTGAACAACTTTTAACTACCTTAATATAACATTCAAATCTCTGTCTGTCTGTTTGTCTGTCTGTCTGTCTGTCTCTCTTTCTCTCTCTCTCTCTCTCTCTCTCTCTCTCTCTCTATATATATATATATATATATATATATATATATATATATATATATATATATATGTATGTATGTATGTGTGGTGTGTAAAAATTGTAAAAAAAATAATAATTTTCTGTAAAAAGACAATATGGATAAAGAAAAAGAAAAACTTATCTTATTCAAACATGTTTCATCCTCTGATGGATTTTATCAAGGTAACTGTAAGGATATTATTTTGCAACAAGTATGTATAAACAAAAGTAAAAATATTAGTTTTCCAGAATTTTTAAATTTAGGAACAGTCATAAATATACTTCAGGCTAAATGAATCCTTACGTTTGCCTTGATAAAGTCCATCAGAAGACAAAATGTATCCGCTAAAATAAGTTTTGTCTTTTTTTCATATATATATATATATATATATATATATATATATATATATATATATATATATATATATATTACATGCAATAGCAATTAAGATTTCATCAAGATTATGATCATTTCACCCCACAAATTAAAATTAATCTGGGGATTTTCATTTTAATTTGTCGAGTGAAATGACCATAACCTTGATGTAAACTTAATTCCTATTGTATGTAATTTATATGCTCTGTTTGAATAAAACATTCAGCTCTCTATGTGAATCAGTTTTAATATTGTTAATATATTAATAGGATTCACTTGGACATATATGCTAAAAGATATATCTATATATGTAAGAAAAACTATTTCAAATGATATTAAAATATTAATGAATTTTGATGTATATTACTAAACTTAAAAATGTTTTATTTACTTGTATGCATTTTGTTTGAATGTTATTATGCACTTATGTTAACATTTTATTAGAAGGAACAAAAAAATTAGAAATTCCTAAATTTGGGATTTCAGTCTATGTGTGTGGGTGTGTACATAAATAAAAAGAGATTTATAACCATAAACACACATATGAATCCACATTTGTTGTCCATTGTTATAATATTCAAAAGTCTTTTGGATTGGATGCTATATTGGCATTCATTGTTGTAGGCAGAAAATAAAATTTATTATTTATTATTATCCTATTCTTTATAGAAAAATATCTTTTGCTTAGTTGTCCATTACAAATTTACATTGGTTACAAATTATTTATTTTTACAATTAATATTAAATCTAATGTAATAATGAATAAAAATATCTGAAGACTAATGTTAAATTGAAATTAATGTAATTTTTAGCCAATTTTTTGTGGACTGTAAATTCTGCCATTTATTTAAAAACTAGATTCAATTATATTTTTTGAGAAATGTTGATTTACTCATGTTTTTTGTTGACTAAATTTTGTCAATATTTAAAAAACTGTAGATACCTTCAATTTTTTTTAGGACAAGAGTCAGTTTTTAACAACATTAAATAAAATTAAGGAATGTAATGAAAAATATGATTTTTATATATTGTAATGTTACACCCCCTTTTGATTTGTAAAATGTTCATTGTTTATATCTTATACAAGGTCTAATGATATGAGCTGACTTTGTAGTTGGATGTGTTTGGTGCAAATTTATTGTTGGGCGTGTAAGAGTCTGTTTATGTGTGAAGGGCTGGTTTCTTCTCTGGAAGCATTTTTTTTATAGGAGATCTATAAACAAGCTAAGGTTGATTTTCCACAGCATCATTACCAGTATTGGAAAGGTCATTTTTTAGGTGTGACAAAGTATCTGTCCTGTGGGAGTTTGTATTATGTATAAACATAATTAATTGCATGCTTACTGAATAACTGCAGGGCTCCATTGTTTTTGTTTTGTTTTTGCATTCACACCTGTTGTCCTGCAGTGAGGGACGGGATGTTCGTAGCATCATAGGGTTTTTGTGATGATTGCTTCTGGTAGAGATGGTTTTTTATCACATCTCATGTGCATTGTTATTGGTACATTTCATTGGGAGGTTTCTCACAATTTTTCTGTTGCATAAAAGTTCTTCTGGAGTTGGAATTACATGGTCTATTGTAGTTGAACTTAGACATAGTAGTACCATATCAGTGTCTTGGTTGCTCATTTTCGCTTTCCTCATAGCTGATTTGATGAACTGTATGTAATGTTCTGCTAAACCATTAGATTGTGGAAACCTCAGAGATGATGTATCGTGCTCAAATCTCCACTCAATGGCAAACTCCTTAAAGGAGTAAGAAATATAATGGGATCCATTGTCACTTATGACTCTTTCAAGTATCTAATTTCAGGTATCTGCTGTTCTCCAAATATTTGTTTGATCAGCTTAATTACTTCCTGACTGGAGAATTAATTTAGCTTACGCACAAAGGGGTATTTTGAATAATAGTCCACAATCAGAAGGAAGTCCGATCCATCAAAATGAAATAGATCCATAGTCATGATTTACCATGGTCTTACTTGAACTTCATGCAGCATAAGGCTTTCTGCACTCTGATTCTGTTGTTGTTCCCAGTTGATGGTACATAGTTGTATCAGGTCGTTGATATCATTGTTGATACCATTCCAAAACACAACATTTTTGCCCTAAGCTAGTATTCTTATTTGCTTCACTTCATTTCTACAAAAAGCTACAGATGATACTGTTTTGTTTATTAAAGCCTTTGTCAACGTACTTCTTTCGTTCTGTTCTTCATTACAATTTAATAAGCAGAGTAGATTGAAGGATGGATGAACTTTTGAAACCCAAGAGGCTAGATATATCTCCTAACTCATTCTCTGGGACTAAAATCTTCACTTCTTGGTACTGGACCTTCACTTCATTTCTACAAAAAGCTGCAGATGATACTGTTTTGTTTATTAAAGCCTTTGTCAACGTACTTCTTTCGTTCTGTTCTTCATTACAATTTAATAAGCAGAGTAGATTGAAGGATGGATGAACTTTTGAAACCCAAGAGGCTAGATATATCTCCTAACTCATTCTCTGGGACTAAAATCTTCACTTCTTGGTACTGGACCTTCACTTCATTTCTACAAAAAGCTGCAGATGATACTGTTTTGTTTATTAAAGCCTTTGTCAACGTACTTCTTTCGTTCTGTTCTTCATTACAATTTAATAAGCAGAGTAGATTGAAGGATGGATGAACTTTTGAAACCCAAGAGATTAGATATATCTCCTAACTCATTCTCTGGGACTATAATCTTCACTTCTTGGTACTGGACCTTCACTTCATTTCTACAAAAAACTGCAGATGATACTGTTTTGTTTATTAAAGCCTTTGTCAACGTATTTCTTTCGTTCTGTTCTTCATTACAATTTAATAAGCAGAGTAGATTGAAGGATGGATGAACTTTTGAAACCCAAGAGGCTAGATATATCTCCTAACTCATTCTCTGGGACTAAAATCTTCACTTCTTGGTACTGGACCTTCACTTCATTTCTACAAAAAGCTGCAGATGATACTGTTTTGTTTATTAAAGCCTTTGTCAACGTACTTCTTTTGTTCTGTTCTTCATTACAATTTAATAAGCAGAGTAGATTGAAGGATGGATGAACTTTTGAAACCCAAGAGGCTAGATATATCTCCTAACTCATTCTCTGGGACTAAAATCTTCACTTCTTGGTACTGGACCTTCACTTCATTTCTACAAAAAGCTGCAGATGATACTGTTTTGTTTATTAAAGCCTTTGTCAACGTACTTCTTTCGTTCTGTTCTTCATTACAATTTAATAAGCAGAGTAGATTGAAGGATGGATGAACTTTTGAAACCCAAGAGGCTAGATATATCTCCTAACTCATTCTCTGGGACTAAAATCTTCACTTCTTGGTACTGGACCTTCACTTCATTTCTACAAAAAGCTGCAGATGATACTGTTTTGTTTATTAAAGCCTTTGTCAACGTACTTCTTTCGTTCTGTTCTTCATTACAATTTAATAAGCAGAGTAGATTGAAGGATGGATGAACTTTTGAAACCCAAGAGGCTAGATATATCTCCTAACTCATTCTCTGGGACTAAAATCTTCACTTCTTGGTACTGGACCTTCACTTCATTTCTACAAAAAGCTGCAGATGATACTGTTTTGTTTATTAAAGCCTTTGTCAACGTACTTCTTTCGTTCTGTTCTTCATTACAATTTAATAAGCAGAGTAGATTGAAGGATGGATGAACTTTTGAAACCCAAGAGATTAGATATATCTCCTAACTCATTCTCTGGGACTATAATCTTCACTTCTTGGTACTGGACCTTCACTTCATTTCTACAAAAAGCTGCAGATGATACGGTTTTGTTTATTAAAGCCTTTGTCAACATACTTCTTTCGTTCTGTTCTTCATTACAATTTAATAAGCAGAGTAGATTGAAGGATGGATGAACTTTTGAAACCCAAGAGATTAGATATATCTCCTAACTCATTCTCTGGGACTAAAATCTTCACTTCTTGGTACTGGACCTTCACTTCATTTCTACAAAAAGCTGCAGATGATACTGTTTTGTTTATTAAAGCCTTTGTCAACGTACTTCTTTCGTTCTGTTCTTCATTACAATTTAATAAGCAGAGTAGATTGAAGGATGGATGAACTTTTGAAACCCAAGAGGCTAGATATATCTCCTAACTCATTCTCTGGGACTAAAATCTTCACTTCTTGGTACTGGACCTTCACTTCATTTCTACAAAAAGCTGCAGATGATACTGTTTTGTTTATTAAAGCCTTTGTCAACGTACTTCTTTCGTTCTGTTCTTCATTACAATTTAATAAGCAGAGTAGATTGAAGGATGGATGAACTTTTGAAACCCAAGAGGCTAGATATATCTCCTAACTCATTCTCTGGGACTAAAATCTTCACTTCTTGGTACTGGACCTTCACTTCATTTCTACAAAAAGCTGCAGATGATACTGTTTTGTTTATTAAAGCCTTTGTCAACGTACTTCTTTCGTTCTGTTCTTCATTACAATTTAATAAGCAGAGTAGATTGAAGGATGGATGAACTTTTGAAACCCAAGAGGCTAGATATATCTCCTAACTCATTCTCTGGGACTAAAATCTTCACTTCTTGGTACTGGACCTTCACTTCATTTCTACAAAAAGCTGCAGATGATACTGTTTTGTTTATTAAAGCCTTTGTCAATGTAATTATTTCGTTCTGTTCTTCATTACAATTTAATAAGCAGAGTAGATTGAAGGATGGATGAACTTTTGAAACCGAAGAGATTAGATATATCTCCTAACTCATTCTCTGGGACTAAAATCTTCACTTCTTGGTACTGGACCTTCACTTCATTTCTACAAAAAGCTGCAGATGATACTGTTTTGTTTATTAAAGCCTTTGTCAATGTAATTATTTCGTTCTGTTCTTCATTACAATTTAATAAGCAGAGTAGATTGAAGGATGGATGAACTTTTGAAACCGAAGAGATTAGATATATCTCCTAACTCATTCTCTGGGACTAAAATCTTCACTTCTTGGTACTGGACCTTCACTTCATTTCTACAAAAAGCTGCAGATGATACTGTTTTGTTTATTAAAGCCTTTGTCAACGTACTTCTTTCGTTCTGTTCTTCATTACAATTTAATAAGCAGAGTAGATTGAAGGATGGATGAACTTTTGAAACCCAAGAGGCTAGATATATCTCCTAACTCATTCTCTGGGACTAAAATCTTCACTTCTTGGTACTGGACCTTCACTTCATTTCTACAAAAAGCTGCAGATGATACTGTTTTGTTTATTAAAGCCTTTGTCAATGTAATTATTTCGTTCTGTTCTTCATTACAATTTAATAAGCAGAGTAGATTGAAGGATGGATGAACTTTTGAAACCGAAGAGATTAGATATATCTTCTAACTCATTCTCTGGGACTAAAATCTTCACTTCTTGGTACTGGACCTTCACTTCATTTCTACAAAAAGCTGCAGATGATACTGTTTTGTTTATTAAAGCCTTTGTCAACGTACTTCTTTCGTTCTGTTCTTCATTACAATTTAATAAGCAGAGTAGATTGAAGGATGGATGAACTTTTGAAACCCAAGAGGCTAGATATATCTCCTAACTCATTCTCTGGGACTAAAATCTTCACTTCTTGGTACTGGACCTTCACTTCATTTCTACAAAAAGCTGCAGATGATACTGTTTTGTTTATTAAAGCCTTTGTCAATGTAATTATTTCGTTCTGTTCTTCATTACAATTTAATAAGCAGAGTAGATTGAAGGATGGATGAACTTTTGAAACCGAAGAGATTAGATATATCTCCTAACTCATTCTCTGGGACTAAAATCTTCACTTCTTGGTACTGGACCTTCACTTCATTTCTACAAAAAGCTGCAGATGATACTGTTTTGTTTATTAAAGCCTTTGTCAACGTACTTCTTTCGTTCTGTTCTTCATTACAATTTAATAAGCAGAGTAGATTGAAGGATGGATGAACTTTTGAAACCCAAGAGGCTAGATATATCTCCTAACTCATTCTCTGGGACTAAAATCTTCACTTCTTGGTACTGGACCTTCACTTCATTTCTACAAAAAGCTGCAGATGATACTGTTTTGTTTATTAAAGCCTTTGTCAACGTACTTCTTTCGTTCTGTTCTTCATTACAATTTAATAAGCAGAGTAGATTGAAGGATGGATGAACTTTTGAAACCCAAGAGGCTAGATATATCTCCTAACTCATTCTCTGGGACTAAAATCTTCACTTCTTGGTACTGGACCTTCACTTCATTTCTACAAAAAGCTGCAGATGATACTGTTTTGTTTATTAAAGCCTTTGTCAATGTAATTATTTCGTTCTGTTCTTCATTACAATTTAATAAGCAGAGTAGATTGAAGGATGGATGAACTTTTGAAACCGAAGAGATTAGATATATCTCCTAACTCATTCTCTGGGACTAAAATCTTCACTTCTTGGTACTGGACCTTCACTTCATTTCTACAAAAAGCTGCAGATGATACTGTTTTGTTTATTAAAGCCTTTGTCAATGTAATTATTTCGTTCTGTTCTTCATTACAATTTAATAAGCAGAGTAGATTGAAGGATGGATGAACTTTTGAAACCGAAGAGATTAGATATATCTCCTAACTCATTCTCTGGGACTAAAATCTTCACTTCTTGGTACTGGACCTTCACTTCATTTCTACAAAAAGCTGCAGATGATACTGTTTTGTTTATTAAAGCCTTTGTCAACGTACTTCTTTCGTTCTGTTCTTCATTACAATTTAATAAGCAGAGTAGATTGAAGGATGGATGAACTTTTGAAACCCAAGAGGCTAGATATATCTCCTAACTCATTCTCTGGGACTAAAATCTTCACTTCTTGGTACTGGACCTTCACTTCATTTCTACAAAAAGCTGCAGATGATACTGTTTTGTTTATTAAAGCCTTTGTCAATGTAATTATTTCGTTCTGTTCTTCATTACAATTTAATAAGCAGAGTAGATTGAAGGATGGATGAACTTTTGAAACCGAAGAGATTAGATATATCTTCTAACTCATTCTCTGGGACTAAAATCTTCACTTCTTGGTACTGGACCTTCACTTCATTTCTACAAAAAGCTGCAGATGATACTGTTTTGTTTATTAAAGCCTTTGTCAACGTACTTCTTTCGTTCTGTTCTTCATTACAATTTAATAAGCAGAGTAGATTGAAGGATGGATGAACTTTTGAAACCCAAGAGGCTAGATATATCTCCTAACTCATTCTCTGGGACTAAAATCTTCACTTCTTGGTACTGGACCTTCACTTCATTTCTACAAAAAGCTGCAGATGATACTGTTTTGTTTATTAAAGCCTTTGTCAATGTAATTATTTCGTTCTGTTCTTCATTACAATTTAATAAGCAGAGTAGATTGAAGGATGGATGAACTTTTGAAACCGAAGAGATTAGATATATCTCCTAACTCATTCTCTGGGACTAAAATCTTCACTTCTTGGTACTGGACCTTCACTTCATTTCTACAAAAAGCTGCAGATGATACTGTTTTGTTTATTAAAGCCTTTGTCAATGTAATTATTTTGTTCTGTTCTTCATTACAATTTAATAAGCAGAGTAGATTGAAGGATGGATGAACCTTTGAAACCCAAGAGATTAGATATATCTCCTAACTCATTCTCTGGGACTAAAATCTTCACTTCTTGGTACTGGACCTTCACTTGATTTCTACAAAAAGCTGCAGATGATACTGTTTTGTTTATTAAAGCCTTTGTCAATGTAATTATTTCGTTCTGTTCTTCATTACAATTTAATAAGCAGAGTAGATTGAAGGATGGATGAACTTTTGAAACCGAAGAGATTAGATATATCTCCTAACTCATTCTCTGGGACTAAAATCTTCACTTCTTGGTACTGGACCTTCACTTCATTTCTACAAAAAGCTGCAGATGATACTGTTTTGTTTATTAAAGCCTTTGTCAACGTACTTCTTTCGTTCTGTTCTTCATTACAATTTAATAAGCAGAGTAGATTGAAGGATGGATGAACTTTTGAAACCGAAGAGATTAGATATATCTCCTAACTCATTCTCTGGGACTAAAATCTTCACTTCTTGGTACTGGACCTTCACTTCATTTCTACAAAAAGCTGCAGATGATACAGTTTTGTTTATTAAAGCCTTTGTCAACGTACTTCTTTCGTTCTGTTCTTCATTACAATTTAATAAGCAGAGTAGATTGAAGGATGGATGAACTTTTGAAACCCAAGAGGCTAGATATATCTCCTAACTCATTCTCTGGGACTAAAATCTTCACTTCTTGGTACTGGACCTTCACTTCATTTCTACAAAAAGCTGCAGATGATACTGTTTTGTTTATTAAAGCCTTTGTCAATGTAATTATTTCGTTCTGTTCTTCATTACAATTTAATAAGCAGAGTAGATTGAAGGATGGATGAACTTTTGAAACCCAAGAGATTAGATATATCTCCTAACTCATTCTCTGGGACTAAAATCTTCACTTCTTGGTACTGGACCTTCACTTCATTTCTACAAAAAGCTGCAGATGATACTGTTTTGTTTATTAAAGCCTTTGTCAATGTAATTATTTCGTTCTGCTCTTCATTACAATTTAATAAGCAGAGTAGATTGAAGGATGGATGAACTTTTGAAACCGAAGAGATTAGATATATCTCCTAACTCATTCTCTGGGACTAAAATCTTCACTTCTTGGTACTGGACCTTCACTTCATTTCTACAAAAAGCTGCAGATGATACTGTTTTGTTTATTAAAGCCTTTGTCAACGTACTTCTTTCGTTCTGTTCTTCATTACAATTTAATAAGCAGAGTAGATTGAAGGATGGATGAACTTTTGAAACCCAAGAGGCTAGATATATCTCCTAACTCATTCTCTGGGACTAAAATCTTCACTTCTTGGTACTGGACCTTCACTTCATTTCTACAAAAAGCTGCAGATGATACTGTTTTGTTTATTAAAGCCTTTGTCAATGTAATTATTTCGTTCTGTTCTTCATTACAATTTAATAAGCAGAGTAGATTGAAGGATGGATGAACTTTTGAAACCGAAGAGATTAGATATATCTCCTAACTCATTCTCTGGGACTAAAATCTTCACTTCTTGGTACTGGACCTTCACTTCATTTCTACAAAAAGCTGCAGATGATACTGTTTTGTTTATTAAAGCCTTTGTCAATGTAATTATTTCGTTCTGTTCTTCATTACAATTTAATAAGCAGAGTAGATTGAAGGATGGATGAACTTTTGAAACCGAAGAGATTAGATATATCTCCTAACTCATTCTCTGGGACTAAAATCTTCACTTCTTGGTACTGGACCTTCACTTCATTTCTACAAAAAGCTGCAGATGATACTGTTTTGTTTATTAAAGCCTTTGTCAACGTACTTCTTTCGTTCTGTTCTTCATTACAATTTAATAAGCAGAGTAGATTGAAGGATGGATGAACTTTTGAAACCCAAGAGGCTAGATATATCTCCTAACTCATTCTCTGGGACTAAAATCTTCACTTCTTGGTACTGGACCTTCACTTCATTTCTACAAAAAGCTGCAGATGATACTGTTTTGTTTATTAAAGCCTTTGTCAATGTAATTATTTCGTTCTGTTCTTCATTACAATTTAATAAGCAGAGTAGATTGAAGGATGGATGAACTTTTGAAACCGAAGAGATTAGATATATCTCCTAACTCATTCTCTGGGACTAAAATCTTCACTTCTTGGTACTGGACCTTCACTTCATTTCTACAAAAAGCTGCAGATGATACTGTTTTGTTTATTAAAGCCTTTGTCAATGTAATTATTTCGTTCTGTTCTTCATTACAATTTAATAAGCAGAGTAGATTGAAGGATGGATGAACTTTTGAAACCGAAGAGATTAGATATATCTCCTAACTCATTCTCTGGGACTAAAATCTTCACTTCTTGGTACTGGACCTTCACTTCATTTCTACAAAAAGCTGCAGATGATACTGTTTTGTTTATTAAAGCCTTTGTCAACGTACTTCTTTCGTTCTGTTCTTCATTACAATTTAATAAGCAGAGTAGATTGAAGGATGGATGAACTTTTGAAACCGAAGAGATTAGATATATCTCCTAACTCATTCTCTGGGACTAAAATCTTCACTTCTTGGTACTGGACCTTCACTTCATTTCTACAAAAAGCTGCAGATGATACAGTTTTGTTTATTAAAGCCTTTGTCAACGTACTTCTTTCGTTCTGTTCTTCATTACAATTTAATAAGCAGAGTAGATTGAAGGATGGATGAACTTTTGAAACCCAAGAGGCTAGATATATCTCCTAACTCATTCTCTGGGACTAAAATCTTCACTTCTTGGTACTGGACCTTCACTTCATTTCTACAAAAAGCTGCAGATGATACTGTTTTGTTTATTAAAGCCTTTGTCAACGTACTTCTTTTGTTCTGTTCTTCATTACAATTTAATAAGCAGAGTAGATTGAAGGATGGATGAACTTTTGAAACCCAAGAGATTAGATATATCTCCTAACTCATTCTCTGGGACTAAAATCTTCACTTCTTGGTACTGGACCTTCACTTCATTTCTACAAAAAGCTGCAGATGATACTGTTTTGTTTATTAAAGCCTTTGTCAATGTACTTCTTTCGTTCTGTTCTTCATTACAATTTAATAAGCAGAGTAGATTGAAGGATGGATGAACTTTTGAAACCGAAGAGATTAGATATATCTCCTAACTCATTCTCTGAGACTAAAATCTTCACTTCTTGGTACTGGACGTTCACTTCATTTCTACAAAAAACTGCAGATGATACTGTTTTGTTTATTAAAGCCTTTGTCAACGTACTTCTTTCGTTCTGTTCTTCATTACAATTTAATAAGCAGAGTAGATTGAAGGATGGATGAACTTTTGAAACCCAAGAGGCTAGATATATCTCCTAACTCATTCTCTGAGACTAAAATCTTCACTTCTTGGTACTGGACCTTCACTTCATTTCTACAAAAAGCTGCAGATGATACTGTTTTGTTTATTAAAGCCTTTTTCAACGTACTTCTTTCGTTCTGTTCTTCATTACAATTTAATAAGCAGAGTAGATTGAAGGATGGATGAACTTTTGAAACCCAAGAGATTAGATATATCTCCTAACTCATTCTCTGGGACTAAAATCTTCACTTCTTGGTACTGGACCTTCACTTCATTTCTACAAAAAGCTGCAGATGATACTGTTTTGTTTATTAAAGCCTTTGTCAACGTACTTCTTTCGTTCTGTTCTTCATTACAATTTAATAAGCAGAGTAGATTGAAGGATGGATGAACTTTTGAAACCCAAGAGATTAGATATATCTCCTAACTCATTCTCTGAGACTAAAATCTTCACTTCTTGGTACTGGACCTTCACTTCATTTCTACAAAAAGCTGCAGATGATACTGTTTTGTTTATTAAAGCCTTTGTCAACGTACTTCTTTCGTTCTGTTCTTCATTACAATTTAATAAGCAGAGTAGATTGATGGATGGATGAACTTTTGAAACCCAAGAGATTAGATATATCTCCTAACTCATTCTCTGAGACTAAAATCTTCACTTCTTGGTACTGGACCTTCACTTCATTTCTACAAAAAGCTGCAGATGATACTGTTTTGTTTATTAAAGCCTTTGTCAACGTACTTCTTTCGTTCTGTTCTTCATTACAATTTAATAAGCAGAGTAGATTGAAGGATGGATGAACTTTTGAAACCCAAGAGATTAGATATATCTCCTAACTCATTCTCTGAGACTAAAATCTTCACTTCTTGGTACTGGACGTTCACTTCATTTCTACAAAAAGCTGCAGATGATACTGTTTTGTTTATTAAAGCCTTTGTCAACGTACTTCTTTCGTTCTGTTCTTCATTACAATTTAATAAGCAGAGTAGATTGAAGGATGGATGAACTTTTGAAACCCAAGAGGCTAGATATATCTCCAAACTCATTCTCTGAGACTAAAATCTTCACTTCTTGGTACTGGACCTTCACTTCATTTCTACAAAAAGCTGCAGATGATACTGTTTTGTTTATTAAAGCCTTTGTCAACGTACTTCTTTCGTTCTGTTCTTCATTACAATTTAATAAGCAGAGTAGATTGAAGGATGGATGAACTTTTGAAACCCAAGAGGCTAGATATATCTCCTAACTCATTCTCTGGGACTAAAATCTTCACTTCTTGGTACTGGACCTTCACTTCATTTCTACAAAAAGCTGCAGATAATACTGTTTTGTTTATTAAAGCCTTTGTCAACGTACTTCTTTCGTTCTGTTCTTCATTACAATTTAATAAGCAGAGTAGATTGAAGGATGGATGAACTTTTGAAACCGAAGAGATTAGATATATCTCCTAACTCATTCTCTGGGACTAAAATCTTCACTTCTTGGTACTGGACCTTCACTTCATTTCTACAAAAAGCTGCAGATGATACTGTTTTGTTTATTAAAGCCTTTGTCAACGTACTTCTTTCGTTCTGTTCTTCATTACAATTTAAGAAGCAGAGTAGATTGAAGGATGGATGAACTTTTGAAACCCAAGAGGCTAGATATATCTCCTAACTCATTCTCTGGGACTAAAATCTTCACTTCTTGGTACTGGACCTTCACTTCATTTCTACAAAAAGCTGCAGATGATACTGTTTTGTTTATTAAAGCCTTTGTCAACGTACTTCTTTCGTTCTGTTCTTCATTACAATTTAATAAGCAGAGTAGATTGAAGGATGGATGAACTTTTGAAACCCAAGAGATTAGATATATCTCCTAACTCATTCTCTGGGACTAAAATCTTCACTTCTTGGTACTGGACCTTCACTTCATTTCTACAAAAAGCTGCAGATGATACTGTTTTGTTTATTAAAGCCTTTGTCAACGTACTTCTTTTGTTCTGTTCTTCATTACAATTTAATAAGCAGAGTAGATTGAAGGATGGATGAACTTTTGAAACCCAAGAGGCTAGATATATCTCCTAACTCATTCTCTGAGACTAAAATCTTCACTTCTTGGTACTGGACCTTCACTTCATTTCTACAAAAAGCTGCAGATGATACTGTTTTGTTTATTAAAGCCTTTGTCAACGTACTTCTTTCGTTCTGTTCTTCATTACAATTTAATAAGCAGAGTAGATTGAAGGATGGATGAACTTTTGAAACCGAAGAGATTAGATATATCTCCTAACTCATTCTCTGGGACTAAAATCTTCACTTCTTGGTACTGGACCTTCACTTCATTTCTACAAAAAGCTGCAGATGATACTGTTTTGTTTATTAAAGCCTTTGTCAACGTACTTCTTTCGTTCTGTTCTTCATTACAATTTAATAAGCAGAGTAGATTGAAGGATGGATGAACTTTTGAAACCCAAGAGATTAGATATATCTCCTAACTCATTCTCTGGGACTAAAATCTTCACTTCTTGGTACTGGACCTTCACTTCATTTCTACAAAAAGCTGCAGATGATACTGTTTTGTTTATTAAAGCCTTTGTCAACGTACTTCTTTCGTTCTGTTCTTCATTACAATTTAATAAGCAGAGTAGATTGAAGGATGGATGAACTTTTGAAACCCAAGAGATTAGATATATCTCCTAACTCATTCTCTGGGACTAAAATCTTCACTTCTTGGTACTGGACCTTCACTTCATTTCTACAAAAAGCTGCAGATGATACTGTTTTGTTTATTAAAGCCTTTGTCAACGTACTTCTTTCGTTCTGTTCTTCATATACAATTTAATAAGCAGAGTAGATTGAAGGATGGATGAACTTTTGAAACCCAAGAGATTAGATATATCTCCTAACTCATTCTCTGAGACTAAAATCTTCACTTCTTGGTACTGGACCTTCACTTCATTTCTACAAAAAGCTGCAGATGATACTGTTTTGTTTATTAAAGCCTTTGTCAACGTACTTCTTTCGTTCTGTTCTTCATTACAATTTAATAAGCAGAGTAGATTGAAGGATGGATGAACTTTTGAAACCCAAGAGGCTAGATATATCTCCAAACTCATTCTCTGAGACTAAAATCTTCACTTCTTGGTACTGGACCTTCACTTCATTTCTACAAAAAGCTGCAGATGATACTGTTTTGTTTATTAAAGCCTTTGTCAACGTACTTCTTTCGTTCTGTTCTTCATTACAATTTAATAAGCAGAGTAGATTGAAGGATGGATGAACTTTTGAAACCCAAGAGGCTAGATATATCTCCTAACTCATTCTCTGGGACTAAAATCTTCACTTCTTGGTACTGGACCTTCACTTCATTTCTACAAAAAGCTGCAGATGATACTGTTTTGTTTATTAAAGCCTTTGTCAACGTACTTCTTTCGTTCTGTTCTTCATTACAATTTAATAAGCAGAGTAGATTGAAGGATGGATGAACTTTTGAAACCGAAGAGATTAGATATATCTCCTAACTCATTCTCTGGGACTAAAATCTTCACTTCTTGGTACTGGACCTTCACTTCATTTCTACAAAAAGCTGCAGATGATACTGTTTTGTTTATTAAAGCCTTTGTCAACGTACTTCTTTCGTTCTGTTCTTCATTACAATTTAAGAAGCAGAGTAGATTGAAGGATGGATGAACTTTTGAAACCCAAGAGGCTAGATATATCTCCTAACTCATTCTCTGGGACTAAAATCTTCACTTCTTGGTACTGGACCTTCACTTCATTTCTACAAAAAGCTGCAGATGATACTGTTTTGTTTATTAAAGCCTTTGTCAACGTACTTCTTTCGTTCTGTTCTTCATTACAATTTAATAAGCAGAGTAGATTGAAGGATGGATGAACTTTTGAAACCCAAGAGATTAGATATATCTCCTAACTCATTCTCTGGGACTAAAATCTTCACTTCTTGGTACTGGACCTTCACTTCATTTCTACAAAAAGCTGCAGATGATACTGTTTTGTTTATTAAAGCCTTTGTCAACGTACTTCTTTTGTTCTGTTCTTCATTACAATTTAATAAGCAGAGTAGATTGAAGGATGGATGAACTTTTGAAACCCAAGAGGCTAGATATATCTCCTAACTCATTCTCTGAGACTAAAATCTTCACTTCTTGGTACTGGACCTTCACTTCATTTCTACAAAAAGCTGCAGATGATACTGTTTTGTTTATTAAAGCCTTTGTCAACGTACTTCTTTCGTTCTGTTCTTCATTACAATTTAATAAGCAGAGTAGATTGAAGGATGGATGAACTTTTGAAACCGAAGAGATTAGATATATCTCCTAACTCATTCTCTGGGACTAAAATCTTCACTTCTTGGTACTGGACCTTCACTTCATTTCTACAAAAAGCTGCAGATGATACTGTTTTGTTTATTAAAGCCTTTGTCAACGTACTTCTTTCGTTCTGTTCTTCATTACAATTTAATAAGCAGAGTAGATTGAAGGATGGATGAACTTTTGAAACCCAAGAGATTAGATATATCTCCTAACTCATTCTCTGGGACTAAAATCTTCACTTCTTGGTACTGGACCTTCACTTCATTTCTACAAAAAGCTGCAGATGATACTGTTTTGTTTATTAAAGCCTTTGTCAACGTACTTCTTTCGTTCTGTTCTTCATTACAATTTAATAAGCAGAGTAGATTGAAGGATGGATGAACTTTTGAAACCCAAGAGATTAGATATATCTCCTAACTCATTCTCTGGGACTAAAATCTTCACTTCTTGGTACTGGACCTTCACTTCATTTCTACAAAAAGCTGCAGATGATACTGTTTTGTTTATTAAAGCCTTTGTCAACGTACTTCTTTCGTTCTGTTCTTCATTACAATTTAATAAGCAGAGTAGATTGAAGGATGGATGAACTTTTGAAACCCAAGAGATTAGATATATCTCCTAACTCATTCTCTGGGACTAAAATCTTCACTTCTTGGTACTGGACCTTCACTTCATTTCGACAAAAAGCTACAGATGATACTGTACATGAAGAGCAAGACAAATTGGATATCTTAATTATTAGCATTTCCTCAGATGTCTATAAACATATTGCCAAATATGCTACTTTCGAATCTGCTGTAAATCACTTCAAAGAATTATACATGAAATCTTTGCCAGACATTTTCTAGCAACACATAGGTAAAGAGAAGATGAAGATATTGATGAGTATGTTCAGGGGTTAGAACTACTAGCTAAAGAATGCAATTTCAAAGCATTTAACACTTGCTCAAAACAGAGATGATTGCATTAGAGACTGATTCATTACTGGCTCATGCTTTAATTCCATTCAACAACATCTTTTAGAAAACAAAACCCTTGCTCTACACAAGGCAGTTAATTAAACTAGACTTCTATAACTAGCACAGAAAAACTCTGCATCATATTCACATCTGACCTCTCCAACTGTGGGAGCCATAGTATCAGAAAACAAAGATTCAATCGTTGGCAATGCGTGTTCCTTAACACGTGCTAAATGCTATTTTTGTAGTGAATCACATTAGAGTCATAAAGTTTGCATGGGCAAATAGACCATGTGTCACAAATGCAGAAAAAAGGGGCACTTTTCCAAAGTATATCAGTTGGTTGGTACTTCGGTCGCCTCACTTACTCAATCTTATACATTGGCGACTATTACACGAGCTAGTTTATTAAAAACAGGCTATGGTGTACTTATTGATTGGCAAAAATAGGCCATTGCTCTAATGGACACTGGTAGCTCTGGATCCTTTATTTCACTTGACTACGTGAAAAGACACCAGATAAAAATAAAACCTGTAGTCAGGAATGTGTCCATGGCTTCATCATCCCTTAACACTTCAATAAAAGTTGCAGTGCACCGTCAATTTAAATTTATAAAGGTGAGTGTTATTTGAATGTTACACTTTGTGCCATTCTCAATCTTTGTGGTGATGTGATTCTTGGTCAAGACTTCATGAACCAACATTCTAGTGTATCTTTTGTATTTGGCAGTCCTAAGGAAAGCCTATCTATTTTGAGTTGAACTGCTTGTAGCCTACCATCTGTGATAGTAGATTTAACTCCTTTTTCTTTTTAATATCTGTCCTAACTGCAAACCTATTTCTATGAAATCTAGGCTATTTGGGACTGCCAATAAACACTTTATTAAAATGGAAGTTAAAATGGTAAGAGACAAAAAAATTGAGGAAAGCACATCTCCTTAGTGAGCTCAAATTTTAATTGTTGATAATGAATGGGATAAAAAGAGACTAGATGTAGATTATAGTAGAACTATTAATACATTCACTTGAAATGATGATTACCCCTTACCACGAATAGTTGATCTGGTTTTGGAAATCTCTAAATATAAAATTTATTCTTTTTTGGATTTGAAGAGTGCTTATCAACCAGTAACCATTCAAGGAGAAGACAAACTGGATATTGCATTTGAAGCTAATGGCAAATTATACCAGTTTTGTCATGTTGGGGGTACTAACAGGGTATCTTGCTTCTAGTAAATAATGGACAACATTATTATGAGGAATAACTTGCACAGAACATATGCTTATGTTGATAACATAGTTGCAGCTGGCAAAACTCAAGGGGAGCATGATAAAATTTCTTGAGGTGGCCAAATGACATAATCTTACTTTTAATGAAAAAAGGCCTCCCTATCAACTACTTCTATTAATCTTCTTGGCTACACCATATCTCATGGGATACTTAAACCTGATGCTGACCAACTACACCCGCTTAAAGAATTACCTGTGTCTAAAGATAAAGCTGCCCTTTGCAGGGTCCTTGGTGTATTTTCTTATTATTCTCAATGGATATCAAAGTTTTCAGAAAAGATCAAACCATTAATTATGGCTGACTCATTCCCATTAAATCATTAGTCTGTGGAAGCATTTCAAAAACTTAAAGAAGAAATTGAATGTATCTTACTTCATGTTATTAAAGAAAACATTCTCCTTGTAATCGAGATGGACACATCAGATACAGCATTTGCTGCTCTTTTGAATCAGGCCAGCCATCCAGTGGCTTTTTCCTCACTAACACTAATGCTGATTAAGCAAACTATACTTCAGTAGAAAAGGAGTCTTCAGCTATTATAGAAGCTGTAAAAAGGTGGTGTTACTACTTATCTGGTTGACATTTTACCATCTTTATGGACCAGCAGGCAGCAAACTTCATGTTTAATATTTAGAGACTTGGAAAATTTAAAAATGATAAGATCCAGAGATGGAGAATGGAACTGGGGAACTATAATTATGTTATTACTTATAGACCAGGGAAGAATAATATACCTGCTAATACACTCTCATGGGCCATTGTGGCACTATCCTACACAAAGAAATGTTATATTAGCTCCATGATCGTATTTGTCACCCTGCTATAACCAGGTTAGCCCACTTTGTCAAAGTAAGGAATCTACGTTACTCTATGGAAGATGTAAAAAAAAACTATGCACTGATTGTTCAATTTCTGCAAGATGGAAACCATGTTTCTACAAAACTAAAAAATTTACCTGATAAAGGCTACACAACAAATAGAAAGCATCATCATAGATTTTAAGGGACCTCTACCTTTTAACTAGCAGAACCGTTATATGTTAACGGCAACAGACAATTACTCTTGGTTTCCTTTTGCATTTGCTTGCCCCAATATGACAACTAGTTAGAAAATTAAATGCTTAACTCAGATTTTCACATTGTTTGGAATTCTTTCCTGTATCCACGCCAACTATGGTTCCTGGTTTTACCTAAGAAACTGCATGAGTACTTCACAGATTTAGGTATACCTACAAGTTGAACAACCCCTTACAACCCCCAAGATAATGATCAGTGTGAATGATAGAATGGTCACCTAGTGGTCATTCCTTGCCCACTTGGCTAGCAGCCACTGGTCCGATTCTCTTAAGTCATAATATCTGTGCTAATAATTACAAACCTTTAGTTGACATGTTAAAAGCCAATCCCTAATATACCCATGTAAGATTTAATAACTGACATGAATCTAATGTATCTGTGCATGATTTGGCTCTTGTTGGGAACAAATACAATCAGAGAGAACTAAAAAATATGGATGGAGAATGTCATAAGAATTTACTTCCCTCAATTTGAAATTATCTGGTCACCTAGTGGTCATTCCTTGCCCACTTGACTCGCAGCCCATGGTCTGATTCTCTTAAGACATAATATGTGTGCTAATAATTACAAACCTTTAGTTGACAAGGTTCAGCTGTTAGAAGCCAATCCCTAATATGCCCATGTAAGAATTAATGACTGACATGTATCTAATGTATCTGTGCATGATTTGGCTTTGTTGGGAACAAATACAATCAGAGAGAACTAAAAAATATGGATGGAGAATGTCATAAGAATTTACTTCCCTCAATTTGAAATTATCTGGTCACCTAGTGGTCATTCCTTGCCCACTTGACTCGCAGCCCATGGTCTGATTCTCTTAAGTCATAATATGTGTGCTAATAATTACAAACCTTTAGTTGACAAGGTTCAGCTGTTAGAAGCCAATCCCTAATATGCCCATGTAAGAATTAATGACTGACATGTATCTAATGTATCTGTGCATGATTTGGCTTTGTTGGGAACAAATACAATCAGAGAGAACTAAAAAATATGGATGGAGAATGTCATAAGAATTTACTTCCCTCAATTTGAAATTATCTGGTCACCTAGTGGTCATTCCTTGCCCACTTGACTCGCAGCCCATGGTCTGATTCTCTTAAGTCGTAATATGTGTGCTAATAATTACAAACTTTTAGTTGACATGGTTCAGCTGTTAGAAGCCAATCCCTAATATGCCCATGTAAGAATTAATGACTGACATGAATCTAATGTATATGTGCATGATTTGGCTTTGTTGGGAACAAATACAATCAGAGAGAACTAAAAAATATGGATGGAGAATGTCATAAGAATTTACTTCCCTCAATTTGAAATTATCTGGTCACGTAGTGGTCATTCCTTGCCCACTTGACTCGCAGCCCATGGTCTGATTCTCTTAAGTCATAATATGTGTGCTAATAATTACAAACCTTTAGTTGACAAGGTTCAGCTGTTAGAAGCCAATCCCTAATATGCCCATGTAAGAATTAATGACTGACATGTATCTAATGTATCTGTGCATGATTTGGCTTTGTTGGGAACAAATACAATCAGAGAGAACTAAAAAATATGGATGGAGAATGTCATAAGAATTTACTTCCCTCAATTTGAAATTATCTGGTCACCTAGTGGTCATTCCTTGCCCACTTGACTCGCAGCCCATGGTCTGATTCTCTTAAGTCATAATATGTGTGCTAATAATTACAAACCTTTAGTTGACAAGGTTCAGCTGTTAGAAGCCAATCCCTAATATGCCCATGTAAGAATTAATGACTGACATGTATCTAATGTATCGGTGCATGATTTGGCTCTTGTTGGGAACAAATACAATCAGAGAGAACTAAAAAATATGGATGGAGAATGTCATAAGAATTTACTTCCCTCAATTTGAAATTATCTGGTCACCTAGTGGTCATTCCTTGCCCACTTGACTCGCAGCCCATGGTCTGATTCTCTTAAGTCATAATATGTGTGCTAATAATTACAAACCTTTAGTTGACAAGGTTCAGCTGTTAGAAGCCAATCCCTAATATGCCCATGTAAGAATTAATGACTGACATGTATCTAATGTATCGGTGCATGATTTGGCTCTTGTTGGGAACAAATACAATCAGAGAGAACTAAAAAATATGGATGGAGAATGTCATAAGAATTTACTTCCCTCAATTTGAAATTATCTGGTCACCTAGTGGTCATTCCTTGCCCACTTGACTCGCAGCCCATGGTCTGATTCTCTTAAGTCATAATATGTGTGCTAATAATTACAAACCTTTAGTTGACAAGGTTCAGCTGTTAGAAGCCAATCCCTAATATGCCCATGTAAGAATTAATGACTGACATGTATCTAATGTATCTGTGCATGATTTGGCTTTGTTGGGAACAAATACAATCAGAGAGAACTAAAAAATATGTATGGAGAATGTCATAAGAATTTACTTCCCTCAATTTGAAATTATCTGGTCACCTAGTGGTCATTCCTTGCCCACTTGACTCGCAGCCCATGGTCTGATTCTCTTAAGTCATAATATGTGTGCTAATAATTACAAACCTTTAGTTGACAAGGTTCAGCTGTTAGAAGCCAATCCCTAATATGCCCATGTAAGAATTAATGACTGACATGAATGTAATGTATCTGTGCATGATTTGGCTCTTGTTGGGAACAAATACAATCAGAGAGAACTAAAAAATATGGATGGAGAATGTCATAAGAATTTACTTCCCTCAATTTGAAATTATCTGGTCACCTAGTGGTCATTCCTTGCCCACTTGACTCGCAGCCCATGGTCTGATTCTCTTAAGTCATAATATGTGTGCTAATAATTACAAACCTTTAGTTGACAAGGTTCAGCTGTTAGAAGCCAATCCCTAATATGCCCATGTAAGAATTAATGACTGACATGTATCTAATGTATCTGTGCATGATTTGGCTTTGTTGGGAACAAATACAATCAGAGAGAATTAAAAAATATGGATGGAGAATGTCATAAGAATTTACTTCCCTCAATTTGAAATTATCTGGTCACCTAGTGGTCATTCCTTGCCCACTTGACTCGCAGCCCATGGTCTGATTCTCTTAAGTCATAATATGTGTGCTAATAATTACAAACCTTTAGTTGACAAGGTTCAGCTGTTAGAAGCCAATCCCTAATATGCCCATGTAAGAATTAATGACTGACATGTATCTAATGTATCTGTGCATGATTTGGCTTTGTTGGGAACAAATACAATCAGAGAGAACTAAAAAATATGGATGGAGAATGTCATAAGAATTTACTTCCCTCAATTTGAAATTATCTGGTCACGTAGTGGTCATTCCTTGCCCACTTGACTCGCAGCCCATGGTCTGATTCTCTTAAGTCATAATATGTGTGCTAATAATTACAAACCTTTAGTTGACAAGGTTCAGCTGTTAGAAGCCAATCCCTAATATGCCCATGTAAGAATTAATGACTGACATGTATCTAATGTATCTGTGCATGATTTGGCTTTGTTGGGAACAAATACAATCAGAGAGAACTAAAAAATATGGATGGAGAATGTCATAAGAATTTACTTCCCTCAATTTGAAATTATCTGGTCACGTAGTGGTCATTCCTTGCCCACTTGACTCGCAGCCCATGGTCTGATTCTCTTAAGTCGTAATATGTCTGCTAATAATTACAAACCTTTAGTTGACAAGGTTCAGCTGTTAGAAGCCAATCCCTAATATGCCCATGTAAGAATTAATGACTGACATGAATGTAATGTATCTGTGCATGATTTGGCTCTTGTTGGGAACAAATACAATCAGAGAGAACTAAAAAATATGGATGGAAAATGTCATAAGAATTTACTTCCCTCAATTTGAAATTATCTGGTCACCTAGTGGTCATTCCTTGCCCAATTAACTCGCAGCCCATGGTCTGATTCTCTTAAGTCGTAATATGTGTGCTAATAATTACAAACCTTTAGTTGACATGGTTCAGCTGTTAGAAGCCAATCCCTAATACGCCCATGTAAGAATTAATGACTGACATGAATCTAATGTATCTGTGCATGATTTGGCTCTTGTTGGGAACAAATACAATCAGAGAGAACTAAAAAATATGGATGGAGAATGTCATAAGAATTTACTTCCCTCAATTTGAAATTATCTGGTCACCTAGTGGTCATTCCTTGCCCAATTAACTCGCAGCCCATGGTCTGATTCTCTTAAGTCATAATATGTGTGCTAATAATTACAAACCTTTAGTTGACATGGTTCAGCTGTTAGAAGCCAATCCCTAATATGCCCATGTAAGAATTAATGACTGACATGAATCTAATGTATCGGTGCATGATTTGGCTCTTGTTGGGAACAAATACAATCAGAGAGAAGTAAAAAATATGGATGGAGAATGTCATAAGAATTTACTTCCCTCAATTTGAAATTATCTGGTCACCTAGTGGTCATTCCTTGCCCACTTGACTCGCAACCCATGGTCTGATTCTATTAAGTCGTAATATGTGTGCTAATAATTACAAACCTTTAGTTGACATGGTTCAGCTGTTAGAAGCCAATCCCTAATATGCCCATGTAAGAATTAATGACTGACATGAATGTAATGTATCTGTGCATGATTTGGCTCTTGTTGGGAACAAATACAATCAGAGAGAACTAAAAAATATGGATGGAGAATGTCATAAGAATTTACTTCCCTCAATTTGAAATTATCTGGTCACCTAGTGGTCATTCCTTGCCCACTTGACTCGCAGCCCATGGTCTGATTCTCTTAAGACATAATATGTGTGCTAATAATTACAAACCTTTAGTTGACAAGGTTCAGCTGTTAGAAGCCAATCCCTAATATGCCCATGTAAGAATTAATGACTGACATGAATCTAATGTATCTGTGCATGATTTGGCTCTTGTTGGGAACAAATACAATCAAAGAGAACTAAAAAATATGGATGGAGAATGTCATAAAAATTTACTTCCCTCAATTTGGAATTATCTGGTCACCTAGTGGTCATTCCTTGCCCACTTGACTCGCAGCCCATGGTCTGATTCTCTTAAGTCGTAATATGTGTGCTAATAATTACAAACTTTTAGTTGACAAGGTTCAGCTGTTAGAAGCCAATCCCTAATATGCCCATATAAGAATTAATGACTGACATGAATCTAATGTATCGGTGCATGATTTGGCTCTTGTTGGGAACAAATACAATCAGAGAGAACTAAAAAATATGGATGGAGAATGTCATAAGAATTTACTTCCCTCAATTTGAAATTATCTGGTCACCTAGTGGTCATTCCTTGCCCACTTGACTCGCAGCCCATGGTCTGATTCTCTTAAGTCATAATATGTGTGCTAATAATTACAAACCTTTAGTTGACAAGGTTCAGCTGTTAGAAGCCAATCCCTAATATGCCCATGTAAGAATTAATGACTGACATGAATCTAATGTATCTGTGCATGAATTGGCTCTTGTTGGGAACAAATACAATCAGAGAGAACTAAAAAATATGGATGGAGAATGTCATAAGAATTTACTTCCCTCAATTTGAAATTATCTGGTCACCTAGTGGTCATTCCTTGCCCAATTGACTCGCAGCCCATGGTCTGATTCTCTTAAGTCGTAATATGTGTGCTAACAATTACAAACCTTTAGTTGACATGGTTCAGCTGTTAGAAGCCAATCCCTAATACGCCCATGTAAGAATTAATGACTGACATGAATCTAATGTATCGGTGCATGATTTGGCTCTTGTTGGGAACAAATATAATCAGAGAGAACTAAAAAATATGTATGGAGAATGTCATAAGAATTTACTTCCCTCAATTTGAAATTATCTGGTCACCTAGTGGTCATTCCTTGCCCACTTGACTCGCAGCCCATGGTCTGATTCTCTTAAGTCATAATATGTGTGCTAATAATTACAAACCTTTAGTTGACAAGGTTCAGCTGTTAGAAGCCAATCCCTAATATGCCCATGTAAGAATTAATGACTGACATGTATCTAATGTATCTGTGCATGATTTGGCTTTGTTGGGAACAAATACAATCAGAGAGAACTAAAAAATATGTATGGAGAATGTCATAAGAATTTACTTCCCTCAATTTGAAATTATCTGGTCACCTAGTGGTCATTCCTTGCCCACTTGACTCGCAGCCCATGGTCTGATTCTCTTAAGTCATAATATGTGTGCTAATAATTACAAATCTTTAGTTGACAAGGTTCAGCTGTTAGAAGCCAATCCCTAATATGCCCATGTAAGAATTAATGACTGACATGTATCTAATGTATCGGTGCATGAATTGGCTTTGTTGGGAACAAATACAATCAGAGAGAACTAAAAAATATGGATGGAGAATGTCATAAGAATTTACTTCCCTCAATTTGAAATTATCTGGTCACCTAGTGGTCATTCCTTGCCCACTTGACTCGCAGCCCATGGTCTGATTCTCTTAAGTCATAATATGTGTGCTAATAATTACAAACCTTTAGTTGACAAGGTTCAGCTGTTAGAAGCCAATCCCTAATATGCCCATGTAAGAATTAATGACTGACATGTATCTAATGTATCTGTGCATGATTTGGCTTTGTTGGGAACAAATATAATCAGAGAGAACTAAAAAATATGTATGGAGAATGTCATAAGAATTTACTTCCCTCAATTTGAAATTATCTGGTCACCTAGTGGTCATTCCTTGCCCACTTGACTCGCAGCCCATGGTCTGATTCTCTTAAGTCATAATATGTGTGCTAATAATTACAAACCTTTAGTTGACAAGGTTCAGCTGTTAGAAGCCAATCCCTAATATGCCCAGGTAAGAATTAATGACTGACATGTATCTAATGTATCTGTGCATGATTTGGCTTTGTCGGGAACAAATACAATCAGAGAGAACTAAAAAATATGGATGGAGAATGTCATAAGAATTTACTTCCCTCAATTTGAAATTATCTGGTCACCTAGTGGTCATTCCTTGCCCACTTGACTCGCAGCCCATGGTCTGATTCTCTTAAGTCATAATATGTGTGCTAATAATTACAAACCTTTAGTTGACAAGGTCCAGCTGTTAGAAGCCAATCCCTAATATGCCCATGTAAGAATTAATGACTGACATGTATCTAATGTATCTGTGCATGATTTGGCTTTGTTGGGAACAAATACAATCAGAGAGAACTAAAAAATATGGATGGAGAATGTCATAAGAATTTACTTCCCTCAATTTGAAATTATCTGGTCACGTAGTGGTCATTCCTTGCCCACTTGACTCGCAGCCCATGGTCTGATTCTCTTAAGTCGTAATATGTCTGCTAATAATTACAAACCTTTAGTTGACAAGGTTCAGCTGTTAGAAGCCAATCCCTAATATGCCCATGTAAGAATTAATGACTGACATGAATGTAATGTATCTGTGCATGATTTGGCTCTTGTTGGGAACAAATACAATCAGAGAGAAGTAAAAAATATGGATGGAGAATGTCATAAGAATTTACTTCCCTCAATTTGAAATTATCTGGTCACCTAGTGGTCATTCCTTGCCCACTTGACTCGCAGCCCATGGTCTGATTCTCTTAAGTCATAATATGTGTGCTAATAATTACAAACCTTTAGTTGACATGGTTCAGCTGTTAGAAGCCAATCCCTAATATGCCCATGTAAGAATTAATGACTGACATGAATCTAATGTATCTGTGCATGATTTGGCTCTTGTTGGGAACAAATACAATCAAAGAGAACTAAAAAATATGGATGGAGAATGTCATAAAAATTTACTTCCCTCAATTTGGAATTATCTGGTCACCTAGTGGTCATTCCTTGCCCACTTGACTCGCAGCCCATGGTCTGATTCTCTTAAGTCATAATATGTGTGCTAATAATTACAAACCTTTAGTTGACAAGGTTCAGCTGTTAGAAGCCAATCCCTAATATGCCCATGTAAGAATTAATGACTGACATGTATCTAATGTATCTGTACATGATTTGGCTTTGTTGGGAACAAATACAATCAGAGAGAACTAAAAAATATGGATGGAGAATGTCATAAGAATTTACTTCCCTCAATTTGAAATTATCTGGTCACCTAGTGGTCATTCCTTGCCCACTTGACTCGCAGCCCATGGTCTGATTCTCTTAAGTCATAATATGTGTGCTAATAATTACAAACCTTTAGTTGACAAGGTTCAGCTGTTAGAAGCCAATCCCTAATATGCCCATGTAAGAATTAATGACTGACATGTATCTAATGTATCTGTGCATGATTTGGCTTTGTTGGGAACAAATACAATCAGAGAGAAGTAAAAAATATGGATGGAGAATGTCATAAGAATTTACTTCCCTCAATTTGAAATTATCTGGTCACCTAGTGGTCATTCCTTGCCCACTTGACTCGCAGCCCATGGTCTGATTCTCTTAAGTCATAATATGTGTGCTAATAATTACAAACCTTTAGTTGACATGGTTCAGCTGTTAGAAGCCAATCCCTAATATGCCCATGTAAGAATTAATGACTGACATGAATCTAATGTATCTGTGCATGATTTGGCTCTTGTTGGGAACAAATACAATCAAAGAGAACTAAAAAATATGGATGGAGAATGTCATAAAAATTTACTTCCCTCAATTTGGAATTATCTGGTCACCTAGTGGTCATTCCTTGCCCACTTGACTCGCAGCCCATGGTCTGATTCTCTTAAGTCGTAATATGTGTGCTAATAATTACAAACTTTTAGTTGACAAGGTTCAGCTGTTAGAAGCCAATCCCTAATATGCCCATATAAGAATTAATGACTGACATGAATCTAATGTATCGGTGCATGATTTGGCTCTTGTTGGGAACAAATACAATCAGAGAGAACTAAAAAATATGGATGGAGAATGTCATAAGAATTTACTTCCCTCAATTTGAAATTATCTGGTCACCTAGTGGTCATTCCTTGCCCACTTGACTCGCAGCCCATGGTCTGATTCTCTTAAGTCATAATATGTGTGCTAATAATTACAAACCTTTAGTTGACAAGGTTCAGCTGTTAGAAGCCAATCCCTAATATGCCCATGTAAGAATTAATGACTGACATGAATCTAATGTATCTGTGCATGAATTGGCTCTTGTTGGGAACAAATACAATCAGAGAGAACTAAAAAATATGGATGGAGAATGTCATAAGAATTTACTTCCCTCAATTTGAAATTATCTGGTCACCTAGTGGTCATTCCTTGCCCAATTGACTCGCAGCCCATGGTCTGATTCTCTTAAGTCGTAATATGTGTGCTAATAATTACAAACCTTTAGTTGACATGGTTCAGCTGTTAGAAGCCAATCCCTAATACGCCCATGTAAGAATTAATGACTGACATAAATCTAATGTATCGGTGCATGATTTGGCTCTTGTTGGGAACAAATATAATCAGAGAGAACTAAAAAATATGTATGGAGAATGTCATAAGAATTTACTTCCCTCAATTTGAAATTATCTGGTCACCTAGTGGTCATTCCTTGCCCACTTGACTCGCAGCCCATGGTCTGATTCTATTAAGTCGTAATATGTGTGCTAATAATTACAAACCTTTAGTTGACATGGTTCAGCTGTTAGAAGCCAATCCCTAATATGCCCATGTAAGAATTAATGACTGACATGAATCTAATGTATCGGTGCATGATTTGGCTCTTGTTGGGAACAAATACAATCAGAGAGAACTAAAAAATATGGATGGAGAATGTCATAAGAATTTACTTCCCTCAATTTGAAATTATCTGGTCACCTAGTGGTCATTCCTTGCCCACTTGACTCGCAGCCCATGGTCTGATTCTCTTAAGTCATAATATGTGTGCTAATAATTACAAACCTTTAGTTGACAAGGTTCAGCTGTTAGAAGCCAATCCCTAATATGCCCATGTAAGAATTAATGACTGACATGTATCTAATGTATCTGTACATGATTTGGCTTTGTTGGGAACAAATACAATCAGAGAGAACTAAAAAATATGGATGGAGAATGTCATAAGAATTTACTTCCCTCAATTTGAAATTATCTGGTCACCTAGTGGTCATTCCTTGCCCACTTGACTCGCAGCCCATGGTCTGATTCTCTTAAGTCATAATATGTGTGCTAATAATTACAAACCTTTAGTTGACAAGGTTCAGCTGTTAGAAGCCAATCCCTAATATGCCCATGTAAGAATTAATGACTGACATGTATCTAATGTATCTGTGCATGATTTGGCTTTGTTGGGAACAAATATAATCAGAGAGAACTAAAAAATATGTATGGAGAATGTCATAAGAATTTACTTCCCTCAATTTGAAATTATCTGGTCACCTAGTGGTCATTCCTTGCCCACTTGACTCGCAGCCCATGGTCTGATTCTCTTAAGTCATAATATGTGTGCTAATAATTACAAACCTTTAGTTGACAAGGTTCAGCTGTTAGAAGCCAATCCCTAATATGCCCATGTAAGAATTAATGACTGACATGTATCTAATGTATCTGTGCATGATTTGGCTTTGTTGGGAACAAATACAATCAGAGAGAACTAAAAAATATGGATGGAGAATGTCATAAGAATTTACTTCCCTCAATTTGAAATTATCTGGTCACCTAGTGGTCATTCCTTGCCCACTTGACTCGCAGCCCATGGTCTGATTCTCTTAAGTCATAATATGTGTGCTAATAATTACAAACCTTTAGTTGACAAGGTTCAGCTGTTAGAAGCCAATCCCTAATATGCCCATATAAGAATTAATGACTGACATGAATCTAATGTATCGGTGCATGATTTGGCTCTTGTTGGGAACAAATACAATCAGAGAGAACTAAAAAATATGGATGGAGAATGTCATAAGAATTTACTTCCCTCAATTTGAAATTATCTGGTCACCTAGTGGTCATTCCTTGCCCACTTGACTCGCAGCCCATGGTCTGATTCTCTTAAGTCATAATATGTGTGCTAATAATTACAAACCTTTAGTTGACAAGGTTCAGCTGTTAGAAGCCAATCCCTAATATGCCCATGTAAGAATTAATGACTGACATGAATCTAATGTATCTGTGCATGAATTGGCTCTTGTTGGGAACAAATACAATCAGAGAGAACTAAAAAATATGGATGGAGAATGTCATAAGAATTTACTTCCCTCAATTTGAAATTATCTGGTCACCTAGTGGTCATTCCTTGCCCAATTGACTCGCAGCCCATGGTCTGATTCTCTTAAGTCGTAATATGTGTGCTAATAATTACAAACCTTTAGTTGACATGGTTCAGCTGTTAGAAGCCAATCCCTAATACGCCCATGTAAGAATTAATGACTGACATGAATCTAATGTATCGGTGCATGATTTGGCTCTTGTTGGGAACAAATATAATCAGAGAGAACTAAAAAATATGTATGGAGAATGTCATAAGAATTTACTTCCCTCAATTTGAAATTATCTGGTCACCTAGTGGTCATTCCTTGCCCACTTGACTCGCAGCCCATGGTCTGATTCTATTAAGTCGTAATATGTGTGCTAATAATTACAAACCTTTAGTTGACATGGTTCAGCTGTTAGAAGCCAATCCCTAATATGCCCATGTAAGAATTAATGACTGACATGAATCTAATGTATCGGTGCATGATTTGGCTCTTGTTGGGAACAAATACAATCAGAGAGAACTAAAAAATATGGATGGAGAATGTCATAAGAATTTACTTCCCTCAATTTGAAATTATCTGGTCACCTAGTGGTCATTCCTTGCCCACTTGACTCGCAGCCCATGGTCTGATTCTCTTAAGTCATAATATGTGTGCTAATAATTACAAACCTTTAGTTGACAAGGTTCAGCTGTTAGAAGCCAATCCCTAATATGCCCATGTAAGAATTAATGACTGACATGTATCTAATGTATCTGTACATGATTTGGCTTTGTTGGGAACAAATACAATCAGAGAGAACTAAAAAATATGGATGGAGAATGTCATAAGAATTTACTTCCCTCAATTTGAAATTATCTGGTCACCTAGTGGTCATTCCTTGCCCACTTGACTCGCAGCCCATGGTCTGATTCTCTTAAGTCATAATATGTGTGCTAATAATTACAAACCTTTAGTTGACAAGGTTCAGCTGTTAGAAGCCAATCCCTAATATGCCCATGTAAGAATTAATGACTGACATGTATCTAATGTATCTGTGCATGATTTGGCTTTGTTGGGAACAAATATAATCAGAGAGAACTAAAAAATATGTATGGAGAATGTCATAAGAATTTACTTCCCTCAATTTGAAATTATCTGGTCACCTAGTGGTCATTCCTTGCCCACTTGACTCGCAGCCCATGGTCTGATTCTCTTAAGTCATAATATGTGTGCTAATAATTACAAACCTTTAGTTGACAAGGTTCAGCTGTTAGAAGCCAATCCCTAATATGCCCATGTAAGAATTAATGACTGACATGTATCTAATGTATCTGTGCATGATTTGGCTTTGTTGGGAACAAATACAATCAGAGAGAACTAAAAAATATGGATGGAGAATGTCATAAGAATTTACTTCCCTCAATTTGAAATTATCTGGTCACCTAGTGGTCATTCCTTGCCCACTTGACTCGCAGCCCATGGTCTGATTCTCTTAAGTCATAATATGTGTGCTAATAATTACAAACCTTTAGTTGACAAGGTTCAGCTGTTAGAAGCCAATCCCTAATATGCCCATGTAAGAATTAATTACTGACATGAATCTAATGTATCTGTGCATGATTTGGCTCTTGTTGGGAACAAATACAATCAGAGAGAACTAAAAAATATGGATGGAGAATGTCATAAGAATTTACTTCCCTCAATTTGAAATTATCTGGTCACCTAGTGGTCATTCCTTGCCCACTTGACTCGCAGCTCATGGTCTGATTCTCTTAAGTCATAATATGTGTGCTAATAATTACAAACCTTTAGTTGACAAGGTTCAGCTGTTAGAAGCCAATCCCTAATATGCCCATGTAAGAATTAATGACTGACATGAATCTAATGTATCGGTGCATGATTTGGCTCTTGTTGGGAACAAATACAATCAGAGAGAACTAAAAAATATGGATGGAGAATGTCATAAGAATTTACTTCCCTCAATTTGAAATTATCTGGTCACCTAGTGGTCATTCCTTGCCCACTTGACTCGCAGCCCATGGTCTGATTCTCTTAAGTCATAATATGTGTGCTAATAATTACAAACCTTTAGTTGACAAGGTTCAGCTGTTAGAAGCCAATCCCTAATATGCCCATGTAAGAATTAATTACTGACATGAATCTAATGTATCGGTGCATGATTTGGCTCTTGTTGGGAACAAATACAATCAGAGAGAACTAAAAAATATGGATGGAGAATGTCATAAGAATTTACTTCCCTCAATTTGAAATTATCTGGTCACCTAGTGGTCATTCCTTGCCCACTTGACTCGCAGCCCATGGTCTGATTCTCTTAAGTCATAATATGTGTGCTAATAATTACAAACCTTTAGTTGACAAGGTTCAGCTGTTAGAAGCCAATCCCTAATATGCCCATGTAAGAATTAATTACTGACATGAATCTAATGTATCGGTGCATGATTTGGCTCTTGTTGGGAACAAATACAATCAGAGAGAACTAAAAAATATGGATGGAGAATGTCATAAGAATTTACTTCCCTCAATTTGAAATTATCTGGTCACCTAGTGGTCATTCCTTGCCCACTTGACTCGCAGCCCATGGTCTGATTCTCTTAAGTCATAATATGTGTGCTAATAATTACAAACCTTTAGTTGACAAGGTTCAGCTGTTAGAAGCCAATCCCTAATATGCCCATGTAAGAAGTAATTACTGACATGAATCTAATGTATCGGTGCATTATTTGGCTCTTGTTGGGAACAAATACAATCAGAGAGAACTAAAAAATATGGATGGAGAATGTCATAAGAATTTACTTCCCTCAATTTGAAATTATCTGGTCACCTAGTGGTCATTCCTTGCCCACTTGACTCGCAGCCCATGGTCTGATTCTCTTAAGTCATAATATGTGTGCTAATAATTACAAACCTTTAGTTGACATGGTTCAGCTGTTAGAAGCCAATCCCTAATATGCCCATGTAAGAATTAATGACTGACATGAATCTAATGTATCGGTGCATTATTTGGCTCTTGTTGGGAACAAATACAATCAGAGAGAACTAAAAAATATGGATGGAGAATGTCATAAGAATTTACTTCCCTCAATTTGAAATTATCTGGTCACATAGTGGTCATTCCTTGCCCACTTGACTCGCAGCCCATGGTCTGATTCTCTTAAGTCGTAATATGTGTGCTAATAATTACAAACCTTTAGTTGACAAGGTTCAGCTGTTAGAAGCCAATCCCTAATACGCACATGTAAGAATTAATTACTGACATGAATCTAATGTATCGGTGCATTATTTGGCTCTTGTTGGGAACAAATACAATCAGAGAGAACTAAAAAATATGGATGGAGAATGTCATAAGAATTTACTTCCCTCAATTTGAAATTATCTGGTCACCTAGTGGTCATTCCTTGCCCACTTGACTCGCAGCCCATGGTCTGATTCTCTTAAGTCGTAATATGTGTGCTAATAATTACAAACCTTTAGTTGACATGGTTCAGCTGTTAGAAGCCAATCCCTAATACGCCCATGTAAGAATTAATGACTGACATGAATCTAATGGATCGGTGCATGATTTGGCTCTTGTTGGGAACAAATACAATCAGAGAGAAATAAAAAATATGGATGGAGAATGTCATAAGAATTTACTTCCCTTTAATTTGAAATTATCTGGTCACCTAGTGGTCATTCCTTGCCCACTTGACTCGCAGCCCATGGTCTGATTCTCTTAAGTCATAATATGTGTGCTAATAGTTACAAACCTTTAGTTGACAAGGTTCAGCTGTTAGAAGCCAATCCCTAATATGCCCATGTAAGAATTAATGACTGACATGAATCTAATTTATCTGTGCATGATTTGGCTCTTGTTGGGAACAAATACAATCAGAGAGAACGAAAAAATATGGATGGAGAATGTCATAAGAATTTACTTCCCTCAATTTGAAATTATCTGGTCACGTAGTGGTCATTCCTTGCCCACTTGACTCGCAGCCCATGGTCTGATTCTCTTAAGTCATAATATGTGTGCTAATAATTACAAACCTTTAGTTGACAAGGTTCAGCTGTTAGAAGCCAATCCCTAATATGCCCATGTAAGAATTAATGACTGACATGAATCTAATGTATATGTGCATGATTTGGCTCTTGTTGGGAACTAATAGAATCAGAGAGAACTAAAAAATATGGATGGAGAATGTCATAAGAATTTACTTCCCTCAATTTGAAATTATCTGGTCACCTAGTGGTCATTCCTTGCCCACTTGATTCGCAGCCCATGGTCTGATTCTCTTAAGTCATAATATGTGTGCTAATAATTACAAACCTTTAGTTGACATGGTTCAGCTGTTAGAAGCCAATCCCTAATATGCCCATGTAAGAATTAATTACTGACATGAATCTAATGTATCGGTGCATTATTTGGCTCTTGTTGGGAACAAATACAATCAGAGAGAACTAAAAAATATGGATGGAGAATGTCATAAGAATTTACTTCCCTCAATTTGAAATTATCTGGTCACCTAGTGGTAATTCCTTGCCCACTTGACTCGCAGCCCATGGTCTGATTCTCTTAAGTCATAATATGTGTGCTAATAATTACAAACCTTTAGTTGACAAGGTTCAGCTGTTAGAAGCCAATCCCTAATATGCCCATGTAAGAATTAATGACTGACATGTATCTAATGTATCTGTGCATGATTTGGCTTTGTTGGGAACAAATACAATCAGAGAGAACTAAAAAATATGGATGGAGAATGTCATAAGAATTTACTTCCCTCAATTTGAAATTATCTGGTCACCTAGTGGTCATTCCTTGCCCACTTGACTCGCAGCCCATGGTCTGATTCTCTTAAGTCATAATATGTGTGCTAATAATTACAAACCTTTAGTTGACAAGGTTCAGCTGTTAGAAGCCAATCCCTAATATGCCCATGTAAGAATTAATGACTGACATGTATCTAATGTATCTGTGCATGATTTGGCTTTGTTGGGAACAAATACAATCAGAGAGAACTAAAAAATATGGATGGAGAATATCATAAGAATTTACTTCCCTCAATTTGAAATTATCTGGTGACCTAGTGGTCATTCCTTGCGCACTTGACTCGCAGCCCATGGTCTGATTCTCTTAAGTCATAATATGTGTGCTAATAATTACAAACCTTTAGTTGACAAGGTTCAGCTGTTAGAAGCCAATCCCTAATATGCCCATGTAAGAATTAATTACTGACATGAATCTAATGTATCTGTGCATGATTTGGCTCTTGTTGGGAACAAATACAATCAGAGAGAACTAAAAAATATGGATGGAGAATGTCATAAGAATTTACTTCCCTCAATTTGAAATTATCTGGTCACCTAGTGGTCATTCCTTGCCCACTTGACTCGCAGCTCATGGTCTGATTCTCTTAAGTCATAATATGTCTGCTAATAATTACAAACCTTTAGTTGACAAGGTTCAGCTGTTAGAAGCCAATCCCTAATATGCCCATGTAAGAATTAATTACTGACATGAATCTAATGTATCGGTGCATTATTTGGCTCTTGTTGGGAACAAATACAATCAGAGAGAACTAAAAAATATGGATGGAGAATGTCATAAGAATTTACTTCCCTCAATTTGAAATTATCTGGTCACCTAGTGGTCATTCCTTGCCCACTTGACTCGCAGCCCATGGTCTGATTCTCTTAAGTCATAATATGTGTGCTAATAATTACAAACCTTTAGTTGACAAGGTTCAGCTGTTAGAAGCCAATCCCTAATATGCCCATGTAAGAAGTAATTACTGACATGAATCTAATGTATCGGTGCATTATTTGGCTCTTGTTGGGAACAAATACAATCAGAGAGAACTAAAAAATATGGATGGAGAATGTCATAAGAATTTACTTCCCTCAATTTGAAATTATCTGGTCACCTAGTGGTCATTCCTTGCCCACTTGACTCGCAGCCCATGGTCTGATTCTCTTAAGTCATAATATGTGTGCTAATAATTACAAACCTTTAGTTGACATGGTTCAGCTGTTAGAAGCCAATCCCTAATATGCCCATGTAAGAATTAATGACTGACATGAATCTAATGTATCGGTGCATTATTTGGCTCTTGTTGGGAACAAATACAATCAGAGAGAACTAAAAAATATGGATGGAGAATGTCATAAGAATTTACTTCCCTCAATTTGAAATTATCTGGTCACGTAGTGGTCATTCCTTGCCCACTTGACTCGCAGCCCATGGTCTGATTCTCTTAAGTCGTAATATGTGTGCTAATAATTACAAACCTTTAGTTGACAAGGTTCAGCTGTTAGAAGCCAATCCCTAATATGCCCATGTAAGAATTAATGACTGACATGAATCTAATGTATCTGTGCATGATTTGGCTCTTGTTGGGAACAAATACAATCAGAGAGAACTAAAAAATATGGATGGAGAATGTCATAAGAATTTACTTCCCTCAATTTGAAATTATCTGGTCACCTAGTGGTCATTCCTTGCCCACTTGACTCGCAGCCCATGGTCTGATTCTCTTAAGTCGTAATATGTGTGCTAATAATTACAAACCTTTAGTTGACATGGTTCAGCTGTTAGAAGCCAATCCCTAATACGCCCATGTAAGAATTAATGACTGACATGAATCTAATGGATCGGTGCATGATTTGGCTCTTGTTGGGAACAAATACAATCAGAGAGAAATAAAAAATATGGATGGAGAATGTCATAAGAATTTACTTCCCTTTAATTTGAAATTATCTGGTCACCTAGTGGTCATTCCTTGCCCACTTGACTCGCAGCCCATGGTCTGATTCTCTTAAGTCATAATATGTGTGCTAATAGTTACAAACCTTTAGTTGACAAGGTTCAGCTGTTAGAAGCCAATCCCTAATATGCCCATGTAAGAATTAATGACTGACATGAATCTAATTTATCTGTGCATGATTTGGCTCTTGTTGGGAACAAATACAATCAGAGAGAACTAAAAAATATGGATGGAGAATGTCATAAGAATTTACTTCCCTCAATTTGAAATTATCTGGTCACGTAGTGGTCATTCCTTGCCCACTTGACTCGCAGCCCATGGTCTGATTCTCTTAAGTCATAATATGTGTGCTAATAATTACAAACCTTTAGTTGACAAGGTTCAGCTGTTAGAAGCCAATCCCTAATATGCCCATGTAAGAATTAATGACTGACATGAATCTAATGTATATGTGCATGATTTGGCTCTTGTTGGGAACTAATAGAATCAGAGAGAACTAAAAAATATGGATGGAGAATGTCATAAGAATTTACTTCCCTCAATTTGAAATTATCTGGTCACCTAGTGGTCATTCCTTGCCCACTTGATTCGCAGCCCATGGTCTGATTCTCTTAAGTCATAATATGTGTGCTAATAATTACAAACCTTTAGTTGACATGGTTCAGCTGTTAGAAGCCAATCCCTAATATGCCCATGTAAGAATTAATTACTGACATGAATCTAATCTATCGGTGCATTATTTGGCTCTTGTTGGGAACAAATACAATCAGAGAGAACTAAAAAATATGGATGGAGAATGTCATAAGAATTTACTTCCCTCAATTTGAAATTATCTGGTCACCTAGTGGTAATTCCTTGCCCACTTGACTCGCAGCCCATGGTCTGATTCTCTTAAGTCATAATATGTGTGCTAATAATTACAAACCTTTAGTTGACAAGGTTCAGCTGTTAGAAGCCAATCCCTAATATGCCCATGTAAGAATTAATGACTGACATGTATCTAATGTATCTGTGCATGATTTGGCTTTGTTGGGAACAAATACAATCAGAGAGAACTAAAAAATATGGATGGAGAATGTCATAAGAATTTACTTCCCTCAATTTGAAATTATCTGGTCACCTAGTGGTCATTCCTTGCCCACTTGACTCGCAGCCCATGGTCTGATTCTCTTAAGTCATAATATGTGTGCTAATAATTACAAACCTTTAGTTGACAAGGTTCAGCTGTTAGAAGCCAATCCCTAATATGCCCATGTAAGAATTAATGACTGACATGTATCTAATGTATCTGTGCATGATTTGGCTTTGTTGGGAACAAATACAATCAGAGAGAACTAAAAAATATGGATGGAGAATATCATAAGAATTTACTTCCCTCAATTTGAAATTATCTGGTGACCTAGTGGTCATTCCTTGCGCACTTGACTCGCAGCCCATGGTCTGATTCTCTTAAGTCATAATATGTGTGCTAATAATTACAAACATTTAGTTGACAAGGTTCAGCTGTTAGAAGCCAATCCCTAATACGCCCATGTAAGAATTAATGACTGACATGTATCTAATGTATCTGTGCATGATTTGGCTTTGTTGGGAACAAATACAATCAGAGAGAACTAAAAAATATGGATGGAGAATGTCATAAGAATTTACTTCCCTCAATTTGAAATTATCTGGTCACCTAGTGGTCATTCCTTGCCCACTTGACTCACAGCCCATGGTCTGATTCTCTTAAGTCATAATATGTGTGCTAATAATTACAAACCTTTAGTTGACATGGTTCAGCTGTTAGAAGCCAATCCCTAATATGCCCATGTAAGAATTAATGACTGACATGAATCTAATGTATCTGTGCATGATTTGGCTCTTGTTGGGAACAAATACAATCAGAGAGAACTAAAAAATATGGATGGAGAATGTCATAAGAATTTACTTCCCTCAATTTGAAATTATCTGGTCATCTAGTGGTCATTCCTTGCCCACTTGACTCGCAGCCCATGGTCTGATTCTCTTAAGTCATAATATGTGTGCTAATAATTACAAATCTTTAGTTGACATGGTTCAGCTGTTAGAAGCCAATCCCTAATATGCCCATGTAAGAATTAATGACTGACATGAATCTAATGTATCTGTGCATGATTTGGCTCTTGTTGGGAACAAATACAATCAGAGAGAACTAAAAAATATGGATGGAGAATGTCATAAGAATTTACTTCCCTCAATTTGAAATTATCTGGTCACGTAGTGGTCATTCCTTGCCCACTTGACTCGCAGCCCATGGTCTGATTCTCTTAAGTCATAATATGTGTGCTAATAATTACAAACCTTTAGTTGACAAGGTTCAGCTGTTAGAAGCCAATCCCTAATATGCCCATGTAAGAATTAATGACTGACATGTATCTAATGTATCTGTGCATTATTTGGCTTTGTTGGGAACAAATACAATCAGAGAGAACTAAAAAATATGGATGGAGAATGTCATAAGAATTTACTTCCCTCAATTTGAAATTATCTGGTCACGTAGTGGTCATTCCTTGCCCACTTGACTCGCAGCCCATGGTCTGATTCTCTTAAGTCATAATATGTGTGCTAATAATTACAAACCTTTAGTTGACAAGGTTCAGCTGTTAGAAGCCAATCCCTAATATGCCCATGTAAGAATTAATGACTGACATGTATCTAATGTATCTGTGCATGATTTGGCTTTGTTGGGAACAAATACAATCAGAGAGAACTAAAAAATATGGATGGAGAATGTCATAAGAATTTACTTCCCTCAATTTGAAATTATCTGGTCACCTAGTGGTCATTCCTTGCCCACTTGACTCACAGCCCATGGTCTGATTCTCTTAAGTCATAATATGTGTGCTAATAATTACAAACCTTTAGTTGACATGGTTCAGCTGTTAGAAGCCAATCCCTAATATGCCCATGTAAGAATTAATGACTGACATGAATCTAATGTATCGGTGCATGATTTGGCTCTTGTTGGGAACAAATACAATCAGAGAGAACTAAAAAATATGGATGGAGAATGTCATAAGAATTTACTTCCCTCAATTTGAAATTATCTGGTCATCTAGTGGTCATTCCTTGCCCACTTGACTCGCAGCCCATGGTCTGATTCTCTTAAGTCATAATATGTGTGCTAATAATTACAAATCTTTAGTTGACATGGTTCAGCTGTTAGAAGCCAATCCCTAATATGCCCATGTAAGAATTAATGACTGACATGAATCTAATGTATCTGTGCATGGTTTGGCTCTTGTTGGGAACAAATACAATCAGAGAGAACTAAAAAATATGGATGGAGAATGTCATAAGAATTTACTTCCCTCAATTTGAAATTATCTGGTCACCTAGTGGTCATTCCTTGCCCACTTGACTCGCAGCCCATGGTCTGATTCTCTTAAGTCATAATATGTGTGCTAATAATTACAAACCTTTAGTTGACAAGGTTCAGCTGTTAGAAGCCAATCCCTAATATGCCCATGTAAGAATTAATGACTGACATGAATCTAATGTATATGTGCATGATTTGGCTCTTGTTGGGAACAAATACAATCAGAGAGAACTAAAAAATATGGATGGAGAATGTCATAAGAATTTACTTCCCTCAATTTGAAATTATCTGGTCACCTAGTGGTCATTCCTTGCCCACTTGACTCGCAGCCCATGGTCTGATTCTCTTAAGTCATAATATGTGTGCTAATAATTACAAACCTTTAGTTGACATGGTTCAGCTGTTAGAAGCCAATCCCTAATATGCCCATGTAAGAATTAATTACTGACATGAATCTAATGTATCGGTGCATTATTTGGCTCTTGTTGGGAACAAATACAATCAGAGACAACTAAAAAATATGGATGGAGAATGTCATAAGAATTTACTTCCCTCAATTTGAAATTATCTGGTCACCTAGTGGTCATTCCTTGCCCACTTGACTCGCAGCCCATGGTCTGATTCTCTTAAGTCATAATATGTGTGCTAATAATTACAAACCTTTAGTTGACATGGTTCAGCTGTTAGAAGCCAATCCCTAATATGCCCATGTAAGAATTAATGACTGACATGAATCTAATGGATCGGTGCATGATTTGGCTCTTGTTGGGAACAAATACAATCAGAGAGAACTAAAAAATATGGATGGAGAATGTCATAAGAATTTACTTCCCTCAATTTGAAATTATCTGGTCACCTAGTGGTCATTCCTTGCCCACTTGACTCGCAGCCCATGGTCTGATTCTCTTAAGTCATAATATGTGTGCTAATAATTACAAACCTTTAGTTGACATGGTTCAGCTGTTAGAAGCCAATCCCTAATATGCCCATGTAAGAATTAATGACTGACATGAATCTAATGTATCGGTGCATGATTTGGCTCTTGTTGCGAACAAATACAATCAGAGTGAACTAAAAAATATGGATGGAGAATGTCATAAGAATTTACTTCCCTCAATTTGAAATTATCTGGTCACCTAGTGGTCATTCCTTGCCCACTTGACTCACAGCCCATGGTCTGATTCTCTTAAGTCATAATATGTGTGCTAATAATTACAAACCTTTAGTTGACATGGTTCAGCTGTTAGAAGCCAATCCCTAATATGCCCATGTAAGAATTAATGACTGACATGAATCTAATGTATCGGTGCATGATTTGACTCTTGTTGGGAACAAATACAATCAGAGAGAACTAAAAAATATGGATGGAGAATGTCATAAGAATTTACTTCCCTCAATTTGAAATTATCTGGTCACCTAGTGGTCATTCCTTGCCCACTTGACTCGCAGCCCATGGTCTGATTCTCTTAAGTCATAATATGTGTGCTAATAATTACAAACCTTTAGTTGACAAGGTTCAGCTGTTAGAAGCCAATCCCTAATATGCCCATGTAAGAATTAATTACTGACATGAATCTAATGTATCGGTGCATGATTTGGCTTTGTTGGGAACAAATACAATCAGAGAGAACTAAAAAATATGGATGGAGAATGTCATAAGAATTTACTTCCCTCAATTTGAAATTATCTGGTCACCTAGTGGTCATTCCTTGCCCACTTGACTCGCAGCCCATGGTCTGATTCTCTTAAGTCATAATATGTGTGTTATAATTACAAACCTTTAGTTGACATGGTTCAGCTGTTAGAAGCCAATCCCTAATATGCCCATGTAAGAATTAATTACTGACATGAATCTAATGTATCGGTGCATGATTTGGCTTTGTTGGGAACAAATACAATCAGAGAGAACTAAAAAATATGGATGGAGAATGTCATAAGAATTTACTTCCCTCAATTTGAAATTATCTGGTCACCTAGTGGTCATTCCTTGCCCACTTGACTCGCAGCCCATGGTCTGATTCTCTTAAGTCATAATATGTGTGCTAATAATTACAAACCTTTAGTTGACATGGTTCAGCTGTTAGAAGCCAATCCCTAATATGCCCATGTAAGAATTAATGACTGACATGAATCTAATGGATCGGTGCATGATTTGGCTCTTGTTGGGAACAAATACAATCAGAGAGAACTAAAAAATATGGATGGAGAATGTCATAAGAATTTACTTCCCTCAATTTGAAATTATCTGGTCACCTAGTGGTCATTCCTTGCCCACTTGACTCGCAGCCCATGGTCTGATTCTCTTAAGTCATAATATGTGTGCTAATAATTACAAACCTTTAGTTGACATGGTTCAGCTGTTAGAAGCCAATCCCTAATATGCCCATGTAAGAATTAATTACTGACATGAATCTAATGTATCGGTGCATGATTTGGCTTTGTTGGGAACAAATACAATCAGAGAGAACTAAAAAATATGGATGGAGAATGTCATAAGAATTTACTTCCCTCAATTTGAAATTATCTGGTCACCTAGTGGTCATTCCTTGCCCACTTGACTCGCAGCTCATGGTCTGATTCTCTTAAGTCATAATATGTGTGCTAATAATTACAAACCTTTAGTTGACAAGGTTCAGCTGTTAGAAGCCAATCCCTAATATGCCCATGTAAGAATTAATTACTGACATGAATCTAATGTATCGGTGCATGATTTGGCTTTGTTGGGAACAAATACAATCAGAGAGAACTAAAAAATATGGATGGAGAATGTCATAAGAATTTACTTCCCTCAATTTGAAATTATCTGGTCACCTAGTGGTCATTCCTTGCCCACTTGACTCGCAGCCCATGGTCTGATTCTCTTAAGTCATAATATGTGTGCTAATAATTACAAACCTTTAGTTGACAAGGTTCAGCTGTTAGAAGCCAATCCCTAATATGCCCATGTAAGAATTAATTACTGACATGAATCTAATGTATCGGTGCATTATTTGGCTCTTGTTGGGAACAAATACAATCAGAGAGAACTAAAAAATATGGATGGAGAATGTCATAAGAATTTACTTCCCTCAATTTGAAATTATCTGGTCACCTAGTGGTCATTCCTTGCCCACTTGACTCGCAGCCCATGGTCTGATTCTCTTAAGTCATAATATGTGTGCTAATAATTACAAACCTTTAGTTGACATGGTTCAGCTGTTAGAAGCCAATCCCTAATACGCCCATGTAAGAATTAATGACTGACATGAATCTAATGGATCGGTGCATGATTTGGCTCTCGTTGGGAACAAATAGAATCAGAGAGAACTAAAAAATATGGATGGAGAATGTCATAAGAATTTACTTCCCTCAATTTGAAATTATCTGGTCACCTAGTGGTCATTCCTTGCCCACTTGACTCGCAGCCCATGGTCTGATTCTCTTAAGTCATAATATGTGTGCTAATAATTACAAACCTTTAGTTGACATGGTTCAGCTGTTAGAAGCCAATCCCTAATATGCCCATGTAAGAATTAATTACTGACATGAATCTAATGTATCGGTGCATTATTTGGCTCTTGTTGGGAACAAATACAATCAGAGAGAACTAAAAAATATGATTGGAGAATGTCATAAGAATTTACTTCCCTCAATTTGAAATTATCTGGTCACGTAGTGGTCATTCCTTGCCCACTTGACTCGCAGCCCATGGTCTGATTCACTTAAGTCATAATATGTGTGCTAATAATTACAAACCTTTAGTTGACAAGGTTCAGCTGTTAGAAGCCAATCCCTAATATGCCCATGTAAGAATTAATGACTGACATGTATCTAATGTATCTGTGCATGATTTGGCTTTGTTGGGAACAAATACAATCAGAGAGAACTAAAAAATATGGATGGAGAATGTCATAAGAATTTACTTCCCTCAATTTGAAATTATCTGGTCACCTAGTGGTCATTCCTTGCCCACTTGACTCGCAGCCCATGGTCTGATTCTCTTAAGTCATAATAAGTGTGCTAATAATTACAAACCTTTAGTTGACAAGGTTCAGCTGTTAGAAGACAATCCCTAATATGCCCATGTAAGAATTAATTACTGACATGAATCTAATGTATCGGTGCATTATTTGGCTCTTGTTGGGAACAAATACAATCAGAGAGAACTAAAAAATATGGATGGAGAATGTCATAAGAATTTACTTCCCTCAATTTGAAATTATCTGGTCACGTAGTGGTCATTCCTTGCCCACTTGACTCGCAGCCCATGGTCTGATTCTCTTAAGTCATAATATGTGTGCTAATAATTACAAACCTTTAGTTGACAAGGTTCAGCTGTTAGAAGCCAATCCCTAATATGCCCATGTAAGAATTAATGACTGACATGTATCTAATGTATCTGTGCATGATTTGGCTTTGTTGGGAACAAATACAATCAGAGAGAACTAAAAAATATGGATGGAGAATGTCATAAGAATTTACTTCCCTCAATTTGAAATTATCTGGTCACCTAGTGGTCGTTCCTTGCCCACTTGACTCGCAGCCCATGGTCTGATTCTCTTAAGTCATAATATGTGTGCTAATAATTACAAATCTTTAGTTGACATGGTTCAGCTGTTAGAAGCCAATCCCTAATATGCCCATGTAAGAATTAATGACTGACATGAATCTAATGTATCTGTGCATGATTTGGCTCTTGTTGGGAACAAATACAATCAGAGAGAACTAAAAAATATGGATGGAGATTGTCATAAGAATTTACTTCCCTCAATTTGAAATTATCTGGTCACCTAGTGGTCATTCCTTGCCCACTTGACTCGCAGCCCATGGTCTGATTCTCTTAAGTCATAATATGTGTGCTAATAATTACAAACCTTTAGTTGACAAGGTTCAGCTGTTAGAAGCCAATCCCTAATATGCCCATGTAAGAATTAATTACTGACATGAATCTAATGTATCGGTGCATTATTTGGCTCTTGTTGGGAACAAATACAATCAGAGAGAACTAAAAAATATGGATGGAGAATGTCATAAGAATTTACTTCCCTCAATTTGAAATTATCTGGTCACCTAGTGGTCATTCCTTGCCCACTTGACTCGCAGCCCATGGTCTGATTCTCTTAAGTCATAATATGTGTGCTAATAATTACAAACCTTTAGTTGACAAGGTTCAGCTGTTAGAAGACAATCCCTAATATGCCCATGTAAGAATTAATTACTGACATGAATCTAATGTATCGGTGCATTATTTGGCTCTTGTTTGGAACAAATACAATCAGAGAGAACTAAAAAATATGGATGGAGAATGTCATAAGAATTTACTTCCCTCAATTTGAAATTATCTGGTCACCTAGTGGTCATTCCTTGCCCACTTGACTCGCAGCCCATGGTCTGATTCTCTTAAGTCATAATATGTGTGCTAATAATTACAAACCTTTAGTTGACAAGGTTCAGCTGTTAGAAGCCAATCCCTAATATGCCCATGTAAGAATTAATTACTGACATGAATCTAATGTATCGGTGCATGATTTGGCTCTTGTTGGGAACAAATACAATCAGAGAGAACTAAAAAATATGGATGGAGAATGTCATAAGAATTTACTTCCCTCAATTTGAAATTATCTGGTCACCTAGTGGTCATTCCTTGCCCACTTGACTCGCAGCCCATGGTCTGATTCTCTTAAGTCATAATATGTGTGCTAATAATTACAAACCTTTAGTTGACAAGGTTCAGCTGTTAGAAGCCAATCCCTAATATGCCCATGTAAGAATTAATTACTGACATGAATCTAATGTATCGGTGCATGATTTGGCTCTTGTTGGGAACAAATACAATCAGAGAGAACTAAAAAATATGGATGGAGAATGTCATAAGAATTTACTTCCCTCAATTTGAAATTATCTGGTCACCTAGTGGTCATTCCTTGCCCACTTGACTCGCAGCCCATGGTCTGATTCTCTTAAGTCATAATATGTGTGCTAATAATTACAAACCTTTAGTTGACAAGGTTCAGCTGTTAGAAGCCAATCCCTAATATGCCCATGTAAGAATTAATTACTGACATGAATCTAATGTATTGGTGCATGATTTGGCTTTGTTGGGAACAAATAGAATCAGAGAGAACTAAAAAATATGGATTGAGAATGTCATAAGAATTTACTTCCGTCAATTTGAAATTATCTGGTCACCTAGTGGTCATTCCTTGCCCACTTGACTCGCAGCCCATGGTCTGATTCTCTTAAGTCATAATATGTGTGCTAATAATTACAAACCTTTAGTTGACATGGTTCAGCTGTTAGAAGCCAATCCCTAATATGCCCATGTAAGAATTAATTACTGGCATGAATCTAATGTATCGGTGCATTATTTGGCTCTTGTTGGGAACAAATACAATCAGAGAGAACTACAAAATATGGATGGAGAATGTCATAAGAATTTACTTCCCTCAATTTGAAATTATCTGGTCACCTAGTGGTCATTCCTTGCCCACTTGACTCGCAGCCCATGGTCTGATTCTCTTAAGTCATAATATGTGTGCTAATAATTACAAACCTTTAGTTGACAAGGTTCAGCTGTTAGAAGCCAATCCCTAATATGCCCATGTAAGAATTAATTACTGGCATGAATCTAATGTATCGGTGCATTATTTGGCTCTTGTTGGGAACAAATACAATCAGAGAGAACTAAAAAATATGGATGGAGAATATCATAAGAATTTACTTCCCTCAATTTGAAATTATCTGGTCACCTAGTGGTCATTCCATGCCCACTTGACTCGCAGCCCATGGTCTGATTCTCTTAAGTCATAATATGTGTGCTAATAATTACAAACCTTTAATTGACAAGGTTCAGCTGTTAGAAGCCAATCCCTAATATGCCCATGTAAGAATTAATTACTGACATGAATCTAATGTATATGTGTATGATTTGGCTCTTGTTGGGAACAAATACAATCAGAGAGAACTAAAAAATATGGATGGAGATTGTCATAAGAATTTACTTCCCTCAATTTGAAATTATCTGGTCACCTAGTGGTCATTCCTTGCCCACTTGACTCGCAGCCCATGGTCTGATTCTCTTAAGTCATAATATGTGTGCTAATAATTACAAACCTTTAGTTGACAAGGTTCAGCTGTTAGAAGCCAATCCCTAATATGCCCATGTAAGAATTAATTACTGACATGAATCTAATGTATCGGTGCATTATTTGGCTCTTGTTGGGAACAAATACAATCAGAGAGAACTAAAAAATATGGATGGAGAATGTCATAAGAATTTACTTCCCTCAATTTGAAATTATCTGGTCACCTAGTGGTCATTCCTTGCCCACTTGACTCGCAGCCCATGGTCTGATTCTCTTAAGTCATAATATGTGTGCTAATAATTACAAACCTTTAGTTGACAAGGTTCAGCTGTTAGAAGACAATCCCTAATATGCCCATGTAAGAATTAATTACTGACATGAATCTAATGTATCGGTGCATTATTTGGCTCTTGTTTGGAACAAATACAATCAGAGAGAACTAAAAAATATGGATGGAGAATGTCATAAGAATTTACTTCCCTCAATTTGAAATTATCTGGTCACCTCGTGGTCATTCCTTGCCCACTTGACTCGCAGCCCATGGTCTGATTCTCTTAAGTCATAATATGTGTGCTAATAATTACAAACCTTTAGTTGACAAGGTTCAGCTGTTAGAAGCCAATCCCTAATATGCCCATGTAAGAATTAATTACTGACATGAATCTAATGTATCGGTGCATGATTTGGCTCTTGTTGGGAACAAATACAATCAGAGAGAACTAAAAAATATGGATGGAGAATGTCATAAGAATTTACTTCCCTCAATTTGAAATTATCTGGTCACCTAGTGGTCATTCCTTGCCCACTTCACTCGCAGCCCATGGTCTGATTCTCTTAAGTCATAATATGTGTGCTAATAATTACAAACCTTTAGTTGACAAGGTTCAGCTGTTAGAAGCCAATCCCTAATATGCCCATGTAAGAATTAATTACTGACATGAATCTAATGTATTGGTGCATGATTTGGCTTTGTTGGGAACAAATAGAATCAGAGAGAACTAAAAAATATGGATTGAGAATGTCATAAGAATTTACTTCCGTCAATTTGAAATTATCTGGTCACCTAGTGGTCATTCCTTGCCCACTTGACTCGCAGCCCATGGTCTGATTCTCTTAAGTCATAATATGTGTGCTAATAATTACAAACCTTTAGTTGACATGGTTCAGCTGTTAGAAGCCAATCCCTAATATGCCCATGTAAGAATTAATTACTGGCATGAATCTAATGTATCGGTGCATTATTTGGCTCTTGTTGGGAACAAATACAATCAGAGAGAACTACAAAATATGGATGGAGAATGTCATAAGAATTTACTTCCCTCAATTTGAAATTATCTGGTCACCTAGTGGTCATTCCTTGCCCACTTGACTCGCAGCCCATGGTCTGATTCTCTTAAGCCATAATATGTGTGCTAATAATTACAAACCTTTAGTTGACAAGGTTCAGCTGTTAGAAGCCAATCCCTAATATGCCCATGTAAGAATTAATTACTGGCATGAATCTAATGTATCGGTGCATTATTTGGCTCTTGTTGGGAACAAATACAATCAGAGAGAACTAAAAAATATGGATGGAGAATATCATAAGAATTTACTTCCCTCAATTTGAAATTATCTGGTCACCTAGTGGTCATTCCATGCCCACTTGACTCGCAGCCCATGGTCTGATTCTCTTAAGTCATAATATGTGTGCTAATAATTACAAACCTTTAATTGACAAGGTTCAGCTGTTAGAAGCCAATCCCTAATATGCCCATGTAAGAATTAATTACTGACATGAATCTAATGTATATGTGTATGATTTGGCTCTTGTTGGGAACAAATACAATCAGAGAGAACTAAAAAATATGGATGGAGATTGTCATAAGAATTTACTTCCCTCAATTTGAAATTATCTGGTCACCTAGTGGTCATTCCTTGCCCACTTGACTCGCAGCCCATGGTCTGATTCTCTTAAGTCGTAATATCTGTGCTAATAATTACAAACCTTTAGTTGACAAGGTTCAGCTGTTAGAAGCCAATCCCTAATATGCCCATGTAAGAATTAATGACTGACATGAATCTAATGTATCGGTGCATGATTTGGCTCTTGTTGGGAACAAATACAATCAGAGAGAACTAAAAAATATGGATGGAGAATGTCATAAGAATTTACTTCCCTCAATTTGAAATTATCTGGTCACCTAGTGGTCATTCCTTGCCCACTTGACTCGCAGCCCATGGTCTGATTCTCTTAAGTCATAATATGTGTGCTAATAATTACAAACCTTTAGTTGACAAGGTTCAGCTGTTAGAAGACAATCCCTAATATGCCCATGTAAGAATTAATTACTGACATGAATCTAATGTATCGGTGCATTATTTGGCTCTTGTTTGGAACAAATACAATCAGAGAGAACTAAAAAATATGGATGGAGAATGTCATAAGAATTTACTTCCCTCAATTTGAAATTATCTGGTCACCTAGTGGTCATTCCTTGCCCACTTGACTCGCAGCCCATGGTCTGATTCTCTTAAGTCATAATATGTGTGCTAATAATTACAAACCTTTAGTTGACAAGGTTCAGCTGTTAGAAGCCAATCCCTAATATGCCCATGTAAGAATTAATTACTGACATGAATCTAATGTATCGGTGCATGATTTGGCTCTTGTTGGGAACAAATACAATCAGAGAGAACTAAAAAATATGGATGGAGAATGTCATAAGAATTTACTTCCCTCAATTTGAAATTATCTGGTAACCTAGTGGTCATTCCTTGCCCACTTGACTCGCAGCCCATGGTCTGATTCTCTTAAGTCATAATATGTGTGCTAATAATTACAAACCTTTAGTTGACAAGGTTCAGCTGTTAGAAGCCAATCCCTAATATGCCCATGTAAGAATTAATTACTGACATGAATCTAATGTATCGGTGCATGATTTGGCTCTTGTTGGGAACAAATACAATCAGAGAGAACTAAAAAATATGGATGGAGAATGTCATAAGAATTTACTTCCCTCAATTTGAAATTATCTGGTCACCTAGTGGTCATTCCTTGCCCACTTCACTCGCAGCCCATGGTCTGATTCTCTTAAGTCATAATATGTGTGCTAATAATTACAAACCTTTAGTTGACAAGGTTCAGCTGTTAGAAGCCAATCCCTAATATGCCCATGTAAGAATTAATTACTGACATGAATCTAATGTATTGGTGCATGATTTGGCTTTGTTGGGAACAAATAGAATCAGAGAGAACTAAAAAATATGGATTGAGAATGTCATAAGAATTTACTTCCGTCAATTTGAAATTATCTGGTCACCTAGTGGTCATTCCTTGCCCACTTGACTCGCAGCCCATGGTCTGATTCTCTTAAGTCATAATATGTGTGCTAATAATTACAAACCTTTAGTTGACAAGGTTCAGCTGTTAGAAGCCAATCCCTGATATGCCCATGTAAGAATTAATGACTGACATGAATCTAATGTATATGTGTATGATTTGGCTCTTGTTGGGAACAAATACAATCAGAGAGAACTAAAAAATATGGATGGAGAATGTCATAAGAATTTACTTCCCTCAATTTGAAATTATCTGGTCACCTAGTGGTCATTCCTTGCCCACTTGACTCGCAGCCCATGGTCTGATTCTCTTAAGTCATAATATGTGTGCTAATAATTACAAACCTTTAGTTGACAAGGTTCAGCTGTTAGAAGCCAATCCCTAATATGCCCATGTAAGAATTAATGACTGACATGAATCTAATGTATCGGTGCATGATTTGGCTCTTGTTGGGAACAAATACAATCAGAGAGAACTAAAAAATATGGATGGAGAATGTCATAAGAATTCACTTCCCTCAATTTGAAATTAGCTGGTCACCTAGTGGTCATTCCTTGCCCACTTGACTCGCAGCCCATGGTCTGATTCTATTAAGTCGTAATATGTGTGCTAATAATTACAAACCTTTAGTTGACATGGTTCAGCTGTTAAAAGCCAATCCCTAATATGCCCATGTAAGATTTAATAACTGACATGAATCTAATGTATCTGTGCATGATTTGGCTTTTGTTGGGAACAAATACAATCAGAGAGAACTAAAAAATATGGATGGAGAATGTCATAAGAATTTACTTCCCTCAATTTGAAATTATCTGGTCACCTAGTGGTCATTCCTTGCCCACTTGACTCGCAGCCCATGGTCTGATTCTCTTAAGTCATAATATGTGTGCTAATAATTACAAACCTTTAGTTGACAAGGTTCAGCTGTTAGAAGCCAATCCCTAATATGCCCATGTAAGAATTAATTACTGACATGAATCTAATGTATCGGTGCATTATTTGTCTCTTGTTGGGAACAAATACAATCAGAGAGAACTAAAAAATATGGATGGAGAATGTCATAAGAATTTACTTCCCTCAATTTGAAATTATCTGGTCACCTAGTGGTCATTCCATGCCCACTTGACTCGCAGCCCATGGTCTGATTCTCTTAAGTCATAATATGTGTGCTAATAATTACAAACCTTTAGTTGACAAGGTTCAGCTGTTAGAAGCCAATCCCTAATATGCCCATGTAAGAATTAATTACTGACATGAATCTAATGTATCGGTGCATTATTTGGCTCTTGTTGGGAACAAATACAATCAGAGAGAACTAAAAAATATGGATGGAGAATGTCATAAGAATTTACTTCCCTCAATTTGAAATTATCTGGTCACCTAGTGGTCATTCCATGCCCACTTGACTCGCAGCCCATGGTCTGATTCTCTTAAGTCATAATATGTGTGCTAATAATTACAAACCTTTAGTTGACAAGGTTCAGCTGTTAGAAGCCAATCCCTAATATGCCCATGTAAGAATTAATTACTGACATGAATCTAATGTATCGGTGCATTATATGGCTCTTGTTGGGAACAAATACAATCAGAGAGAACTAAAAAATATGGATGGAGAATGTCATAAGAATTTACTTCCCTCAATTTGAAATTATCTGGTCACCTAGTGGTCATTCCTTGCCCACTTGACTCGCAGCCCATGGTCTGATTCTCTTAAGTCATAATATGTGTGCTAATAATTACAAACCTTTAGTTGACAAGGTTCAGCTGTTAGAAGCCAATCCCTAATATGCCCATGTAAGAATTAATTACTGACATGAATCTAATGTATCGGTGCATGATTTGGCTCTTGTTGGGTACAAATACAATCAGAGAGAACTAAAAAATATGGATGGAGAATGTCATAAGAATTTACTTCCCTCAATTTGAAATTATCTGGTCACCTAGTGGTCATTCCTTGCCCACTTGACTCGCAGCCCATGGTCTGATTCTCTTAAGTCATAATATGTGTGCTAATAATTACAAACCTTTAGTTGACAAGGTTCAGCTGTTAGAAGCCAATCCCTAATATGCCCATGTAAGAATTAATTACTGGCATGAATCTAATGTATCGGTGCATTATTTGGCTCTTGTTGGGAACAAATACAATCAGAGAGAACTAAAAAATATGGATGGAGAATGTCATAAGAATTTACTTCCCTCAATTTGAAATTATCTGGTCACCTATTGGTCATTCCTTGCCACCTTGACTCGCAGCCCATGGTCTGATTCTCTTAAGTCATAATATGTGTGCTAATAATTACAAACCTTTAGTTGACAAGGTTCAGCTGTTAGAAGCCAATCCCTAATATGCCCATGTAAGAATTAATTACTGACATGAATCTAATGTATCGGTGCATGATTTGGCTCTTGTTGGGAACAAATAGAATCAGAGAGAACTAAAAAATATGGATGGAGAATGTCATAAGAATTTACTTCCCTCAATTTGAAATTATCTGGTCACCTAGTGGTCATTCCTTGCCCACTTGACTCGCAGCCCATGGTCTGATTCTCTTAAGTCATAATATGTGTGCTAATAATTACAAACCTTTAGTTGACAAGGTTCAGCTGTTAGAAGCCAATCCCTAATATGCCCATGTAAGAATTAATTACTGACATGAATCTAATGTATCGGTGCATGATTTGGCTCTTGTTGGGTACAAATACAATCAGAGAGAACTAAAAAATATGGATGGAGAATGTCATAAGAATTTACTTCCCTCAATTTGAAATTATCTGGTCACCTAGTGGTCATTCCATGCCCACTTGACTCGCAGCCCATGGTCTGATTCTCTTAAGTCATAATATGTGTGCTAATAATTACAAACCTTTAGTTGACAAGGTTCAGCTGTTAGAAGCCAATCCCTAATATGCCCATGTAAGAATTAATTACTGACATGAATCTAATGTATCGGTGCATGATTTGGCTCTTGTTGGGTACAAATACAATCAGAGAGAACTAAAAAATATGGATGGAGAATGTCATAAGAATTTACTTCCCTCAATTTGAAATTATCTGGTCACCTAGTGGTCATTCCTTGCCCACTTGACTCGCAGCCCATGGTCTGATTCTCTTAAGTCATAATATGTGTGCTAATAATTACAAACCTTTAGTTGACAAGGTTCAGCTGTTAGAAGCCAATCCCTAATATGCCCATGTAAGAATTAATGACTGACATGAATCTAATGTATCTGTGCATGATTTGGCTCTTGTTGGGAACAAATACAATCAGAGAGAACTAAAAAATGTGGATGGAGAATGTCATAAGAATTTACTTCCCTCAATTTGAAATTATCTGGTCACCTGGTGGTCATTCCTTGCCCACTTGACTCGCAGCCCATGGTCTGATTCTCTTAAGTCATAATATGTGTGCTAATAATTACAAACCTTTAGTTGACAAGGTTCAGCTGTTAGAAGCCAATCCCTAATATGCCCATGTAAGAATTAATTACTGGCATGAATCTAATGTATCGGTGCATTATTTGGCTCTTGTTGGGAACAAATACAATCAGAGAGAACTAAAAAATATGGATGGAGAATGTCATAAGAATTTACTTCCCTCAATTTGAAATTATCTGGTCACCTATTGGTCATTCCTTGCCACCTTGACTCGCAGCCCATGGTCTGATTCTCTTAAGTCATAATATGTGTGCTAATAATTACAAACCTTTAGTTGACAAGGTTCAGCTGTTAGAAGCCAATCCCTAATATGCCCATGTAAGAATTAATTACTGACATGAATCTAATGTATCGGTGCATGATTTGGCTCTTGTTGGGAACAAATACAATCAGAGAGAACTAAAAAATATGGATGGAGAATGTCATAAGAATTTACTTCCCTCAATTTGAAATTATCTGGTCACCTAGTGGTCATTCCTTGCCCACTTGACTCGCAGCCCATGGTCTGATTCTCTTAAGTCATAATATGTGTGCTAATAATTACAAACCTTTAGTTGACAAGGTTCAGCTGTTAGAAGCCAATCCCTAATATGCCCATGTAAGAATTAATTACTGACATGAATCTAATGTATCGGTGCATTATTTGGCTCTTGTTGGGAACAAATACAATCAGAGAGAACTAAAAAATATGGATCGAGAATGTCATAAGAATTTACTTCCCTCAATTTGAAATTATCTGGTCACCTAGTGGTCGTTTCCTTGCCCACTTGACTCGCAGCCCATGGTCTGATTCTCTTAAGTCATAATATGTGTGCTAATAATTACAAACCTTTAGTTGACAAGGTTCAGCTGTTAGAAGCCAATCCCTAATATGCCCATGTAAGAATTAATTACTGACATGAATCTAATGTATCGGTGCATGATTTGGCTCTTGTTGGGAACAAATACAATCAGAGAGAACTAAAAAATATGGATGGAGAATGTCATAAGAATTTACTTCCCTCAATTTGAAATTATCTGGTCACCTAGTGGTCAATCCTTGCCCACTTGACTCGCAGCCCATGGTCTGATTCTCTTAAGTCATAATATGTGTGCTAATAATTACAAACCTTTAGTTGACAAGGTTCAGCTGTTAGAAGCCAATCCCTAATATGCCCATGTAAGAATTAATTACTGGCATGAATCTAATGTATCGGTGCATTATTTGGCTCTAGTTGGGAACAAATACAATCAGAGAGAACTAAAAAATATGGATGGAGAATGTCATAAGAATTTACTTCCCTCAATTTGAAATTATCTGGTCACCTATTGGTCATTCCTTGCCCACTTGACTCGCAGCCCATGGTCTGATTCTCTTAAGTCATAATATGTGTGCTAATAATTACAAACCTTTAGTTGACAAGGTTCAGCTGTTAGAAGCCAATCCCTAATATGCCCATGTAAGAATTAATTACTGACATGAATCTAATGTATCGGTGCATGATTTGGCTCTTGTTGGGAACAAATAGAATCAGAGAGAACTAAAAAATATGGATGGAGAATGTCATAAGAATTTACTTCCCTCAATTTGAAATTATCTGGTCACCTAGTGGTCATTCCTTGCCCACTTGACTCGCAGCCCATGGTCTGATTCTCTTAAGTCATAATATGTGTGCTAATAATTACAAACCTTTAGTTGACAAGGTTCAGCTGTTAGAAGCCAATCCCTAATATGCCCATGTAAGAATTAATTACTGGCATGAATCTAATGTATCGGTGCATTATTTGGCTCTTGTTGGGAACAAATACAATCAGAGAGAACTAAAAAATATGGATGGAGAATGTCATAAGAATTTACTTCCCTCAATTTGAAATTATCTGGTCACCTATTGGTCATTCCTTGCCACCTTGACTCGCAGCCCATGGTCTGATTCTCTTAAGTCATAATATGTGTGCTAATAATTACAAACCTTTAGTTGACAAGGTTCAGCTGTTAGAAGCCAATCCCTAATATGCCCATGTAAGAATTAATTACTGACATGAATCTAATGTATCGGTGCATGATTTGGCTCTTGTTGGGAACAAATAGAATCAGAGAGAACTAAAAAATATGGATGGAGAATGTCATAAGAATTTACTTCCCTCAATTTGAAATTATCTGGTCACCTAGTGGTCATTCCTTGCCCACTTGACTCGCAGCCCATGGTCTGATTCTCTTAAGTCATAATATGTGTGCTAATAATTACAAACCTTTAGTTGACAAGGTTCAGCTGTTAGAAGCCAATCCCTAATATGCCCATGTAAGAATTAATTACTGACATGAATCTAATGTATCGGTGTATTATTTGGCTCTTGTTGGGAACAAATACAATCAGAGAGAACTAAAAAATATGGATGGAGAATGTCATAAGAATTTACTTCCCTCAATTTGAAATTATCTGGTCAGCTAGTGGTCGTTTCCTTGCCCACTTGACTCGCAGCCCATGGTCTGATTCTCTTAAGTCATAATATGTGTGCTAATAATTACAAACCTTTAGTTGACAAGGTTCAGCTGTTAGAAGCCAATCCCTAATATGCCCATGTAAGAATTAATTACTGACATGAATCTAATGTATCGGTGCATGATTTGGCTCTTGTTGGGAACAAATACAATCAGAGAGAACTAAAAAATATGGATGGAGAATGTCATAAGAATTTACTTCCCTCAATTTGAAATTATCTGGTCACCTAGTGGTCAATCCTTGCCCACTTGACTCGCAGCCCATGGTCTGATTCTCTTAAGTCATAATATGTGTGCTAATAATTACAAACCTTTAGTTGACAAGGTTCAGCTGTTAGAAGCCAATCCCTAATATGCCCATGTAAGAATTAATTACTGGCATGAATCTAATGTATCGGTGCATTATTTGGCTCTAGTTGGGAACAAATACAATCAGAGAGAACTAAAAAATATGGATGGAGAATGTCATAAGAATTTACTTCCCTCAATTTGAAATTATCTGGTCACCTATTGGTCATTCCTTGCCCACTTGACTCGCAGCCCATGGTCTGATTCTCTTAAGTCATAATATGTGTGCTAATAATTACAAACCTTTAGTTGACAAGGTTCAGCTGTTAGAAGCCAATCCCTAATATGCCCATGTAAGAATTAATTACTGACATGAATCTAATGTATCGGTGCATGATTTGGCTCTTGTTGGGAACAAATAGAATCAGAGAGAACTAAAAAATATGGATGGAGAATGTCATAAGAATTTACTTCCCTCAATTTGAAATTATCTGGTCACCTAGTGGTCATTCCTTGCCCACTTGACTCGCAGCCCATGGTCTGATTCTCTTAAGTCATAATATGTGTGCTAATAATTACAAACCTTTAGTTGACAAGGTTCAGCTGTTAGAAGCCAATCCCTAATATGCCCATGTAAGAATTAATTACTGACATGAATCTAATATATCGGTGGATTATTTGGCTCTTGTTGGGAACAAATACAATCAGAGAGAACTAAAAAATATGGATGGAGAATGTCATAAGCATTTACTTCCCTCAATTTGAAATTATCTGGTCACCTAGTGGTCATTCCTTGCCCACTTGACTCGCAGCCCATGGTCTGATTCTCTTAAGTCATAATATGTGTGCTAATAATTACAAACCTTTAGTTGACATGGTTCAGCTGTTAGAAGCCAATCCCTAATATGCCCATGTAAGAATTAATGACTGACATGAATCTAATGTATCGGTGCATGATTTGGCTCTTGTTGGGAACAAATACAATCAGAGAGAACTAAAAAATATGGATGGAGAATGTCATAAGAATATACTTCCCTCAATTTGAAATTATCTGGTCACCTAGTGGTCATTCCTTGCCCACTTGACTCGCAGCCCATGGTCTGATTCTCTTAAGTCATAATATGTGTGCTAATAATTACAAACCTTTAGTTGACAAGGTTCAGCTGTTAGAAGCCAATCCCTAATATGCCCATGTAAGAATTAATTACTGACATGAATCTAATGTATCGGTGCATGATTTGGCTCTTGTTGGGAACAAATACAATCAGAGAGAACTAAAAAATATGGATGGAGAATGTCATAAGAATTTACTTCCCTCAATTTGAAATTATCTGGTCACCTAGTGGTCAATCCTTGCCCACTTGACTCGCAGCCCATGGTCTGATTCTCTTAAGTCATAATATGTGTGCTAATAATTACAAACCTTTAGTTGACATGGTTCAGCTGTTAGAAGCCAATCCCTAATATGCCCATGTAAGAATTAATGACTGATGTGAATCTAATGTATCGGTGCATGATTTGGCTCTTGTTGGGAACAAATACAATCAGAGAGAACTAAAAAATATGGATGGAGAATGTCATAAGAATATACTTCCCTCAATTTGAAATTATCTGGTCACCTAGTGGTCATTCCTTGCCCACTTGACTCGCAGCCCATGGTCTGATTCTCTTAAGTCATAATATGTGTGCTAATAATTACAAACCTTTAGTTGACATGGTTCAGCTGTTAGAAGCCAATCCCTAATATGCCCATGTAAGAATTAATGACTGATGTGAATCTAATGTATCGGTGCATGATTTGGCTCTTGTTGGGAACAAATACAATCAGAGAGAACTAAAAAATATGGATGGAGAATGTCATAAGAATTTACTTCCCTCAATTTGAAATTATCTGGTCACCTAGTGGTCATTCCTTGCCCACTTGACTCGCAGCCCATGGTCTGATTCTCTTAAGTCATAATATGTGTGCTAATAATTACAAACCTTTAGTTGACAAGGTTCAGGTGTTTCGAAGCCAATCCCTAATATGCCCATGTAAGAATTAATGACTGACATGAATCTAATGTATCGGTGCATGATTTGGCTCTTGTTGGGAACAAATACAATCAGAGAGAACTAAAAAATATGGATGGAGAATGTCATAAGAATATACTTCCCTCAATTTGAAATTATCTGGTCACCTAGTGGTCATTCCTTGCCCACTTGACTCGCAGCCCATGGTCTGATTCTCTTAAGTCATAATATGTGTGCTAATAATTACAAACCTTTAGTTGACAAGGTTCAGCTGTTAGAAGCCAATCCCTAATATGCCCTTGTAAGAATTAATTACTGACATGAATCTAATGTATCGGTGCATGATTTGGCTCTTGTTGGGAACAAATACAATCAGAGAGAACTAAAAAATATGGATGGAGAATGTCATAAGAATTTACTTCCCTCAATTTGAAATTATCTGGTCACCTAGTGGTCAATCCTTGCCCACTTGACTCGCAGCCCATGGTCTGATTCTCTTAAGTCATAATATGTGTGCTAATAATTACAAACCTTTAGTTGACAAGGTTCAGCTGTTAGAAGCCAATCCCTAATATGCCCATGTAAGAATTAATTACTGGCATGAATCTAATGTATCGGTGCATTATTTGGCTCTAGTTGGGAACAAATACAATCAGAGAGAACTAAAAAATATGGATGGAGAATGTCATAAGAATTTACTTCCCTCAATTTGAAATTATCTGGTCACCTATTGGTCATTCCTTGCCCACTTGACTCGCAGCCCATGGTCTGATTCTCTTAAGTCATAATATGTGTGCTAATAATTACAAACCTTTAGTTGACAAGGTTCAGCTGTTAGAAGCCAATCCCTAATATGCCCATGTAAGAATTAATTACTGACATGAATCTAATGTATCGGTGCATGATTTGGCTCTTGTTGGGAACAAATAGAATCAGAGAGAACTAAAAAATATGGATGGAGAATGTCATAAGAATTTACTTCCCTCAATTTGAAATTATCTGGTCACCTAGTGGTAATTCCTTGCCCACTTGACTCGCAGCCCATGGTCTGATTCTCTTAAGTCATAATATGTGTGCTAATAATTACAAACCTTTAGTTGACATGGTTCAGCTGTTAGAAGCCAATCCCTAATATGCCCATGTAAGAATTAATGACTGACATGAATCTAATGTATCGGTGCATGATTTGGCTCTTTTTGGGAACAAATACAATCAGAGAGAACTAAAAAATATGGATGGAGAATGTCATAAGAATATACTTCCCTCAATTTGAAATTATCTGGTCACCTAGTGGTCATTCCTTGCCCACTTGACTCGCAGCCCATGGTCTGATTCTCTTAAGTCATAATATGTGTGCTAATAATTACAAACCTTTAGTTGACAAGGTTCAGCTGTTAGAAGCCAATCCCTAATATGCCCATGTAAGAATTAATTACTGACATGAATCTAATGTATCGGTGCATGATTTGGCTCTTGTTGGGAACAAATACAATCAGAGAGAACTAAAAAATATGGATGGAGAATGTCATAAGAATTTACTTCCCTCAATTTGAAATTATCTGGTCACCTAGTGGTCAATCCTTGCCCACTTGACTCGCAGCCCATGGTCTGATTCTCTTAAGTCATAATATGTGTGCTAATAATTACAAACCTTTAGTTGACATGGTTCAGCTGTTAGAAGCCAATCCCTAATATGCCCATGTAAGAATTAATGACTGATGTGAATCTTATGTATCGGTGCATGATTTGGCTCTTGTTGGGAACAAATACAATCAGAGAGAACTAAAAAATATGGATGGAGAATGTCATAAGAATATACTTCCCTCAATTTGAAATTATCTGGTCACCTAGTGGTCATTCCTTGCCCACTTGACTCGCAGCCCATGGTCTGATTCTCTTAAGTCATAATATGTGTGCTAATAATTACAAACCTTTAGTTGACATGGTTCAGCTGTTAGAAGCCAATCCCTAATATGCCCATGTAAGAATTAATGACTGATGTGAATCTAATGTATCGGTGCATGATTTGGCTCTTGTTGGGAACAAATACAATCAGAGAGAACTAAAAAATATGGATGGAGAATGTCATAAGAATATACTTCCCTTAATTTGAAATTATCTGGTCACCTAGTGGTCATTCCTTGCCCACTTGACTCGCAGCCCATGGTCTGATTCTCTTAAGTCATAATATGTGTGCTAATAATTACAAACCTTTAGTTGACATGGTTCAGCTGTTAGAAGCCAATCTCTAATATGCCCATGTAAGAATTAATGACTGATGTGAATCTAATGTATCGGTGCATGATTTGGCTCTTGTTGGGAACAAATACAATCAGAGAGAACTAAAAAATATGGATGGAGAATGTCATAAGAATTTACTTCCCTCAATTTGAAATTATCTGGTCACCTAGTGGTCATTCCTTGCCCACTTGACTCGCAGCCCATGGTCTGATTCTCTTAAGTCATAATATGTGTGCTAATAATTACAAACCTTTAGTTGACAAGGTTCAGCTGTTAGAAGCCAATCCCTAATATGCCCATGTAAGAATTAATGACTGACATGAATCTAATGTATCTGTGCATGATTTGGCTCTTGTTGGGAACAAATACAATCAGAGAGAACTAAAAAATATGGATGGAGAATGTCATAAGAATTTACTTCCCTCAATTTGAAATTATCTGGTCACCTAGTGGTCATTCCTTGCCCACTTGACTCGCAGCCCATGGTCTGATTCTCTTAAGTCATAATATGTGTGCTAATAATTACAAACCTTTAGTTGACAAGGTTCAGCTGTTAGAAGCCAATCCCTAATATGCCCATGTAAGAATTAATTACTGGCATGAATCTAATGTATCGGTGCATTATTTGGCTCTTGTTGGGAACAAATACAATCAGAGAGAACTAAAAAATATGGATGGAGAATGTCATAAGAATTTACTTCCCTCAATTTGAAATTATCTGGTCACCTATTGGTCATTCCTTGCCCACTTGACTCGCAGCCCATGGTCTGATTCTCTTAAGTCATAATATGTGTGCTAATAATTACAAACCTTTAGTTGACAAGGTTCAGCTGTTAGAAGCCAATCCCTAATATGCCCATGTAAGAATTAATTACTGACATGAATCTAATGTATCGGTGCATGATTTGGCTCTTGTTGGGAACAAATAGAATCAGAGAGAACTAAAAAATATGGATGGAGAATGTCATAAGAATTTACTTCCCTCAATTTGAAATTATCTGGTCACCTAGTGGTCATTCCTTGCCCACTTGACTCGCAGCCCATGGTCTGATTCTCTTAAGTCATAATATGTGTGCTAATAATTACAAACCTTTAGTTGACAAGGTTCAGCTGTTAGAAGCCAATCCCTAATATGCCCATGTAAGAATTAATTACTGACATGAATCTAATGTATCGGTGCATGATTTGGCTCTTGTTGGGAACAAATACAATCAGAGAGAACTAAAAAATATGGATGGAGAATGTCATAAGAATTTACTTCCCTCAATTTGAAATTATCTGGTCACCTAGTGGTCGTTCCTTGCCCACTTGACTCGCAGCCCATGGTCTGATTCTCTTAAGTCATAATATGTGTGCTAATAATTACAAACCTTTAGTTGACAAGGTTCAGCTGTTTCGAAGCCAATCCCTAATATGCCCATGTAAGAATTAATGACTGACATGAATCTAATGTATCGGTGCATGATTTGGCTCTTGTTGGGAACAAATACAATCAGAGAGAACTAAAAAATATGGATGGAGAATGTCATAAGAATATACTTCCCTCAATTTGAAATTATCTGGTCACCTAGTGGTCATTCCTTGCCCACTTGACTCGCAGCCCATGGTCTGATTCTCTTAAGTCATAATATGTGTGCTAATAATTACAAACCTTTAGTTGACAAGGTTCAGCTGTTAGAAGCCAATCCCTAATATGCCCATGTAAGAATTAATTACTGACATGAATCTAATGTATCGGTGCATGATTTGGCTCTTGTTGGGAACAAATACAATCAGAGAGAACTAAAAAATATGGATGGAGAATGTCATAAGAATTTACTTCCCTCAATTTGAAATTATCTGGTCACCTAGTGGTCAATCCTTGCCCACTTGACTCGCAGCCCATGGTCTGATTCTCTTAAGTCATAATATGTGTGCTAATAATTACAAACCTTTAGTTGACATGGTTCAGCTGTTAGAAGCCAATCCCTAATATGCCCATGTAAGAATTAATGACTGATGTGAATCTAATGTATCGGTGCATGATTTGGCTTTTGTTGGGAACAAATACAATCAGAGAGAACTAAAAAATATGGATGGAGAATGTCATAAGAATTTACTTCCCTCAATTTGAAATTATCTGGTCACCTAGTGGTCATTCCTTGCCCACTTGACTCGCAGCCCATGGTCTGATTCTCTTAAGTCATAATATGTGTGCTAATAATTACAAACCTTTAGTTGACAAGGTTCAGCTGTTAGAAGCCAATCCCTAATATGCCCATGTAAGAATTAATGACTGACATGAATCTAATGTATCGGTGCATGATTTGGCTCTTGTTGGGAACAAATACAATCAGAGAGAACTAAAAAATATGGATGGAGAATGTCATAAGAATTTACTTCCCTCAATTTGAAATTATCTGGTCACCTAGTGGTCATTCCTTGCCCACTTGACTCGCAGCCCATGGTCTGATTCTCTTAAGTCATAATATGTGTGCTAATAATTACAAACCTTTAGTTGACAAGGTTCAGCTGTTTCGAAGCCAATCCCTAATATGCCCATGTAAGAATTAATGACTGACATGAATCTAATGTATCTGTGCATGATTTGGCTCTTGTTGGGAATAAATACAATCAGAGAGAACTAAAAAATATGGATGGAGAATGTCATAAGAATTTACTTCCCTCAATTTGAAATTATCTGGTCACCTAGTGGTCATTCCTTGCCCACTTGACTCGCAGCCCATGGTCTGATTCTCTTAAGTCATAATATGTGTGCTAATAATTACAAACCTTTTGTTGACAAGGTTCAGCTATTACAAGCCAATCCCTAATATGCCCATGTAAGAATTAATGAGTGACATGAATCTAATGTATCGGTGCATGATTTGGCTCTTGTTGGGAACAAATACAATCAGAGAGAACTAAAAAATATGGATGGAGAATGTCATAAGAATTTACTTCCCTCAATTTGAAATTATCTGGTCACCTAGTGGTCATTCCTTGCCCACTTGACTCGCAGCCCATGGTCTGATTCTCTTAAGTCATAATATGTGTGCTAATAATTACAAACCTTTAGTTGACAAGGTTCAGCTGTTTCGAAGCCAATCCCTAATATGCCCATGTAAGAATTAATGACTGACATGAATCTAATGTATCTGTGCATGATTTGGCTCTTGTTGGGAACAAATACAATCAGAGAGAACTAAAAAATATGGATGGAGAATGTCATAAGAATTTACTTCCCTCAATTTGAAATTATCTGGTCACCTAGTGGTCATTCCTTGCCCACTTGACTCGCAGCCCATGGTCTGATTCTCTTAAGTCATAATATGTGTGCTAATAATTACAAACCTTTAGTTGACAAGGTTCAGCTGTTAGAAGCCAATCCCTAATATGCCCATGTAAGAATTAATTACTGACATGAATCTAATGTATCGGTGCATGATTTGGCTCTTGTTGGGAACAAATACAATCAGAGAGAACTAAAAAATATGGATGGAGAATGTCATAAGAATTTACTTCCCTCAATTTGAAATTATCTGGTCACCTAGTGGTCAATCCTTGCCCACTTGTCTCGCAGCCCATGGTCTGATTCTCTTAAGTCATAATATGTGTGCTAATAATTACAAACCTTTAGTTGACATGGTTCAGCTGTTAGAAGCCAATCCCTAATATGCCCATGTAAGAATTAATGACTGATGTGAATCTAATGTATCGGTGCATGATTTGGCTTTTGTTGGGAACAAATACAATCAGAGAGAACTAAAAAATATGGATGGAGAATGCCATAAGAATTTACTTCCCTCAATTTGAAATTATCTGGTCACCTAGTGGTCATTCCTTGCCCACTTGACTCGCAGCCCATGGTCTGATTCTCTTAAGTCATAATATGTGTGCTAATAATTACAAACATTTAGTTGACAACGTTCAGCTGTTAGAAGCCAATCCCTAATATGCCCATGTAAAAATTAATGACTGACATGAATCTAATGTATCGGTGCATGATTTGGCTCTTGTTGGGAACAAATACAATCAGAGAGAACTAAAAAATATGGATGGAGAATGTCATAAGAATTTACTTCCCTCAATTTGAAATTATCTGGTCACCTAGTGGTCATTCCTTGCCCACTTGACTCGCAGCCCATGGTCTGATTCTCTTAAGTCATAATATGTGTGCTAATAATTACAAACCTTTAGTTGCCAAGGTTCAGCTGTTAGAAGCCAATCCCTAATATGCCCATGTAAAAATTAATGACTGACATGAATCTAATGTATCGGTGCATGATTTGGCTCTTGTTGGGAACAAATACAATCAGAGAGAACTAAAAAATATGGATGGAGAATGTCATAAGAATTTACTTCCCTCAATTTGGAATTATCTGGTCACCTAGTGGTCATTCCTTGCCCACTTGACTCGCAGCCCATGGTCTGATTCTCTTAAGTCATAATATGTGTGCTAATAATTACAAACCTTTAGTTGACAAGGTTCAGCTGTTTCGAAGCCAATCCCTAATATGCCCATGTAAGAATTAATGACTGACATGAATCTAATGTATCGGTGCATGATTTGGCTTTGTTGGGAACAAATACAATCAGAGAGAACTAAAAAATATGGATGGAGAATGTCATAAGAATTTACTTCCCTCAATTTGAAATTATCTGGTCACCTAGTGGTCATTCCTTGCCCACTTGACTCGCAGCCCATGGTCTGATTCTCTTAAGTCATAATATGTGTGCTAATAATTACAAACCTTTAGTTGACAAGGTTCAGCTGTTTCGAAGCCAATCCCTAATATGCCCATGTAAGAATTAATGACTGACATGAATCTAATGTATCGGTGCATGATTTGGCTCTTGTTGGGAACAAATACAATCAGAGAGAACTAAAAAATATGGATGGAGAATGTCATAAGAATTTACTTCCCTCAATTTGAAATTATCTGGTCACCTAGTGGTCATTCCTTGCCCACTTGACTCGCAGCCCATGGTCTGATTCTCTTAAGTCATAATATGTGTGCTAATAATTACAAACCTTTAGTTGACAAGGTTCAGCTGTTAGAAGCCAATCCCTAATATGCCCATGTAAGAATTAATGACTGACATGAATCTAATGTATCGGTGCATGATTTGGCTCTTGTTGGGAACAAATACAATCAGAGAGAACTAAAAAATATGGATGGAGAATGTCATAAGAATTTACTTCCCTCAATTTGAAATTATCTGGTCACCTAGTGGTCATTCCTTGCCCACTTGACTCGCAGCCCATGGTCTGATTCTCTTAAGTCATAATATGTGTGCTAATAATTACAAACCTTTAGTTGACAAGGTTCAGCTGTTTCGAAGCCAATCCCTAATATGCCCATGTAAGAATTAATGACTGACATGAATCTAATGTATCGGTGCATGATTTGGCTCTTGTTGGGAACAAATACAATCAGAGAGAACTAAAAAATATGGATGGAGAATGTCATAAAAATTTACTTCCCTCAATTTGAAATTATCTGGTCACCTAGTGGTCATTCCTTGCCCACTTGACTCGCAGCCCATGGTCTGATTCTCTTAAGTCATAATATGTGTGCTAATAATTACAAACCTTTAGTTGACAAGGTTCAGCTGTTAGAAGCCAATCCCTAATATGCCCATGTAAGAATTAATGACTGACATGAATCTAATGTATCGGTGCATGATTTGGCTCTTGTTGGGAACAAATACAATCAGAGAGAACTAAAAAATATGGATGGAGAATGTCATAAGAATTTACTTCCCTCAATTTGAAATTATCTGGTCACCTAGTGGTCATTCCTTGCCCACTTGACTCGCAGCCCATGGTCTGATTCTCTTAAGTCATAATATGTGTGCTAATAATTACAAACCTTTAGTTGACAAGGTTCAGCTGTTAGAAGCCAATCCCTAATATGCCCATGTAAGAATTAATGACTGACATGAATCTAATGTATCGGTGCATGATTTGGCTCTTGTTGGGAACAAATACAATCAGAGAGAACTAAAAAATATGGATGGAGAATGTCATAAGAATTTACTTCCCTCAATTTGAAATTATCTGGTCACCTAGTGGTCATTCCTTGCCCACTTGACTCGCAGCCCATGGTCTGATTCTCTTAAGTCATAATATGTGTGCTAATAATTACAAACCTTTAGTTGACAAGGTTCAGCTGTTAGAAGCCAATCCCTAATATGCCCATGTAAGAATTAATGACTGACATGAATCTAATGTATCGGTGCATGATTTGGCTCTTGTTGGGAACAAATACAATCAGAGAGAACTAAAAAATATGGATGGAGAATGTCATAAGAATTTACTTCCCTCAATTTGAAATTATCTGGTCACCTAGTGGTCATTCCTTGCCCACTTGACTCGCAGCCCATGGTCTGATTCTCTTAAGTCATAATATGTGTGCTAATAATTACAAACCTTTAGTTGATAAGGTTCAGCTGTTTCGAAGCCAATCCCTAATATGCCCATGTAAGAATTAATGACTGACATGAATCTAATGTATCGGTGCATGATTTGGCTCTTGTTGGGAACAAATACAATCAGAGAGAACTAAAAAATATGGATGGAGAATGTCATAAGAATTTACTTCCCTCAATTTGAAATTATCTGGTCACCTAGTGGTCATTCCTTGCCCACTTGACTCGCAGCCCATGGTCTGATTCTCTTAAGTCATAATATGTGTGCTAATAATTACAAACCTTTAGTTGACAAGGTTCAGCTGTTTCGAAGCCAATCCCTAATATGCCCATGTAAGAATTAATGACTGACATGAATCTAATGTATCGGTGCATGATTTGGCTCTTGTTGGGAACAAATACAATCAGAGAGAACTAAAAAATATGGATGGAGAATGTCATAAGAATTTACTTCCCTCAATTTGAAATTATCTGGTCACCTAGTGGTCATTCCTTGCCCACTTGACTCGCAGCCCATGGTCTGATTCTCTTAAGTCATAATATGTGTGCTAATAATTACAAACCTTTAGTTGACAAGGTTCAGCTGTTAGAAGCCAATCCCTAATATGCCCATGTAAGAATTAATTACTGACATGTATCTAATGTATCGGTGCATGATTTGGCTTTGTTGGGAACAAATACAATCAGAGAGAACTAAAAAATATGGATGGAGAATGTCATAAGAATTTACTTCCCTCAATTTGGAATTATCTGGTCACCTAGTGGTCATTCCTTGCCCACTTGACTCGCAGCCCATGGTCTGATTCTCTTAAGTCGTAATATGTGTGCTAATAATTACAAACCTTTAGTTGATATGGTTCAGCTGTTAGAAGACAATCCCTAATATGCCCATGTAAGAATTAATGACTGACATGAATCTAATGTATCGGTGCATGATTTGGCTCTTGTTGGGAACAAATACAATCAGAGAGAACTAAAAAATATGGATGGAGAATGTCATAAGAATTTACTTCCCTCAATTTGAAATTATCTGGTCACCTAGTGGTCATTCCTTGCCCACTTGACTCGCAGCCCATGGTCTGATTCTCTTAAGTCATAATATGTGTGCTAATAATTACAAACCTTTAGTTGACAAGGTTCAGCTGTTAGAAGCCAATCCCTAATATGCCCATGTAAGAATTAATTACTGACATGTATCTAATGTATCGGTGCATGATTTGGCTTTGTTGGGAACAAATACAATCAGAGAGAACTAAAAAATATGGATGGAGAATGTCATAAGAATTTACTTCCCTCAATTTGGAATTATCTGGTCACCTAGTGGTCATTCCTTGCCCACTTGACTCGCAGCCCATGGTCTGATTCTCTTAAGTCGTAATATGTGTGCTAATAATTACAAACCTTTAGTTGACATGGTTCAGCTGTTAGAAGCCAATCCCTAATATGCCCATGTAAGAATTAATGACTGACATGAATCTAATGTATCGGTGCATGATTTGGCTCTTGTTGGGAACAAATACAATCAGAGAGAACTAAAAAATATGGATGGAGAATGTCATAAGAATTTACTTCCCTCAATTTGAAATTATCTGGTCACCTAGTGGTCATTCCTTGCCCACTTGACTCGCAGCCCATGGTCTGATTCTCTTAAGTCATAATATGTGTGCTAATAATTACAAACCTTTAGTTGACATGGTTCAGCTGTTAGAAGACAATCCCTAATATGCCCATGTAAGAATTAATGACTGACATGAATCTAATGTATCGGTGCATGATTTGGCTCTTGTTGGGAACAAATACAATCAGAGAGAACTAAAAATTAGTGAACAAGATACTCTTGTGGCAAAGATCACCATAGAAGTGGAGGAACCTGAGTTCATTGTAAACCATTGAGTAACCCTGAAATACATTTGCTGGTGCCCTTTGATTCTGCGGATCAACATTCTACTCTGATTCTTGTAGATTCAGGGATGGTAAGATGATCTTTGAGGAATTGAAGAAAACCGTTAGGATATCCAGAACATTAAAAAACAAAAAATTATTGAAAAAAACTGAGGGGTAGAATGTGATAAGCATTAATATCCCTTGATTTGGTCTCTTCTAGAATCATCCACATCCACTCTTTGGTGTTTTATATATATATATATATATATATATATATATATATATATATATATGTATTGTAATGTAAATATATATATATTTTATGTAATATAAATATAAATAGTTATACTCATTTGGAAAAACCTTAGGTGTTTTGGCTTGTAATGGAACAAACCAATGCCCAAGGAAAAATAAGGGATAAAAAAAGAAAGAACTAAGAACATGAAATTGAGGCGAAAACAATTGTCCAGAATCCAAGCTCAGTGTCCGAAGAAAAAAACCTCCGAAACAAGTAAAGCAAAAGTAACTAAATAAAGTGCTCAACATACTCAATAGACCAAACCTAACTATGAACCTAGACATGTTATAAAATCACTACAAAAATAGCCACTTTGTTTCAACACTTCTGGTAGTGATTATATAACATGTTTATGTTATAATTATTTCATAAATCATATATATATATATATATATATATATATATATATATATATATATATATATATATATATATATATACACACACACATGCTCAAAGAAAGTGATGTTGTATTTTACAGGAAAGTCTTGATGGTTTTTAATTAATCATTATTCTTATATTTTTTCTTTGTTTATTATATTATAATATTTGTTACATTATTATTCATTTACAGTATTTAATATACATTTTTTATAATCTTTTGTACATATTTGTTTATCTTTAAGATAAGTCATGGTATAAAATGATTTTTCTTTTTTTTTCTTTCTTTCTTTTTTTTTCTTTTAAATAATTGTTGTTCCCAGGTGTAATATATTGAAAATATCGCGCCAAGAGTTATATATATTAAGAACATTTAATGTATTGTATTTGTTAAATTAATTATATAGTGTCATGAATAATTCTAATCTATTTATATTTAAGTGTAACATTTATTTCTTTGTTTTATCTTTTTATGAAAGTGTCATAGTTTATAAAATTAAAGGAAAGCAATTTTGTAATGTTTTTTGTTTATCTTTAACTAGTGGCCCATTATCACTGATTTGTTTATCTATTATTATTTATATCCAGATATTCTTTTAATAACTGTAATGACAAAAGTATGCAGGTGTAGGCTTTAAGAAAGCTTTATTCAACAGAGAATACAAAGTTCACATATAGTGCCCTTTTATAGTCCCAGTAAACAGAAATAGCTTTCTCAAAGAGGAGAGTAACAAAACAATGGGAGACCACTGTTAACAATAATATTTGGTATGAATTTTATTCCTTTACATTTTCTTATTTAAAGTAATGTACTTTCAATTTTGTTGAAAAAGCGTTCCCAGTTATAATGTTATTTTGTTTCGTTTATTAGTCAATTTGTATGATTATTTATCTTTCAACTATTTTAAAAACAACAACAGCAATAATAATAATAATAATGATAATAATAATAATAGTAATTATAATTATAATAATAATAGTAAAATATTTTCATATGTTTGATCATAATTTTATACTTTTTTATTCTTATTATTTTAAAAGTATAGCAATATATTTGCACATTTGATGGACTGTTTCCTCCGACAACCAGTGTAAAATACATATATGTTTTGTGCATGTAGGGGCAGTGGGTAGAAGCAGTACCTTTGTTGCTCGGCTGCTGCACTTTATTATTAAGGTGAACAGGTAACACTGATCTTTACTCATCCCTTAAATCTTCATACACCACAAAACCTGTAAACAGCTTCAGCAGTCAGGCTAAATCATGGGAAATTACCATCAAAAGGCACTGCACTCTTCTTTGCAATGCTAGTACTGGAGAGCTATAACTCCGTGATAAAAAAACCTGAGGGGTGTTGTTCATTGTGTTTGTGGCAAATATTTGCACCAACTCCTTGTTATCAGCACTTTCAATAAGTGTGGATGGTTCTACACAAGCCTTCACCACTCTAAAGAAATCTTTTGTGTGGATAGTCTGCAGTTCAGGTCTGTGTTCCTTCTTTGCTATTCCACCTGAGCAACAAGTCCATGGAGAGAGAGTTAAGGCGACAGGGACAGGTACAAGATAGTACTGGAAGTCTCTAGCTGGCATTCCTACAGTGGCAACCATTGGGTGATGTCCGTTCTTGCACAAAACCCTGAGCAATTGTGCAGTTGGTGTTCTCCAATGTTGACAAAGCAGGTCTATTTAGACATAGCACTGCTTTCCCTAATCCAGGGAGGGGGCTAGAAAAGGTGCCCTAAACATTGTTTGCTCTTAATAAACTTGGCAGAGAGATAGAGAGAGAGAGAGAGAGAGAGAGAGAGAGAGAGAGAGAGAGAGAGAGAGAGAGAGAGAGAGAGAGAGAGAGGTTTTAAAGGAAAGCAAAAATGCCTTATTTTAATTTTAATTTTTTAATTTTTAATATAATCTTATTTGTTTTTTTTTTATTGGGACCCAATACAATGTCATCCAAAACCTAAGTTTACTGGGAATAGAAAATCTGTAAAAATAAGCAATAGGTTACTGCACTTATTTTTATGCCAAGCATGTGGCTTTGTCTTGCATTATGTTTATGCTGACAACTGCTTCACAATTATTTCCAGACATTTATTATTGTTTTGTTTCTTTTCTGTGAAGTTTGCCATTTTCTGTTGATTTTTTTTACTGCTGCCATTATATAAAGATATTTTATATATAATGGACAACAAACACATGATATGTGGTATAAGCAGTCACAAATTTGTTATGAAGTGTGAATGGCCAAGGGAGGTAATTAATATTATAATATTACATTTTTTTAATCATTTCACCCCAAGCAAGACAACAGAGCCACTAATATGCAAGGGGTGATTGAGTGTGAGAGAATATGAGAAAAACTTCTATTAAAGAGAGAGGAGTGGGAAATTCATCAGAACAATGAAAATATTTATAGAAAAGGCACAGGGAAGCTATGTTATAGCAGTGGGAAAGAGACTGAAGACAAGATGCCAGGTCAGGACCAATAACATTGCAGATCTTTCTTTAGATTTTTTCAAGAATTTCTAAATATATAGCAAAAGCACCAGACCAGATGTGGCAGCAATATTCAAAGCAAAAATGGATGGTAGACTTATAAATTTGTAAGATAGATTCTGGTGAGAAAAATTGTCCAGCATGACAGTATTTTCTTTACAGTAAGGTTCACACTGTGCAAGGCCTTTAATAATTTGAGAGTAAAATGCTGGATGTAAGCTGGCAGCTAAACTAAGTAAAGGCATGCTTACATTTGTAAATATATGTATGTAAAAAGAACTTAATTAATGAACACGCATTTGAGAAGAAAATACCCTTTGTGCTGTCAGTTGTGAAATTTATAAAAGCCTTATGGTGACTTTTGGAGCATGTCTGAGTTGCTTGAAGTTGCTTAAAGTTAAAATTAATCTGAAGCTGTCTAAAATAGTGATGTGACATGCCAACATCAGTCAATATGTGTGATAGTCACATTTTATTTCCTTGTTTTGCACACACAACATTCAACAGTACTAACATATGTTGACACTTAAATGTTTAAAATTAATACATGCACATCTATCAAAAAGATAAGTAAGAAAGATATATGTCAGTCAATTAGAGAATGCTAAATGCTTTCACTTTTTGGATTGACAGGAAGAAAAACACAGATTGTATCAGAAAGCAGGACATAAAATTTACATTTACTTGAGAAATATATAAGAAAATTTTGAAAAAGATTTTAAACATGCTTTGCTTCATCAGAAAACGAATTTTATTTCACAAGAATGAAATCTACATTATCAAGATGAACACGAGTCCTGTTAAGCAGCTGATTGTTTGACTTTTACTTGAACTGTATTATTATCAATTAAATTGTAACCAATTTCAGCTATTTTTTGAAGGGTTTAAGTATCCCACAGTAGTCCACCACTATAGTGTGAGCCTTGGGGTCCAAGATGGCCAACCCGTGCTGCAAGTAATCACGGTAGCTGTGGGGGTTTGATAATATGAGGTTGAACACCTACCTGATTTTTGGGTCCTATTTGCTGATATACACCATAGATAATGGTTCAAAAAGGACCTCAAAAAATTATACTAATTTATGCCTATGATTCCATAAGAAATTTTGGGTAATTTGCTTTTTAAGCCATGCACTAAGTATCTAATAAAAAGTTTTTCCTTTACTGTGTACGCTTGATGTTTAGATATTTTGTATTACTACTAGGGGGTTGCAATTTCTCAGGAATTCTCGAGAATTCCCAACTGCGAACCCTAATTATTACACGCTATTTGTTTATTTATGAGAGATTCTTGATGTCTACTGTTGGACAGTTAAATTGAACATGGTCAATCAGAGAAAAGTACTCCTAGTTATACCCCATCTGTGGTATCTGATTGCAGTGATTGAATTCCTGTTAATTAGTCCGATATTATAGGAACTCTTGGATTGTGTGCAAAATAGAAATATAAAGTAATCATGTGTAATTATTACCAATACAATTGGATTAGATGTGAAATGGCCAAGGTGTTAAAATTTCACAAAGTTTGGGCTGTTTGATCATCAAAATCAAGGTAAAATGTGTGAAAAAGGGGTGTAATTATTAAAATTAGGATCCCTCTGATGATCACTGTTTTTTCTATCTGTTGTAAGAGAAGAATGCCCAGAAATTGGTAACATAGGGTGGAATTTCTAAAAAGTGAGCGATATTGAGGGTACAAGAGCAAAATCTTGGGGTCCACCAACTACCCGCGATACACTGGGTACCACAGTAAACTGGTTCACCTAATAGCGGTGTATTGCTGTATTAGGTTGTTTGAAAAATAAGGTTTGATTTTAGAACGAGCTTTTATTTATGAATTTATTTATTTAAGCAGTGTTTAAATCAGTTAAAATAGGAACCCTGGACATCTATACATTTCTGCCACTGAGTTACAAGATTATTTATGCCTTCATGATAAAAGTCTAAGTGTTTGGGCAGCAAGAAATCTTCAAATGTAGTTTCTCCATCTTCTTTGCAACAAAATGTCTTTTGGATTAAAAGATTGTCAAGATGATTGAAAAAGTGGGAGTCAGTGGGTGAGAGATCAGGTGGGGAATATAGTGGATGGGGCAAAGTCTTGTATCCCAAAATTGGTGAACTTCTGCAGTGTCATCCTGGAAACATGTGGATGACCATTGGACCTCGTTGATCAACCAGTGCCAGACACATTTTAGTTGACTGAATTTGCATTTTATCCAGTTGCTGGCAGTAAAATTATGGTGTGATGGTTTGCTTCAGTTGCAGCAAGCTGTAATGGATAACACCAATCAGGTAGACATTATAATCTTGTGCTGGTGCAATTTCAGTTATGGAAAGTGTTTGGGTGTTTCATTATGATCAAGCCATTGAGTTTGCAAATGCAGCATCGAACAAACTTTAAAACATTGAACTCTTTGACTTTCACTGAGTTCATGTGGAACCCATTTATTGCATTTCCTCCTCTTGCCAATTTTCTTGAGATGGTTTGATATTGTTGAAATGCTGACACCAATTATCTGACATTTCTCTGATACTTTGATGTGAGTTTTGTTTGACTAGTGTTTTTAGATGTTGATTGTCAATTGCAGATGTATGTCTTCTATAACCTTGATCTTCAAAACTTGTATCTCAACTGTGAAAGTTCAGAAATCAGCGGTGTAGTGTCCAATCACAAATGAATCCTACACCCCATGCTCTTTTAATGTTGGCAGCAGTTTAAGAAGCTGTATTACCAAGTTTGAACTCATGCAAAAAAGTAAGTGCATCTCTTTTTTTTTTTCATTTTCAAGATGAAGGGCTGTATAATGTTTTGTGTTAAATTCTGAAAGAGATTGATATAAAATTAAGAAAGAGGACACATTAATCATTAGTAATAAGGAATATATTTTTAATAATAATTAGGAATGAGGAATATATTTAGTGCAACTATTATATTAGAATAGAATTAAAAAATGTAAGGCATGCTGGTATACACATGGTGTGTCACGTTTTTGAGAGCAACATTCTGAAAGAGATTGAGATAAAATTAAGAAAGAGGACTTTAGTAATGAGGAATATATTTTTGTGCAACTATTATAATAATATATTATAATCTTCCTAAAACCAAATCTTCTGATTCATGCTGCACAAATTTCCACCACTGGCCGATTGATTGTATTTTTCTTTGAGTGTGTAAATAAAACGGAAGCTATGTGCAGAGCCAATGTGCAGTTGACAGAATTTAAATTTTTTTAAAATATACATACATATATATATATATATATATATATATATATATATATATATATATATATATATGTGTGTGTGTGTGTGTGTGTGTGTATATATATATATATATATATATATATATATATATATATATGATTCTCAGATTACCCTAAAATGATCCTGGATTGAAATTAGACTTCTTTAATAGTCACAAATTAGTTTTTAGTTTCATTTTCACTTTCATGGTAAAAGAATGGTCTCATTTGAATTACAAGCACAAACAATTTTCAGTGAAAAAAATGAAACCTATTAAAAATGACCTTTTATTGTGATTGTTTTTTTAAGGTAAACTTTTGTTTCATATTCCCTGTCAAAAGTATTTTCTTTTCTTATTTATTTTTTCAGCCAGCTGATTTATATATCCCAAAATAGGAAAAATGTAAATATTTCTTTTTACTCTTCTGACAACACAGAAAATACTGTGCTGTCTTTGTTGGTTCTTGATAATTGCTTGTCAGTGTAATAAAAAAACTTGCATGACATCCTCCCTTCGATTGTGTCATTGATTCTTTTGGCTGAATTATAAGTCAATTGTTTCTATGTGGCAGGAAGATAATTGCTTTCTATTTACTTCCTGATTAAGTTGTCATTATATTTGATTGGTTTTTGTGATTGTTGTAGATTAATGTACCCTGCATGGACAATCACCAAAAATATTCATGTTTGCTCTGTAATAGATGTCATTTAGTACCATTCAAAATGAACACCTCTATGCACAATCACCAAAAATATTTGTGTTATTTATATTTTTATAAAAAAAAGTATTTATATTTTTATAAAAATATATACTCTTCCAAGTTTGTAACACTTAATGTTTTTCTGGAGTCTTCCATCTTCATATATGTAATGTAATTCACTCATTGTGTAAATTGTAAATCTAGGTTTTATTGTTGCATCTCATGTTTCAGATAGTCTGTTTATTATAAACTTTGTTCATTTTTGAAAATATGTTGCCTATTACTCCACCCAATCTTTTTTGTAAGAATCTAAATTGAGATGCCATTCTGATGAAACAGAGAGAAATATGAATTTGACATTTGTTTAAGAACTGCTCACAAGCAATCAATCCAAAAGTGGTTTAAAAAATTCCATTACAATGATGAAAATATTCAAAATGTATCTTGAAGAACACTTATGAATGCGATTGCATGAGCTGGACATGTTTACATTGATTAAAATAATATTTAGATTTAAATATAAAGTTTTACTTTTCTCTGGAAAATCTGATAATATTTCAGTTCTATAATAACAATAATTCTGAAGCAAGCACATTCAAAATAAACTGTCACAGCTGTTCCTAACAATATATTAGTGAAACTTGCAGAAATTTAAAAATGACCAGGATGCACATGAAGGTTTCAAAAGTAATGTGGTCATTTTGTTGTGGTGGGCATTTCATTGATGTAAATCAAAATTTGTTGATATTATTGGTATTATTGGTGTTGTTGTGGTTGCTACCATTGTCATTGTCTTTGTTGTGAAAATAGAATACCTTCCATCTTAGCAATTTTATAAAGTGTTCTATTTTTTCTATGAGTTTGATTTTGTAATCATGTAGGTTTGATGTGGGTATATTTTTTTAGTAGTATTTAAATTGTGTTAATTCCATGTTGATGTAAGATAGTGTTTTTGTGGGTTTTATTTTCTTGAGAAAACCTAATAGAAGAATTGGATGCTGTGAAAAAGTGATCAAACAAAAAAAAATCTGCAAAAGTGCTCCACTGAGTCTTATATACCATACCTATGAATACTAATGGTTATGTCCCTGTCCTCATAAATATGGTGGACACTATTGTAAGTCAAGGTAATATGCTGTCTAAGTAGTCCACCACTAGCAGTGGTTTACCTACTTCATGCCGCTGGCAAGTATTGTATTTTGTTAATTTTATAAAGATTACCATTTCATTTCCAACTTCTGTTTTGGTTAGTCCTCATTCAGTAACCTTTCCTAGGTTACAACACTGAGAATGGTTTTTCAGGAGCTAAGGCAATAGCAATTTCAATGATAGTATGAAGCCAAAAATGCTGACATTCAATGGGATATTGGGAGAAAAGATATATATATATATATATATATATATATATAGTCAAACCTAATGAGCCAGACACACCTACCAAGGTTTCACTTAGGCAGATCGTCAGGGTCGGCTGACCCTGACGATCTGCCTAAGTGAAACCTTGGTAGGTGTGTCTGGCTCATTAGGTTTGACTAGGTTTGCTCTACGCTTGTATTGAGCTCTTTAGTTAGTTGTTTACTCGTATCGGGGTTTTTTCTTTGGGCCTTGAACCTGTATCTGTGCGATTATTTTCGACAGACTTTCATGTTCCTGGCTCTTTCTTTTTTTAAAACCTTCTTTTCCTTCGTGATTGATTTGGCTGTTGTTAAATCAAGAGTTCGAAGGTTTTTCGACACGAGTATAGTTACCTATATTTATATATATATATATATATATTATTGAGTCATGTGTTATTAAAGTCTATGGAACTTTCTGTTTAATAATCTTTCTTTCAGTTTTTCCTTGCTTTTCTTGGAATTGTTGATCAAGATTTTTCAATACAAAATACTCTACAAAAACAATTGCAAAAATGCTTACAAATTCTTGAAGCCATAACAATTAAAACCCCAAAATCCATTTGACATTTCAAACAGAAAATCTCTGAAAACCACATGTTTTGCATGAGTAACTGCAACATAAAATGGTAAATAATAAGGATTTCCTTATAGTTTACATATTCCAATAATTTAGTAAATCTTTATAAATTAATGAATAAAAAATGTTTTCATATTTATTTCTTTATAAATTGGTAAATGATAAATATTGCATTGCACGAGTTTTAATTGTATTAGTTTTTAGAATGTTGTATATATAAAATTTTTCTTGTAAATAAACAATCTAATAAATAAATAGTGTTTGATATTTTTGTTGTAAATTCTCAAGAACAAAAAAGTAATGTATAAATTCACTTTCATATGTTTAGGTTTTATTCCAATTCTAATCATTGCTTTTTAAAACAATAAACTTTGCCGCGGATGGAAGGTAGTTAAAATAATAGTTGCTTCAATAGGAGAACCATCCTTTTAGCACTCTAAATTTTTCTTTGATTTTATTTTTTAAGTTATTTTTCCCCAAGCAATGCTTAGTATCCCTGTTTGTCATATTTGTATAAAGAAGGATTCAGAACTGAATAGGGAACATTTAGATTTTAATTTTGATCCTTTTACAATTGTTGGTTTGTGTTGTAATGGAATGTCCCACACTCCCTATTGACTATGTGGCATGACTATATCAGTGACTATATATAGTGAGCACAGAATAGACCTGGGGCTTGCTTCAGCAATTAGTTGGAGATTCGTCTCCAGCTAAGATAGTCAAACTCTCTGTCTTCGAGTGGAGAGGAACCCAGATGAGGCTATGCTGAAGGGCAGAGTCTTGTCTGGGGAGATAGACAGCTACCCGACCCCGTTTTTTATGGGGTCTATGGGGAATTTTTGCCCAAGCCCATGGGCTCGGTTTTACCCCGCATTAAAAAAGGCCTTGTGCCACATACTGCCTCACAGGGTTGTGAGGTAAATAGCCTTGCTTCGGGAATTACTAGCTTGCTACCTGATTTCCTGGCTTTCAGTAGTGTATTCTCTTTTACAATAAACCTCTCTTTCTTGTGTGTTGCTGTTCCTTCATTCGAGTACCACCTTTGTCTTTTTGTAACCTCTTTAAGGCTACAACAGTTTGCTTATAAACCAAACCAATGAAAAATAAATTGAGAGAAATTTTGTTTATAAGATTATAATAAATCATTTTATGATTAAATTAAAAATTATTTTATGGCATCTTTTTAGAGAGCTTTTGCATCCATGGTGTAAACAAGGTATTCACTGTTGCTTCAGTGAAATAAATATTGGGTACAAGCAGCCATCTTATCGCTAAAGATAGGTTTTTTCTTTTTCACTCTATTGTCAGATAAGAGAGCATACATAATAATGACAATTGGTGATAAGGAGATCCTATATAAGCATGACCAAGAAGGGGTTAACATCAGATTCAAGCCAGGAAGTCAGCAGAAAAAGAAAGAAGAGAAGTTTATGCTCAGTGTCTGATTTTGCCACATGTAAGAACTTTATGTCAACAAGGAAGACATCAAATTAATCTACTCTCTTTTACTGACAACATTATCACCACAAACACTTTGATCATTGTTGTTTGAAATTGTTCTTAAACATATGGTTGCATAAAAAGAGAATTTTCAGATTTTACTCTGCATTATGTTCAACTCTTTTGCGACAATGTGACTGTTAAAAAAAAAAAAAACCTCCAGTTCCATGCATCAAGAAATCGCTCTGTCAAGCATCTACAGAAATTCTACCAGTAATTCTCTTCTGATACTTGACAATCACAGCATTACCACATCTGCTGGACACTTGTAGGTCATAACAGAAAAAGTTGTCCTAATAATAAAGAATTGAATTTCATTATTTTGACAATTTATATTTTGCTGCATATTTTCTTTATTTAACATTCTTGTATAAAATCCCCCAAAACTGAGCTGACAAGATTTCTTAGTCCTTTTTGGTCACAAATATTATTTGCAACACAGATATATATATATATATATATGTGTGTGTGTGTGTGTGTGTGTGTGTGTGTGTGTGTGCATGCACAAACAAGTCTTCTTTAATCTGTGGATGATATAATATACAAATATAATGAGCATATGGTTGGAAAGGAAAGAACAAACAAAGATTAAAATTTTAACAGCATGTATTGATTCATTTTTATTTATGCGTGCAAAGGTAATAAAATTTTTGATATGTGTGTAATATAGTAACAACTCTTAGTAGAAACTTATGAAGCTTTATTTGACTCATTCATGCATTTCTATATCTATAGTTTAACAGGTGCTGACTCCCAGCTCATCCTTTTTTCTTTTGTTTCGGTGGTAACAATCGTGATTGGCTATTGTATTTTAGATTTTTGTTGGGATTTGTTTAGTAGACCATATATGATGCTTGGAGTCCCAGCACAGAAGATGACTATTTTCATTTTTTTTTTTTTCTCACATTCGACTGACATATCTAGTGAAATGTATTTCTGAATCGGAAAGAGATCTTGATTAAAGTAGTATAACACAAATGAAAATAATTTCAATTTGCAAATAAATACACTTGTGTTTCAAGAAAAAAATGCTGCAGCTGCTGCTGCTGCAAAAATGTAAATTTTGTATACATGAGAAACTTTGTGCATATCTGAGTAAACACACCATGTGATCCCAAAAAGAGATTTTCCAACCAATCACCAGTGGTTCAAAGTAATTTAAAAAGCTTTCTGGTTGCTTCCTGAAAGCAGAGAGAAGATTTGACAATAATTATATTATTTACAATGTCTACTCACATACAAAAATCTGCATTTGTTAAAAACTCCCTTAGAAAAGGAGAGAGACCACATGATCAACAAGGCTTACCAACAGGCAGATTACAACCTGTAATCATGAAAATCAAATTTAACATATAAATCTGATCACTGCCGATAGATAATATATTTACACTAGATGTCATAAAAAATGCATGCATATTATTTTCAGGGGGTTACTGAAAAGTTCTCAGCTTGACCAACTTAACCAAAATCACCTTATGACCAATCAACTGAATACTGGTTTGGGCAAATGAGTCAGGCCAAGGATTTTTCATCATGCCCATATATTAATAGCAACTAAAATTTCAACCTTTAAAAAATTGTTATAAACTGCATATGGTTACATGAGAAGAAACAAAACAACAAGATACTGCTGGTGAGGTAGAAAGAAAAGAAGACTGTATATTTATTTATAAATAACAAATAGGAAAACTTTAGTAGTTGCTGACACATTTCATCCAATGTGGACTTTCTCAAAGCAAAAAACAAAATGAATTTATTTAACCAAAGTAACTAATAATAACAAAAAACAGAATGTTCTTAGTAACTGGAAGAATGTAGAGAACGCTATTTTCATATTGTTAACTGAAAATAACGTCAGTTACTGTCATGTGTGGAGATATTGTCATTATAGCTTTGTTGATGGATTCAACCATTTTCTTTTGATTTTACGATATTGTTCTGTATGTTTGTTTGGGAGAGTAGTAATTTTGTTAAGAAAGGTGAAATAGGGAAAAAGCCTGGGCATAGATTAATATTTGGGTAGTATTCTATGGTGGTACTCTCTAGAATTTTCCTTCAGAGTGAGTTATTTTCTTTTTTTATGATTGTAGCATTTTTAAAACCAAAATTGTGGTTGAATTTATTTCTATGTATGACTAGTGCATTAGCTAAGTTGTTTTTTGTGAGGTCTCTTTTGTGCTCATAAATGTGTTTTTTAAAATTTCTACTTTTTTCTCCAATATATATAAAGACTGTATATGTAAAAATAACATTTTTGTATTGCCAATATAGAAGATCAAAGTGGAATTTCTCTTCGTGGGTGAGGGAAGGATGGTGGAGTTGGTAGGGTCTGGCATTGAAGCTTGTGTCAGTTTGGTTAACTGCAGTCACAGGTGATTTCTATGGCTGTTTGTCCACCTACTATGCTGCCTTCTTGTCTGTGGCTGATTGAATGTCATGAATGGCTCCCTTTATTCAGTTAGAGTGGATATATGACTCAGCAATTTTTGTCACGCTTTTATTTTAATGGTAACATTCATGATTGGCTTCTGTTAAATTTTACTTGAATTTTTGAGTATTTGTTTTATGAGCCACGATGCCTAGAGTCCTTGCACAGAGAGCAATATTTTTATTTTTAATTTTGCTTTCATAGTGTTTGTATCTGTCTGAGGTTTTGATGTGGAGTGAATCAGAAAGTGATTTAATTTGAAGCAGAGTATAACAGAATGTTGCACCATTAACTGAATCTAATATTTATCATGCCTTCAAAGAATAAATTCCCTATGAGCATGACAGGCCTAGACTTGCTGATGCTGCCCTGGGTGACCTGGTGATGAAGCACCAGGTGATTTTTCTCTACATATGCATAGTTCGCACTATGCATTCCCATGATCTTCTTCAACCAATGAAGGTTGCTGGTGCCAAGTTTGAGTTCTAGGAAACTGAAAGCAAATTTATCTTCATTTTTACTTGGTCTCCTTGGGAATCACAACCCCCAAATTTAGCAGTGCACACAACCCCTAATATTGTCAGAGAAAGACTTTAACAATACTCTTAATGAAGACTAAGAATAGAGAAGACCTAGCAAGTAAGTCTAATTCAGCAAGCAATTCTCATCAGCAATTTGTGCTAAAATTTCCTCATATGCCAGGATGCAATGGATAAATTGTCATCTAAATTATGCAAAAATGAAAATAACACTGAAATCTCATTTTAACAAATATATTTACCAAAATTACACAAAAATATCTGAAATACTAAAGAGTAAATTTATCCAATAAAATCACTATTGGTTTCGACCACAGCCTCCAGGCGACTTCAGAATCTTCTGTGACTCTTCTAGATGATCATCTTGTTTAAGTTGGTGAATGCTGCCATAATCCTTGCCTTCAGTTCATCTTTGGTGTTACAAGGAGTTTTGTTGGTCTCTTGCTTAATTGTGGCCTGCATATAATAAATGAGTTGCAGTCTGGGGAGTTAGATGGCCAGATGTAAGGGGTGATGTGGTCACAAAAATTGTCTGACGGCCATAACTGAGTTCTCCTTCATGTGTGGCATGGTACAGAGTCCTGTTGCCAGACATAGAGTCTTCCAGCAGCTGCCCTCTTGACCCAGGGCAGCAATACCTCCTCAAGGTACTTGATGTAGTCCATCCTCCATGTTGAGTCTGAGGCCCTCAACAACAAATTCAAGAGTCCTTTTCTTATCAGTATGAGTTTTCTTAGCTGCCATACCTTCGTAATCACCATTAGACTCATCCAACTCTTTCCAAATCCTCTGCACTGTCCTGACACCCAAACACTCTAAAAAGTTTGTATTAGAGCTTCTGGTGTGAATGTCAAGCAGTAGAACATGCTATTTCCAAATTTCTGATGGAGTGAATTGCATCATGGTGCTCTTTTTCTAACAGATGGTGCCCAAATGACCCTACTATACTAGGCAGTTGACAATAACAAACAATGCGCTTGCACAAAATTAAAAATATAAAATGGCAACAATTTATCCATCATACCCTGTACATATACCATTTTTCTCAGAGACATTATTTGCTTTCACTGAGTAAATTTTCATTATCTATTAAAACATATTTAATTCTTTCTTCATTTGTTACAGTGAAAACATAAGCTCACCTGGTTGGTTTGCCTTCTTTCTATCACAGTTTTATTTCCTCTCTACTTTTAATTCATCAATAGCTGACCATCTAATTTAACTTGTGACCCTTCTATCAACAAAGCTAATCTTCAACATAGCAGCAGTCACTTTCTTTTTCTAGTCTTAAAGTAGCAATCAGCACAGTTATGCTTCCTCATAAAATTAGTGGTTACTATCAACCAGCTTCCAGCCACAACAAATTAAACTGAAGCATCATCAAATTATTTTCTTTCTCAAATTATTCTTCTTTATGAAAATGTTAAATTAACTTTAACAGCTACAGCTGCCATTAATATATAAAGAAAAGTAATAATATCCTTCTTGCACTTCTCACTTTTGGAACTCTCTTTTGGCTTCTTGTTTTCCAGTTGCCTTGATCTTCAAAAATTTAAATGCAGTCATTATATACTGTTTTCTTAATTTTTCTTCTTTTAATGTTCTCTGTCCTTAATAATATTTTTCTTTTTCTTATATTATTTCATACTCAGTAAACCCTTGTGTCTTAGTGGCTTTATTACCTTGCTTGGGGTGAAATGATTCAAAAAAGATACTTTGTATGCATGGTATGCTTTTACAGGATGAGATTTTTTAGTTTTTTCTGGTTTTGTTCTGTTTTTCTAGCATAGACAGTGGCATATCTTCTTTTATGTACCATGTACTTACAGGATGTGGGCGATCATGGCTCTCCACAGCTTCCATTTAAACACTTTTAATGTTTGACTCTTCATCATTTATCTTAGCCCCCACTCTGCCATCCATTCATAAAAAATCACTAGGTATGTTACTCAATGTTTTCTCTGTCAGCCTCCCTCCCTCTGTGCTAAATTTTCAAAGCCCTCTTTGGTCATAATTTGTCCCAGAAATTGCAACTATCTCTTTCTGATTTTAACTATAACTTATACTGAATAAATGTCTTTATAGTTTCCATTTTCTGTAGAACTTCCTTGTTGTTCCCATGGGTAGTTGATGGTATTCTCAGCTTCTTTCTGTAGAACCACATCTGTAAATTCAAGTTGCTTCTTCATCTGTGAGGAAATTGTCCAGTATTCATTGTCATATAAGAGAATAGATCTGACATAACAGTTCAGTACTCTTCTATTTCTAAGAAAATTTTCCTGTTTTAATACTTTACTTAGTTTCTGTAAAACATCTTTTGGTATTCCAATATATATTTAGATTTTTGTGTCATATTTTCAGTATATCTGTTAACTACCCATATTGTTGTCTTCATTACAATCACTTCTGCGTAAATACTCTAGGGTAAGGTATGAATTCATCTCTACTCCCCCCAGCTATGGGTTGAATAGCAGGACAGACTGGTTTCCATAGCCTTGGTTGGCAACTAGTCTAACACAGAAAGAAATGTCAGTCATCTGTGGGAAAATCTTCTGCCTAGTCAGTCATGAATTGAAAGCGACATGATCACCCAAGTATCTATCATGAATGGCACTTAACTGACTCACTGACCCTGTTAGTTAAATTTCTGTACCTGCTTGATTCTGTTGTCATCAATTCAAAACTCACACCTTTGGCCATCACACTTGCTGAGGGAGAAAGAAGAGAAGACTTTAAAATAGAAAGAAAAAAAGCAATGAATGATAGAAAACAAAGTAAATTAAGTGCAAAACACAAAACTTCCTTTAATCTTTGTCAGTTTTTTTATCATCTTCTTACTATTTTTCATTTTCTTTCCATTTTTGGTACACATGAACCTTCATACCTGCAATAAAATGGAGGGTCAAAAGGATGATTTTTCTCCATGACACCATGTTTTTAACTACCTTCACTGATTGGCAATGTTTACTTGTTAAAAAGTGGCAATTAGAATTGTAATAAAACCTAAACATATGAAATTAAATGTATACTAATTTTTGTCCTTGAGAATTTACAACAAAAATAATAACCACTATTTATTTATTAGATTTTTTTTATTTATGCTATTTATTTATATTATTTACTGAAATGGTTGGCAAAACATTGGCTAATTGCCAATTGATTCAAACATTATAAAATGTTAAATAGTAAAGATTTACTTATAGTTGGTTCACATATTTTTCATAATTTAGTGAATGTTTATAAATTTATGAATATAGATTGTGTAGTGGATTGGTAAATAGGATTGTACATATTTGAATATGTTAAGTAAAAGAGAAATAAAGTGTATAGTAAAGAAAGAGACAAGCAAGAAGTTGACTACTGATGATGTGTCATAAAACAACACAATACAACACATTTGTATTTCCCGTTGCCTGATGGTGCCAGAATAATCATTAAACCTTTTCATTTGGGGGAGATGCAATGGATTGGTAAATAGGATTGTACCTATTTGAATATGTTAAGTAAAAGAGAAATAAAGTGTATAGTAAAGAACGAGACAAGCAAGAAGTTGACTACTGATGATGTGTCATAAAACAACACAATACAACACATTTGTATTTCCCGTTGCCTGATGGTGCCAGAATAATCATTAAACCTTTTCATTTGGGGGAGATGCAATGGATTGGTAAATAGGATTGTACCTATTTGAATATGTTAAGTAAAAGAGAAATAAAGTGTATAGTAAAGAAAGAGACAAGCAAGAAGTTGACTACTGATGATGTGTCATAAAACAACACAATACAACACATTTGTATTTCCCGTTGCCTGATGGTGCCAGAATAATCATTAAACCTTTTCATTTGGGGGAGATGCAATGGATTGGTAAATAGGATTGTACCTATTTGAATATGTTAAGTAAAAGAGAAATAAAGTGTATAGTAAAGAACGAGACAAGCAAGAAGTTGACTACTGATGATGTGTCATAAAACAACACAATACAACACATTTGTATTTCCCGTTGCCTGATGGTGCCAGAATAATCATTAAACCTTTTCATTTGGGGGAGATGCAATGGATTGGTAAATAGGATTGTACCTATTTGAATATGTTAAGTAAAAGAGAAATAAAGTGTATAGTAAAGAAAGAGACAAGCAAGAAGTTGACTACTGATGATGTGTCATAAAACAACGCAATACAACACATTTGTATTTCCTGTTGCCTGATGGTGCTAGAATAATCATTAAACCTTTTCATTTGGGGGAGATGCAATGGATTGGTAAATAGGATTGTGCCTATTTGAATATGTTAAGTAAAAGAGAAATAAAGTGTATAGTAAAGAACGAGACAAGCAAGAAGTTGACTACTGATGATGTGTCATAAAACAACGCAATACAACACATTTGTATTTCCTGTTGCCTGATGGTGCTAGAATAATCATTAAACCTTTTTATTTGGGGGAGATGCAATGGATTGGTAAATAGGATTGTGCCTATTTGAATATGTTAAGTAAAAGAGAAATAAAGTGTATAGTAAAGAAAGAGACAAGCAAGAAGTTGACTACTGATGATGTGTCATAAAACAACGCAATACAACACATTTGTATTTCCTGTTGCCTGATGGTGCCAGAATAATCATTAAACCTTTTCATTTAGGGGAGATGCAATGGATTGGTAAATAGGATTGTACCTATTTGAATATGTTAAGTAAAAGAGAAATAAAGTGTATAGTAAAGAAAGAGACAAGCAAGAAGTTGACTACTGATGATGTGTCATAAAACAACGCAATGCAACACATTTGTATTTCCTGTTGCCTGATGGTGCTAGAATAATCATTAAACCTTTTTATTTGGGGGAGATGCAATGGATTGGTAAATAGGATTGTACCTATTTGAATATGTTAAGTAAAAGAGAAATAAAGTGTATAGTAAAGAACCAGACAAGCAAGAAGTTGACTACTGATGATGTGTCATAAAACAACACAATACAACACATTTGCATTTCCTGTTGCCTGATGGTGCCAGAATAATCATTAAACCTTTTCATTTGGGGGAGATGCAATGGATTGGTAAATAGGATTGTGCCTATTTGAATATGTTAAGTAAAAGAGAAATAAAGTGTATAGTAAAGAAAGAGACAAGCAAGAAGTTGACTACTGATGATGTGTCATAAAACAACGCAATACAACACATTTGTATTTCCTGTTGCCTGATGGTGCCAGAATAATCATTAAACCTTTTCATTTGGGGGAGATGCAATGGATTGGTAAATAGGATTGGACCTATTTGAATATGTTAAGTAAAAGAGAAATAAAGTGTATAGTAAAGAACGAGACAAGCAAGAAGTTGACTACTGATGATGTGTCATAAAACAACACAATACAACACATTTGTATTTCCTGTTGCCTGATGGTGCCAGAATAATCATTAAACCTTTTCATTTGGGGGAGATGCAATGGATTGGTAAATAGGATTGTACCTATTTGAATATGTTAAGTAAAAGAGAAATAAAGTGTATAGTAAAGAAAGAGACAAGCAAGAAGTTGACTACTGATGATGTGTCATAAAACAACGCAATACAACACATTTGTATTTCCTGTTGCCTGATGGTGCCAGAATAATCATTAAACCTTTTCATTTGGGGGAGATGCAATGGATTGGTAAATAGGATTGTACCTATTTGAATATGTTAAGTAAAAGAGAAATAAAGTGTATAGTAAAGAACGAGACAAGCAAGAAGTTGACTACTGATGATGTGTCATAAAACAACACAATACAACACATTTGTATTTCCTGTTGCCTGATGGTGCCAGAATAATCATTAAACCTTTTCATTTGGGGGAGATGCAATGGATTGGTAAATAGGATTGTACCTATTTGAATATGTTAAGTAAAAGAGAAATAAAGTGTATAGTAAAGAACGAGACAAGCAAGAAGTTGACTACTGATGATGTGTCATAAAACAACACAATACAACACATTTGTATTTCCTGTTGCCTGATGGTGCCAGAATAATCATTAAACCTTTTCATTTGGGGGAGATGCAATGGATTGGTAAATAGGATTGTACCTATTTGAATATGTTAAGTAAAAGAGAAATAAAGTGTATAGTAAAGAAAGAGACAAGCAAGAAGTTGACTACTGATGATGTGTCATAAAACAACGCTATATAACACATTTGTATTTCCTGTTGCCTGATGGTGCCAGAATAATCATTAAACCTTTTCATTTGGGGGAGATGCAATGGATTGGTAAATAGGATTGTACCTATTTGAATATGTTAAGTAAAAGAGAAATAAAGTGTATAGTAAAGAACGAGACAAGCAAGAAGTTGACTACTGATGATGTGTCATAAAACAACACAATACAACACATTTGCATTTCCTGTTGCCTGATGGTGCCAGAATAATCATTAAACCTTTTCATTTGGGGGAGATGCAATGGATTGGTAAATAGGATTGTACCTATTTGAATATGTTAAGTAAAAGAGAAATAAAGTGTATAGTAAAGAAAGAGACAAGCAAGAAGTTGACTACTGATGATGTGTCATAAAACAACGCAATACAACACTTTTGTATTTCCTGTTGCCTGATGGTGCCAGAATAATCATTAAACCTTTTCATTTGGGGGAGATGCAATGGATTGGTAAATAGGATTGTACCTATTTGAATATGTTAAGTAAAAGAGAAATAAAGTGTATAGTAAAGAAAGAGACAAGCAAGAAGTTGACTACTGATGATGTGTCATAAAACAACACAATACAACACATTTGTATTTCCCGTTGCCTGATGGTGCCAGAATAATCATTAAACCTTTTCATTTGGGGGAGATGCAATGGATTGGTAAATAGGATTGTACCTATTTGAATATGTTAAGTAAAAGAGAAATAAAGTGTATAGTAAAGAACGAGACAAGCAAGAAGTTGACTACTGATGATGTGTCATAAAACAACACAATACAACACATTTGTATTTCCCGTTGCCTGATGGTGCCAGAATAATCATTAAACCTTTTCATTTGGGGGAGATGCAATGGATTGGTAAATAGGATTGTACCTATTTGAATATGTTAAGTAAAAGAGAAATAAAGTGTATAGTAAAGAAAGAGACAAGCAAGAAGTTGACTACTGATGATGTGTCATAAAACAACACAATACAACACATTTGTATTTCCCCTTGACTGATGGTGCCAGAATAATCATTAATCCTTTTCATTTGGGGGAGATGCAATGGATTGGTAAATAGGATTGTACCTATTAGAATATGTTAAGTAAAAGAGAAATAAAGTGTATAGTAAAGAAAGAGACAAGCAAGAAGTTGATTACTGATGATGTTATATGCAATGGAGATGTGATAGTACCACCTGAAACACTAAGAAATATTTTTAAAAAAGTACATGATGATGTGCCTTGTGGGATAACAGCTACGCAGAAGAGATTAAAATTGGAGGCATGGTGGCCAGGGTATTACTGCAATATAGAAAGATATGTACATAAATGCCCAAAATGTGCAGAAATAAAGAATTAATGGCATTTTCTAATTTTAGTAGACTCCTTCCCTGGATAGCCTGATGTTGTTAATGATAGAAAAATGATTACAATAAAACAAATACTATGAATGATATTTTCTAGAAATGGGGTCCCTAAAACATTTGTATCAGACAAAACACCAGAATTTTGTGATGAAGATCTATGTAATTATTTGAAGCAGATTGGCTGTTTCCCTTACAAAACACCACCATATCAATCTACTGGGGTTATGGAAAGAATGGTGCAGACAGTAAAAATGGGATTAAAAACATTTTTCCCAAGTAGAGATACTATAGATGGTTACTTACTAAAGTTACTGATTAGCTATAGGATGATTCTACATGCAGACAAATTGCAAAGCACATTTGCGTTAATGTGAAGACAAATAAGATCTTCATTAACAATGTCTTATTTGACAAATGAAAGTATGTGGTATAATAAAGACAAAGTAGAAACTCCTGTGAGAGATAATTTCATCATGCAAAGGAGACATATGACGGCCATTATATCTAAAAAAGGAAAAAGCTTAATTACCCATTCTAAGCAATTAAGAGCCAAAATTGAAGAGAAGCCTTTGGATGATAGCAGGAGTTATTCAGACATGGTAAAAGATGAAATGAGATCAAGATCTCCATTAAAAAGAACAGAACATAAGCCTCAAAGAGAGAGGAGGAAAGTAGGAGAGATATAAAGTGTATAGTAAACTAAGAGACAGGCAAGAAGTTGACTACTGATCTTGTGTCCTAGAACAATACAATACAACAAATTGTTTTCACATTTATTTTTTTATAAATTGGTAAATTATAAATATTGCATTGCATTAGTTTTTAGAAGGTTGTAAATATAAAATTATTCTTGTAAATAAACAATCTAATAAATAACTAGTGATTAATATTTTTGTTGTATATTCTCAAGAGCAAAAAAAAATATAAATTCACTTTCATCATAGGTTTAGGTTTTATTCCAATTCTAATCATCAATTTTTAAAACAATAAACATTGTCAAAGAGTGAAAGTAGTTAAAGTCTTGGGAAAAAACGTCTTTTTGACACTTCATCTTATTGTGAACTCATTTATCCATGTTTGCCCATTTTTCTTTTTTTCTTCATTTCTTTCTTCTGTTAAAGAATATCCAATATTTTTTACAGGCATTTTTCCTGTAAAACAACAATTGAATGAGAATCTTCAGTATTTAACATATCCAAACCCATAAAATAAGAACACTATCTACTAACTTCTTTTTAATCATTCTGACTTGATCAATGTCGTTAAGCATTGATCAAGTTGATTAGTTTAATATGGGGAACATGTTTGTTAATTTTTTTTTAATCATTTCACCCCAAGCAAGGTTATAATCCCCCTAAGACACAAAGAGTTACTGGGTGGGCGAGGTGAAAGAAAATGAGAAAACTTTAGGAGAAGGAACCAGAAACCCAATACTCAACATGAGACAAGGGATAAACCTCTACTCCTGTTCAAAAGACAGAGAAGGAGTATGAACTGTGCGATAGTCAAACATATCTACTCCTATTGAACTGGGCAATAGGTGAACCTATCTACTATTAAATTATTATATTGCTTTGAATAAATTAACAAAATGAGAAAGTTTAATTTTAAACCTTATAGAATATATCAGTAAGTGTAATAGTAAGTACTTCCAAAATAAACTAGGGAATGATTACAATTGGAAGATGTGGAGGATAGTGAATAACAATATCAAACTTCCCCCATACTATTTAGTAGATAAAAAAATTGTTCTCTCCTAAATGTCAGTGATATTGTTTTTTAATTTGCCAGCTGTGGATAATTTGAATAGGCATTGAAATATTAAAAAAAAAATCAATCACATTTCTTGTTTGTAAATCAAATGATATTGATTATATACACAAGTCATGATGACCCATATTTACAAGTGTCGTAAGATAACCAAGTTTATGTGTACTCTCTCTTTATGTATCATGTTCTTTCAGGACATGTGCGATCATGCTTCTCCATGCCTTCTTGCATTTGTTTTTCTTAATAATACTTCCTCTTTTATTTATTAGGGTAGTAAAGTACAGCAAGTGTGTGTTGAGGTTGGGGGGAAAACACCTAACCAATTGCTCTCCCAGCAACTACAGGGGTAATAAGGAGAGTGGGGCAAGAGATGGGAGGTAACAAAAATAACACTGCCTCGGAAACCACAACAACTTGAGGAACAAAAATGCTCATAGGACTGACTTCATAAGATACTGTGTGTTCCCAACTGCTGACTACTGGTTTTCCTCCTGCTTTTATTGGCATGAGGCATGTTACAAAAACACAGATCTTGACCAGTCGCAGAGAGGCCTGTACCTAGACATGCCAAAGTGTCCTGCTGTTAACAGGAAAAACTAGGATATAACTGGTGTTGGCAAACATGTCCACATGCAATCCGAGGCCTCTTTTGTGTCTGTACTGACACGCATTCACCACAATTTGTTTCTTTTTGTCACTATGCAATGTACAATGAAATTACAGAACAGTCCACAAACACACCAACACAATAAACCCTAAAATACACATACACACACAGATACAAACACACAGAAATGAAAGAAACATACACAACATTGAATGAAGAAAAGCAATGACATTTAAAATATGTTTAAAATTGCCAGCATGCAGCAATGTTCATTTTATGCATGGCTCAAGGATAAAAGCTGTCCCTCAACTGCTTTGATCTAAAACTAATAAAACTAAAATGTCTCCCTGATAGCAACAGATCAAAAAAATGGTACCCAGAATGCATGCTGTCTTTCATTGTGCTTTCTGCTCAGCTGTGACAGAAAGAATTAGAAATGTCTTCCAAGTAGGCCAGCAAGTAGTAATTATTTTCTGGACAACATCTGTAACCCTATGGAGGGTTCTTCTGTCTACTAATAAGCAGCTGGCATACCAGTGATGCCATATGCTAGCAGACTCTCACTAGAGCAGTGTCAGAAGGTCATCAGCAGCTCCCTTTGTAAACTTTTTTTTCTGAGAATTTTCTGTGCCTTCTTGACTATCAGAATGGTATTGTTAGTCCAGGAGATATCCTCTGCATTGTATGTGCCCAGAAATTAAATTATATCATCCTTCTCTACACAGATCCCACTCATAACCAAAGTCCATTACTTTGTCTTTAAAGCAATGTTATACTCTGAGCTTCACACAGTCAATCTTCTTATTTCACTCTTGTAGACCACTTCATTACCCCCATCCCCAAATGAGTCCAATCACAGTAGTGTCATTTGCAAATTTAATGATTATGGTGGTGGGATGGAGAGGGATGCAACCATAAGAGTAGATCAATGTACAGAAGAGGGCTTAATACCCATCCTTGTGGAGCACTGGTGCTGAGCATAAGAGTAGGAGAGAGGTGTGGGCCTATTCTGACAGTTTATTGATGATGTGTCAGAAAGTCCTGAACCCAACAAGAGATGGGTTGAGATAGTCTGAGTTGTGTGAGCTTTGTGACCAGTCTGCTTGGGATGATCATGTTAAAGGCAGAGCTGAATGTCAACGAAAAGCATTCTCACATAACCTCCCCCTTTTCTATAAGAGGGTCAGTGCAGTAAGGAGAGCAGTGAAAATGGCATATCTTCTGTCAAAAATCTCGATTCCCCACTGTTTATCCAAACTGGTATTGATATGCTGCTGGATCAATCTTTCAAGGCACTTCATGACAATCAGTACAAGTGCAACTGGTCAGTAATGATTGGGCCCACTAATAAGTGTATTTTTTTGGCAACGGGGTGGTGATGGCTGACATCAGGCGGGATGGTATCACAGATTTAGACAAAAATGGCTTAAATATTTTCATAAAGATCCAAAGAGTTAGTTGACACATTCTTTCAGGATTCTTACTTTCATCTTGTCAAGCACAGTGGCTTTTTTTTGGATTCACCCTTCTGGACCTCTTTCTTTTTTGTGATACTTGTTCCTCTATCCATTTGCTCAAATTTGTCAGGTAGATTACTTTCTGATTTTCTCTGTTGCTCTTGTTTCAATGTACCCACTGAGTGTCAACTTATCCAAGCCTTCTTTCCTTACTTCTCTAAAATTTCAGCTATTGCTTTCTGATTGTTATCAACAATCCTTTTAATTCCTTTATCTAAACTGATTTTATTTAAATAAATTCAGTCAAAAAATGCATCTTTCTTGCACTCCTCTTTTTATTTTGATGGACTCAGATGTCTCTTTGCATGTAAGCCATTTGTAACATGCAAGATAATAGAGAAAAGACATAGATCTATTTGAAGTGGACTAATTACAAATCCAATAGATATTAGTAACTTCAATATGAGAAGGAAAAAGAAAGAAAAGTTTCTTGCTACAATATTTGATAAGGATCTGTATAACCTCTTCCCTATATTTCAATGTCCTTTCCTCACATTAGTTTGTCTCTCATTCCATCCTGAGAATGTCTACTATAAAGAGACAAAACACACAGCTTGAATAACTTTCCTACTTTTCCTGTTTCATTATCTTATATATTATAGATATTATTCTACATCATACTAACTTCCAAAACATTTGTTCCCAATAGAGATTGTATATTATTTGGATATTCTTTCTATTTATATCAAGATTTTCTAATATTTAAGAAGTTCTTCATGTTGTACTTTATAAAATGACTTTATGTTATCTGTAAGGATATTATATTGGTGGGAAGACTTCATGTTAATGAATGCACAGTTTTCACACATGTCAAAAATACTCAGCATTTTTTCAGCTTACTTTATACAACGACCATTTAATGATAATAATCTGTAAATAAGCCACTCATTAGCTTTTTGTACATTTGCCAGCATTTAAAGCATAAAAAACATCAGTTGTATTTTGGACAACAAGGTTACATGTTGATAAAATGCCTTTTTTATTTCTATTTAGGGTTTCTGACTTTCAAATGCAAAAAAATATACTGATGTCATATGGGTTATTGGCAAGAATATTAATTCAATATATTGACATACTACCAAAGTTTGCCTCTCACATCATATAATAAGATATAATGAAGTATAACATCAGGAGCAACCTTTTTATAAATAAGTAAACAAAGTAATCAACACTGAAATCTGAAAGCATTTTGGGATCATCAAAGATGCATTCCAAAAACTAAGCAGAGTATTAAGAAACAGAAAATCTTTGTTAGAAACAAAATAAAGAGTAGTGAACTGTTATGATATCTGTCCTCCTATATGGCAGTGAAGGCTGGACAATCTCCTCAAAAATAAAGAAGAGACTTGAAGCAACAGAAATGTGATTCTACAGAAGGATGCTAAGTATACCATGGACTGAATATGTGAGCAACGACAAAGTTTTACAGAAAATGGAAACAAAAAGAAACTTATGCATAACGTCACAAAGAGAAAGTTGAAATTTCTAGGACAGATAATGAGGAATTAGAAAATTTGATACTCACAGGACAGATTGAAGGCAAGAGACATAGAGTAAAACAATGCATGACATACTTAGTGAGCTTGAGTTAATGGATGGCAAAATAGAGTTTAAAAGAACAAAAGGATAAAATTTATTAAGAGCTACAAAGAACAGGAAATTGTGGAGAGTCATGATTGCCTATGTCTTGAGGGGACATGACACACAGAGAAAAACAAAGAATGAGAAGAAATCAGAATAAAGAAAACCAAAGCATATTTTTAGAAAATATGTACACATGTTTAACTTAGAAAAATGTTATTCAGTAAATTCACTCTTAGTCTTGATGAGGCCTTGGAAATGGCTTTGTGCCCATCTGAGGTGGTGCTGGTTCATGTTGGCCATCATATCAACTTTGATGGGTTTCACTAGTTGTTTTCCCTCTTGAAGATGCTCCAAATATTGTAGTCCAGGGGATTCAAATCACGGAAGCTAGGAAATCATGTGTGACTTACATAATCATGAAAATTATCAGCTACCTACTCCTGGATCATATGGACCATATGGGAGGGTAGAGTGTCCCGCTGGATCACATAGGACCATCTCCTTTTCCATGTCCAGCACTTTGATGTAAGTGGTGGCATTGATCCTGAGCTTCTGAAATTAGAAATAGGGTGGCATCATGATTTGGTCCTGATTTCAAAGACAATCACAAACAATTTGAACTTCATGGGCATCATGTTAATTATTGCTGTGGGGTCTGTACAGAAGTACCTGTCATTCACCCTATTCACCTGGCCACTTTCAAGAAATTCCATATGATAGAGTTTCAGTAACTGAAAGCATGAGCCACAAACACAATGATCTTTTCATTTCCTCTGTCAGATTAGAAGCTATCATGTTAATGTTCTTAATACATTGGAAAAAGAAATAAGAATGTTACAATTTGGTACATACTGCATAACATTTGCTGATACATAAAGATTTCCATAGATTGGCTTTTATTTTGTCCTCTGACATCTAGTGTGTTCTTGTAAGACCAGCTAGTCTGCTAATGACAAGATAACTTGAATTATTAGTGTGTGAACAGGACATAATTGTAGGTACCAAATGGAAAGGACATCACATTTCTGAAATTCTGAGGACATTTGGCAACCCTTGATCTGCAGGGACATATATACAGAGAATATCCGAGGGAAGTCATTACTGCTTACCATAGAAAGTGCCATCATCAGTCCTTAATGATCATGATCAGAACTGTCTGTCTAGAATTATGTTAATAGACATGCAACACTTCATGTTCATTGTAGAAGGTACCAAATTCATATCTAGAAGTTCATCTCAGCATTCTTTAGCTACCTTAGACAACTATTTTCTGGGGATAAAAATAAACTTTAAAGGCTTATGGTTAGATTTCAACAGAAACTTCCTGCTTAATAAACATTGGTGAGCTCTGTCTGTGCTCTATACGATAGCTAACATTTCTTTTTCAATGTTTGAATAGTTAGCTTTGGCTGACTTTAATCTTCTAGAAAGGTACATTATAGGGTAACCTTCTTGTGACAAAATAGCTGATATGGCATGCTCACTTGCATCCATAGTTAAAGTAGCTTACTTCCTTTTTAGGGTCAAAAATGTTTACAGTGGGTGTTTTTATAAATCCTTTCTTTAAATTTTCAAATGCTATATTCTGCCATTGAGTTCATTGAAATTCACTATTCTTTTTACATAACTTGCAAAGGGTTCTATTAATTCACTATACTTTGGCATATATCTGCTATAAATATTTGATAACCCTAAAAAGATTCCAATTCTTTTTTATTTGTGGGTGAAGATACCTCAAATATTTTTTATCAAATTTGTGCCTAGTGAAATTCCTTCTTTAGAAATCTGGTATCTCAGATATGCTATTGTGTCACAATTTAATACACATTTATCTTTGTTTATGGTCATCCCAGCATTTTTTTTAGTTTGTTTAAGACATAATCTGTTTTTTGTTTTAACTCTTCTTTACTGGAAGCACTGATGCATATATTATCTTGATAAATGATTATATTCTTAACATCACCAGTTAGTACATTTTCAATTGCTTTCTGAAAATTATATCCATCTAGTTTTTGTAAACAGCAATGGGTGAGGCCCACTTACTATCATCAGGGGGATCATGCTCTAAAATTCCTTGCTCAACCATTGTTTTTAGTTTAGTAACTATTAGAGCTAGAATGTGAATGGGTAGTTTGCAAGATTCAAAGTAAGAGGGGTGAATATTTTCCATAATTTTGCTGAATCAACTTTTAAGACATCTATTTCCACGAATGCATGACTTTTTTTTTCACATTTCACTTCCATAATAGGAATAATTTTGAAGCAGTTGTTAGTTTCAAAAGTTCCCTCAAAACAACCTAACATTTTGATGAAGGGGCCATAGGACCATCTTAGTTTCATATAACTTTTCTTCAATTTGGGTTTTCCCATTCATTCCCAGAAACTTATTTGGATTAGGGTGACATCATAACTACTTATACAGAAAAAGTTATACCATTTAATTTAATTTTTTCTCTGGCACTTTTCTCTTTAGGTTTTTGTATTACATATACAACTGTATTTTCCTAATGGGGGGGGGGGTTAGATTTTCTACCCTTTCTATTTTCTTTTTATGTATGGACTGGAAATGATCTTCTCACAACTCCAGCATATTTGTCCTAAAGCCGGACATTTTTTCTTGGTCTTTCTTGTTTTCATGCTCTTTATTGCAGTACTTGCATTGTATAAGGTAGTTCAATACACTTAGATGTAATGAATTTATCAATTCTAATCATTGCAAAAACTCTACACATGCATCTAAAGACATTTTACTCAATTGTAATTGTTCTAAAATGTTTATACAAAGCATCAAACATATTTTTTATTAATCTCAGCTTTATTAACTCATCTTCTATGGTCCTTTCTCCCATGCTAAGTTTTTCAAACTCATAGTATCTGGAGGTCTCTCACAACTTTGGTATATAGTGTATTATTGTTTCATTCAGCTCTTATTTACTCACAAGAAACATTGTCCTTTCTGTGATAACCAGCTTGTTTTGGTTGCAATTTTTTTATAATGTCAGAATTTCTAAAAACATTAAATCATCTAAATCTTTGAGATATGTCATGAAGGATATCTTTCTAGTGGTCTGACAGTCTGCTAAAGCTAAAATGAGATCTGTAAACTCATTCTCCCCTCCTGTAACTTTGCTGTCTTTTAAGTGTTTGGCCCTTGCATGGATCCCAAAACAATGAATACACATTTCTACAAAATCTGGTTTATCTAGCAGTGTTAGAGATCCTATTGGTGATGCCATGTTGTTGTGTTGCCTTCCAATTTGTTATGTAGTAGTAATTCTCTCGACTGACAACTGACTTATTTGTAGTCATTTGACTTTATGCAAAATAGGGCAAGTCTATTTTGCATATCTTTCTACAGCATTTAAAATGGTTAGTCTGTATGCGGTAATTCTTCACATCATAAATCTTATTTCATTTCTTTATATCTATGGGTTCAAAGAAAAATACAGCTGAAGTCTCTAAGGAATCTTGAACTCATATTGTTAGCATCTGACTATTCTTAATGATATGTCCCGGAAAGGGATATATTTGTTCGAAGTAGCTAAGTGGTTTTGGCTACTGTAACCAGGTAGGACAATCTAGCAGGTAGCCGTAATGGACTGGTACTCGTCGTAGTCATAGGCATTATGCTTAGGCAATAGGTGCAGGCGAAGTACCTCCACATCAGTCTGTATTTATGGCTGACACCAGCCAATCATATTACTGTGAGGGAGAACCCAGATGTATGCATATTCATTACATCACCTCCCCCTGAGCTAAATTTTCCTGTGAAATTTAGCTTCAATATTTTCTCTTTTTAGGGTCTGGACTTAATCGATTGATTTTTTCCTAAGTCTTTTTCGTCTCAATCTTCCTTGCAGTGGTGGTGTTTGACACACTGGTACCTCTAGCCTTGAGGTTGGGGATACCTCCATTGGTGAATGTTGACTTACTGGAACGGGAATTTCAAATGCGTCATACAGGACTTCCATTGGAATCTCTGCGGTATTTTCCGTGACCTCTGTAGTGTGTCTGGGTCTCAATTGATTCCAATGTCTTTTGCACCGAAATTTTTCCCCTTTTATGTCATATATGACCTGTCCAATTCTTTTGGTTATCATTCCTTCTTCCCAATACATTTTTCCAGCCCTAAAGTTCTTGAAAAAACTTTGTCACTTGGCTTATATGCTTTAGTCATCTGGTTTTCTTTCTTCACTGGTCTAGGCAACAGCCTGTTGAACACAGAGTGTATTTTTCTCGCAAACATTAACTCTGCTGGCGATAACCCTGACATCGTATTTGGGTTTGGTGTGATTCTATATACTGCCAAAAATTTCTGAATACTTCTTTCATTCATGTCCACACCTTGATTTTTCCTCAACGCTCGTTTAAAGGTGTCCACAAATTTTTCTGCCTGTTCATTTGATCTTGGATGATATACTGGTGTTGTCACGTGATCGATGGACAATGATGTACAGAATTCCTTGAATTCTCTTCCAGTAAACTGCATTCCGTTGTTGCTGACTAAAGTTTTAGGGAGTCCAAAGCGACTAAAAATTTCATTAAGTGCGTTTATTGTATTTGTTGCAGTCGGATGCCTGCACTTAACAATTTCTGGCCACTTAGTGAAACTGTCTACAATAATCAGGTAATAAGATCCATTTATGGGCCCTGCATAGTCAATATGCAACCGAGTCCATGGGACATCTGTCTTTGGCCATGGTTGAATCTTTACCGGTGGATCCCTTGCTGCCAGTTGACATCCTCTGCACTGTTTCACCAAATTTTCTATGTCTTGGTCCATCCTCGGCCAATAAGTATAGCCTCTCATTAGAGATTTCATTCTCGAAATCCCTGGATGGCCAGCGTGAAATTCTTTCAGAATTTTCTTTTGCAGAGTAACTGGCATTACAACTCTATCTGCATATAGTAATACCTGTTCGCAGATTGAAAAAGGTGACACACTAATTCCTTTTTTAGTTTTCTCATTCAACCAGACTTTTTTTTAATGAAATCATCGTTCTCCGCTGCTTTTTTCACATCTTCCGGTAGTTCTCTAATAGTGTTGCATAACAGACCCAACAATTCACTTTCATCTCTTAGCATCGCTATTACTGTTTCTTCCAGTGTTTCTGTATATTTAGGTATTAACCTTGACAACTCATCGGCGTGACCTAGCTTCTTTGAAGGCACATATTCCATCTTGAGATTATAATTCAAAAGAATTATACCCCAATGCTGTAGTCGATTTGCCATGTGAGTTGGTATACCTTTATGTTATGGTGTTGAAACTATAGAAAAATAACTGCCTCGAGGCAGTGAAAGTCGGCTAAATAGGCGTCAAACTGAGCAGGGCTCAGGCCGGGCTCCCTGGTGAAAAGTTCCTGAAAGTTTGTAGTCACAGTCCGCTTATCCGACAATATGACGCATGTGATATGGTCAAGACGCGCTCCAATTTTCCTCTGCGCGCAATTCAGCGGCCATATTCATCACCTCAGAGGACATTCTTTTTAACCTAGCCCTAACTACCAGAGCTTGATCCTTCTTGATAAGCAAGGCGAGCCCTGCGAGACTCCGACCTCAGGCCTCGGACATTTATACTTGCTAACCAGAGAGCCACAGTGAAAACCGATTAGGGTTGCTTTCCTGAATTGAACATGGTCGGGGTAAGGATAATAACTGTTTCCCCCATCGACCCGTGACCCATCTCAGTCTTGATGGTGCCATCTTGGGAGAGGCCGCCTATATCCGAAGGGAAAGTCAGTTTTAGTGCTCTATAGCGGGAGATGTGAACAAAAACTGGGACCCTCCCATCACATAATTTCTTCATTTTTTTTAGCTTTTCATTTTGGATGATTGCGGTGGGTGGGGACAACATAGCCCAAGCCTACTTCACCCTCGTCCCAGTTCTCATCACAGTCAGAACCCTTTCCGCATTAGGAAAGTTTTGGGGTTCCTCTATCTCCTTGTCTGTGAACTGTTTGATGGATAACAGATATTTTAAGTTTTTAATTCTGTTTCCATAGTCCCGTGCTTTTTCTGCTTGTATGGGGGATATTCTGCATACATCTCCGGAGTTGAAAATGTGTTTTTGTTTTTTTTCTGTTACCAGAAAAGTCGTGTGAGGGACTTCTAAGACTTTTGTTTTGGGGAGGGGGCATCTCTGGGGTTTTAATGGGAGAAGGACTGGGGTATGGCAGGGTGTATATGTTTGTCTAAAAGGGCTAGGGTCTCTACAAAGAGGGGTTGAGGGATGGGAAGAAAGTGGTGGGTCAGAGGTTGTGGAGGGAGTGGCCTTCTTTGTGGAGATTGACTTGGGCTGACTGGATGTAGAGGGTTGAGGAGACTGTGCTGAATGTTGGACAGTGGATGCGGAGGGAGGTGTTTCATTAATGGGGAGGATTTTTTTACGCTGGAGGTCTAAATTCTTTTTTAAATCCTTGATTTTCTCTGTCTTCTCGTATGCAGGGTCATATTGTTTTTGGAGTTCTTTCAGCGTTGGTAATGAGACGGGGGCATCGTCCTTACTTTTGACAAACAGAATGGGGCTGTAAGTGCCTCTTGTTCCAGGGGCTTCAGGGGACAGAGGACCTGCTTTCTGACTCTTCCCTCTGGCTCTGACAGCAACCTAACATACGCCCTCTCCCTCCTCCACAACTGCACTAGCAGTGGCAGAAGACTCTTTGGTGTTGGTCCAACCTGGAGTTTAACCACTCCAGTCCAAGAAGCTGGCATGCCCATTACAGGCGAGGCAGAAATCAAAGACTCAGTCAGAGAGGGAGTTTGGTTGACTGGGGCCCAACTTCCAGTGGCCCCTCTTCTCTGGACAGGAAGAGGAGAGGTGACTTCCAACAAACTGGTTTACGGACAGTCACAATGACTGGCAACTTCAGGCCACCAACATCAAGACAGTTGAGGATGGAGATGAAGGCTTTCCGATCCAACATGATGTCGAAACTCCATCCCCCAGTCAGGCTATCACAGGAAGCACCCAGAATTTCTCCGTACTGGGACAAGAAAGCCGCCAGGTGCTCCCTGATACCCTGAGGAGGGACCTCATATACTGCTACGCTGGTCATTCATCTGCCTTTGTACTCTGTACAGGAGAATTAAATCTTTTGTGATTAGTTCTCTACTTGTTGCTTAAACAAAGAACAGATAAATAAATATACACAAAGGTTTTACAAAAATCAAATGACGACAAAGAACAAATAAAACAAGGTTCACCTAAATGCAAGACAAATTTAAAATGTACAATAAAAAAATAGACGGAAAATAAAAGAACAAAGTTCGCCTAGAGGTGAAACAATAAATTTAAAAAAGAAAAGACTAAAAACGAAAATAAACAATAAAATGAAAAACGCTAGACAAAGAAAAAGGAAAACGTTATGCAAAGAAAATGTGAAACTTACAACAATAGACTGAGCTAATCACAAAATAAAATGGCTGACGCTACGAAAGCGAGTCAACCCAATAAACAAATAAATAAAAGAAAATAAATATACAAATTAAACAATACAAAGATTAGAACAAATATGTCACAGAAAAATTTTAAAAACAAAACACGGAAAACTTGAAGGATATTAAAAGGAAAGAAACAAATAAAAAAATAACACGTAAAGAAGAAATTAAAGTCAGTCATAAAAAAATAAACCAAAACACTGGCAGGGGTTACAAAATAAAAAACAAAAATATATTTAAAAGAGAAATTAAAGAAAAAGAAAATCAAAATCAAAAAGAAAACTAAAATAAAAGAAAAAGAGCAAAAATAAAGGGGTAAAAATAAAAAATTGGGAGGGTAAAAAAGGAAAAGAAAAAATCCAAATCTTTTTCAAAACACTCGTAAAAAACACAAAAAGGACAGTAATAAAATCAAACTCAACCAAAAATGTAGTTCAACAAAAAAGCGTAAAGTCCAAAAACAGTCGGGCAGCAAACATCAGTCAGAAAAGGTCAGAAAGAGTCCACCAAAAAAAACTCAATGACTGACTCAAACTCTCGTGGCTGACTGTAGGCAATAGGCGTAGGCGATGTACCTCCACATCAGTCTGTATTTATGGCTGACACCAGCCAATCATATTACTGTGAGGGGGAACCCAGGTGTATGCATATTCATTACATCACTTAAAAATGAGGATTTTATAACTTCTACTTAAGCCAGCCTATTCTTTTCTCAAAAGAACCAGAAGTCAGTGGTTCTGCAGCACAAGAATAAAAAAAGAAAAGAAGTAATTAATATAAAGTAAGAAATTACATATTTCTGTGGATATTTTATTAAAAAGAATTTTTCTATTTAAAACATTATCTGGTTGTTTTATTTTCCAACAATTTTATAAGAAATATCAACTCACTATACAAACTCATACAGGTAGACACATGAAATTTTTATGTTTGTGAATTATGAATACTTTAAAAACAAACTTTTAATAAAAATAGCTATTGAGAAAATTTACTTGCCTTAGTCTATTCTGAGACTCAGTGAAGATTAAAATCACTACCCTAGCTGTGGTCTGTGAGATTAATTTATTATCACTTGATAGTATGTAATCTGATATACTTATATTCTGATGTAGCAACTTGAAACAAAATCAAAAATTCTAATCTAATAAACAATTATTTTAGAGCCAATGAGAAAAGATTTTCAAACTAAAAGTTTCTAATTTGAACTTGAAAGGTTTCAATTGACAAAATCCAGATAAATTACTCTACTTTGAAAAGAAATACCTTTCTTATATTTATGAACCAATCAGAATGAGTCTAAAAAAAACAGCTTATCTGATCCAACTAACCTTTATATAAAGAAAGCTATCTACCAGTTGTTTTTTACAATGATGTACAAGACCCAAGAGTCACCCAAGGTAGAGGGTTACTGAGTAGGAAGCATAGTTTATGTGGATATGTTGGGATGAAAACACTTGACCCTAGACTTGAACAGGTTAAGATTATAGTGATCAGGGAAGCATCCCCTTGTGAGTTAGTTCTACAAAGCAGCTGTTTGCAGGAAAAAGCTGCTCAAGGGGAACTTACATCTCACCAATGGGATATGAAAGGAATGAGTGTGGTCCACTACAATGTATGTGTCATGACAGGTCTAAAACTGGTGGAACTAAGGAATATAGTTTGTCTGAACACTTTCTATGGAAATAGAAAGTAGAGTAATGAGGGGCTTGGAACATTTTGTCTGCAAGAAAGAGGTATACTTAGATAGTTAGAGTCACATTTAAGTTTATTAGTTTGTCACAGGCCTTTCGGTCAAAGAAAGCCAACTGTTCACTTTGTTTCCTACTCACACACACATACATACACTCACTGTATTAGTATGACTTACTTTATTCAGCAATTGACTGCAATTTCTTGTTCAATAAAAAGTATACATTTCCTTTTATATTGTCTTCAAAGACAAAGATTTGGTATCATTTGTTAAAAATAATTATTTCAACTGTTATTGAAACCACAACTTTTGTATTCTCGTTCTTTTGTTCATGTATTGTTTGAATTTAATTTCAACCTTTGTTTTCACACAATTATCACAATTTGTTGGTGGAACACAATTTATATGGGGTTAGAATTAAGTGATTGTCAACTCCATGACATACTTATTAAACAGCTTAGTCTGGCATAAGGTTATAATAGTGGATTGAGTGATTTATTTTGTATGGCTTACAAACTCTTTGCAGGTTATTTAAATAATAAAAATATTTTTTGAAAAATTTTCTTTTGGCAATAATAATGATTTAGTGAGACAAGTCTTACTAATTAACCCATAGCTGGGTGAGAAAAAGCAGATTCATACCTTGCCAAAGAGTATTTGCACATAAGTGAATATAATGAACCCAATAGGAATTGGAACTCTACTTTCCTATTAACAATTCTGAGCGACTATCCATTATACCACCTGCATATCTAAGTTTACTGCATCTGGCATTCCCAAGTGGTTACTGATCTGGCTACTGACCAGGCCTGACATTGATTAAATTTGATGATTGTATGGGAATGGATTACAATAGTGGAGTACACAGTGAACATTATACTATCATAGGTGTCCATGGTAATGTTTATTATAACAAAGGATTAATTTAAGTAAAAACAATATTTTTTATCTGAACAATTTCTCAGTTAAAAGTTATGTATTATATTGAATTGATTTTGAGGAAGTGTCTATTTTTCCTCTCAGTTGTCTTCATTTGATTTGGCAAATTCAAAATAATGTTAAACATCTGCTCATTAAATTTCAGTTTGCATGGTTCTCTGTTTTGACAAAGTCATCAAAGTGAAAAGGAACTTGTCAATTATTATTGTTGCACAAAATGAATTTTAAAAAAGGGTTAAATCAACATGAATGATGAATAAAAATAATGAAAGTGTTTTTTTTTTCCTTATTTTTATTGGAATTTTCTTGACATTTTCAACCTTGTATCTCAAGCCCAATACAATTATGTGGATCCACCATCCAAAAATATATTCACTTTGTAAGTAATAACATGGAAATACACTTTATTAGATTTTATTTTGTGTGTCAATTTTACATACTAAATAGTTTTTCAGGATAGACTTATATTTATATGATAAATATACTTTCTGACTTATATTGTTTTTATTAAAAATATTTAAAATAATGTATGAGAGTGTGAGATTATTTTTAATACAACTTGACAATTGTTTATCATATTGAAAATAAATATAGTTATACATTGTTTCCTGTTTAGGATTGGGTTTCTGGTTATTTCTAAAGTCTACTTCAGCTCTATATACCTAATGCTGGTCATTTCCTAGGCTAATACAACTCCACACAGTAACCATGTACCTTTCGTGGCAAATGGGTCTTGTATTGGGTGAATATTAGTAAAAAATAAATTAAAAATAAGATAATTTAGTTATTACTATTTTTCTTAATGTTAGGTTCATAAAAGGTAATAAGAAAAATATAAATTTAAAAGAGAAACAAGAGAGGGTAAAATTATTGAATGATGAAAACACAACATTGGAAATTGCATAAACATTGAATAAAAATTAGAGGAGAATCAAAAAAGAAATTGAAAACATTGGCAAAATGAAAATTGGCTTCAAGATTGTTACAAAAAATCCTTGAGAATAAGTGAAAGAGTAAAAAACAAGAAAAGTGAATTATTTAATGAAGCTAATGTTATATTATGTTCCCCCACCAGGCTTTTCTCATGAGAAAGATGGTGAGATGGCCAGCAGGATTAAAAACAAAACTCATCAAAGAGTGGATGAACCTTCTTGAAGCATTAACAGTCACTAGCAAAAGGGGCTGGTATACTGGATTCATAGCTATGCATGCATCCAGTATGGTGCTTATCCCTGGGCCAAGGGCTTCCTAGATTGAAGTCAATGGCATAATAGAAGCTCCCCTGAATGGGATCAACGGCTATATGTTTGTGACCAATTTGAGCAATCAAGTTTGAGGATATTGTGGTTTGACCTGGGGAGAGATAGGCCAGATATACTTGTCCAAGATGCACTATGTATGAATGAATACCTTTCTAGCTTTCAGCCAAGGTATATGGCAAGAAATGGTCAGGTTGTGGTTGAATAGGTTGTTTTTTTTATACATGTCGGTGGTTACCAAAATGTTATGGGGGATCACTGACATCATAGTAGCAGAAATTAGCCTTGTGTTCAAGAAGATAAAAGCATACTTAACAGGAAATAAAATGTACAGAAATAACAGGAAAGAATGTTAAATTGTATGTTAATTTCATACAATTTATTTATGTTTTTCTTGTGTGTCTTGGTGTGTGTATTTTTTAGGTTACAATTGTTTTATGGTAAATGTGATAAAAGGGAGAATTTACTCCCTGTTATTACATGCCATACTACAGAGAGAAGTCAGACATGCGTTGCCTTACCAAGGTTTGTGGTGAAGAAATTGAATTTAATGATAGGGTATCAATGAATATGAGAATGGAAAACAATATGATGATCTTTAGGTTGTAATAAATGTTGCTGTAATTAATACTGAAGTCAAAACAATAGAAAAGTTACAAACTCAATGAAGGAAACATGGAAGCTTATTATTATTATTTATTATTATTATTTATGTAAAATAATAATTTATTCAAGTATATGGAATATTGTGTCAAACAAATATAACTTTATGTGGTCTACATATTTTGGACTTATGAAAAACATAGGGAAAAATAGTGCTGTATAATTTTGAGTGTTTGGTTAAAAATGATTGGGGAGAATGTAGATCAAGTGACAACAAGGCGCACGGAAAAATGACAAGAAATACTCAGATACTATCCTTTTAGCTCTTAATAATTTTTTTCTTTTTCTTATCTCTCCTCAATCTTACTCTGCCATCCATTTCCTCAAGCTTGCTAGGTTTGTTATTCTCTGTTTTTCTCTGTCCATCTTGCCTTCAATATGTCCAGTGAGTATCAAATTTTCCAAGCCCCCTTTCCTCATTATGTGCCCTAGAAATTTCAACTTCTGTTCTTGATGTTAAGTATAAGTGTCCTTTTTGATTCCATTTTCTCTAAAATTTCATCACTGCTCACATGTTCAGCTCATATTATTATCAGCATCCTTCTGTAGACCACATTTCTGATGCTTCAGATCTCTTCTTCATCTGTGAGGAGATTGTTTAGCATTCACTTACATTCACTGATATTACATGATGTAATGGAATAATCTGTCACCCCCATGAGTAACTACACTATAGGTAGTAACCACCTATAAGTATCCATAAGGCAATTGACTACAAGAGAGTAGCTGAGATCTGTTGAGTATGACTCAGACTTACACAAGAACTACCGGCCTTCCAACAGTAGCACTCACCACTGGATTGACTTGCGATGATCGTGCGCATAACTGTACCTTTATTCTTATTGTACTGGTTTTTTACAATAAACCTTTACTTATTTTATCCACCATGTTTGGCAAATATATATTCCTATTAGCACGGAATATAACATTACGTAACAGTTCAGTACTCTTTTCTTTGTTTCTCATGAAATTGTTCTGTTTCTTAATACTTTACTTAACTTTTGGAATATTTGCTATCCCAATGTGCCTTCGGATTTCAATGCCAGTTTTTCCATCCTCTGTTAAAAACACTTCCCAGATATTTTAATTTTTGTATTTGTTTGATTTTGGTATCTCCAATTTGTAATTTGCACATTTGGCTTTTCCTTTTGCTAACAACCATGCATTCCATCTTCTTGCAATTGATGCTTAGTCCTTTCTTCTTGCTTTCCTTCACTACCTTCTGTAGGAGTTCTTGTAGTTTCCTTTCTATGTCTGCTATCAATATTATGTCATCTTCATATCTTATGTTGTTAAGATTGTAGCTGCCAATAATGAATCCTAGTAGGACTTCTAATTCTCTCAGAATCACCTGACTGCATAGGTTTTATAAGTTCAGTGAGAAGACACATCCTTTTCTTCCAACCATTTCTATTTTTGTATGTTTACTGAATTCATTTTCTATCTGTATGTAGGTGGTTTACTACCAGTATAGGTTCTGGATTACTCTAATATCCTTCCCAAATTAATAAAACAACTTTTGATGAAATCCTGCAAAATCTCGAATGAATGCAAGAGTTATATGTAAGTACAAGTTTAATATGAACAATACACAAACTTGGCACTTAGTGAAAAACTTATTTAGAGGTTAAACACTGAGAGGAAAGATGTGATACAACACTAAAGTATGAAAGTAATATATACAATAAGGATGCACAATCCTATGAAAATAACAGTTTATGGAATTCTGACCGTTTCTTCATTGTGTTGATTTGAATATTCTCCATTAATAGCATGCTAGCCAAGCCCACTGTTGGGGTTGGATGGGTCGATGAATGGCCGTTTGACCCCCCTCGCCCTCCCCCCAGCACTGCGTTCATTATAACTTGTTGCTTGGCATGGAATAGGTAAGCCGTAAATTTTCGCGAGTGTCTTGCGAAACGTGTAGTCGTCAAGCAAACATATTCTTTGTCTGATTAAGTATGAACCCACTCTACCCTAGATTCTGTCTTTCTTGTGTATGTATATGTAATTTTTATTTTTTCATTTTTTTAAAATTTTTTATTTTAATTTTTTTTTTGCTTTTTCTTAACCCTCGTTCTTGGACCCCTTAACATATCTTATTTTAGCACTAACTATTCTAACCTAACTCGTAATATTACATTTTTTTTTTTAAATATAGGTCAGTGGGACTTTAACTAAGTTAGAAGTTACTGTTGATAATGTGTACAATACAATGTCATTCCTATCCCCCGATACTATCAACTAGTATCAGCCCTGCGACTATCCCTACTACATCTCCCTCTATTGTTTTGTTGTCATCATTGTATATGTTATATGTAATAGGAGTAGGTAGGCTTTCCTACCGCCTGGTCTACACTCCTCCCCCCTCTATTGGACACGATTAGAGGCTCAAACCTTGTTTTGTGTTTAGGAAGGGGTTCCTGGATCTCTCTCTCTCTGGCCTCTGTACTGGTGCCGCTGTGTTTCTCCCGTGATGCGTGCAGTCTGTGGCATTGCCTGTTCATTCTGAGGGTACACGGTTGACAGTTCCCTAGTTGCTGTTTCTGACTGGTAGTTAGGAGCCCTAAATCTTGCGTAGCGTCTTGAGTGGCCGCTCTGATCAACAGTTGCATAATATCGGGGTGTCTGTAGTGCCATGTCATGCATGGATAGGTGTCCCTGCAGTCATCTCCGGTGGGAAACCCTGAGGCCACATTATGATTCAGGCTGCCCGCATCATGGGTGATAACCATCGGCTTCCTTTAACTCAGGCCTTCTCTTTTTCCAACACCAATTTCACACAAATGATAAAATCCAGTCATTCTAAGCGGAACATTGCCCAAACCATTAGACATCCTCGACTGGTTTGTTGTGTTCCCTCAGTACATTTTGCTGCCATTACTTCTCCAGGATGACACATATATGCCCTGCTTTCTAGCCTTAGAGAAGTTGAGTCTCATTAGGTGACTTTCTTCCATTAGTATTATGTCCAATTCCATTGCTTGCATGCTTATTGAATTGTGAATATGCAACCCTATAAAAAAACAAGGATCAATGTACTGTGTAATATTGTAATGCATTCTTACTTTCATCTTGATTAAAGCTATTTGCAATTTGTGCCATAGTAGCCCTTATGTTGGGTCACACTTTGGTGAGAAAGGCTTTCATTCACTTTTCACATTGATAAATCATTACCACTGAATGTTTTGCTGGAGGTTAGTGATTTTTCTTTCTTTGGTCCATTGTCAGTAGCTACTCAACTGAGCACAAGCACCCTACAAGCTATGCTATTTTTGATATGTTTTAAGTTGATCTTCTTGCTATAATAACTTGAACTTTATCGGAGTCACTCAAATCTTGTCTTATTGACAATAAATGAATCATCCAACATATCAAAATGAAAGTTACTTTACCTGCTTAAATACCTCTGACCCTGTGATGCACAGGGTCAGAGGTCCCATGACAGAAGTTGTCATTTTTATACTAATATTCACTCAGTACAAGGCCCAAGCTCCACTCAAAGTAGAGGTTACTGAATAAGGCATGTGATATGAACATAAGAGTAGGAAATATGTAGTGAAGATTATGAGGAGGATAAATAATGATTGACCTAAGACTTAAAGGGATTAAGATTATTGTGTTCAGAGAAGCATCTATGTAGGAGTCTATTCTTGGGAAGAAACTGTTTGTACTTCTTATAAATGGAATATATAGGGAATGAGAGTGATTCAATCCTGTGGATATAGCAAGGTCAGTTGTGGTTGTAAAGGTCTGAACTGGTGCCATTAAAGAATGAACCTTGTCTGAACATTTGCCATGGCTGTAGGGATAAAGTATTGATAGGCTAGCAACTTTTTATCTGTGAGAAAGGAGCTGCAGGGTAAAAAATAATTCATCACCCACAAGGCTATGTAAAAAAAATTTGAATTCTGTCAAAGTTGGAAAATGAAGATTGGGTAGCTTTGACTCAGATATGGCAGCAATACTCCATTTTTGGTTTGATATTTCTGATCTGCCATTCATGCTATATGTCACTGATTAAAATATTTTGGTTCATCAGAGTTTGTCTTTAAAAGTTGATTTTATGTCAAAGTCATGTATCCTAATTTTGGAGAAAAATTCTCTAATTGTAAATGTTAATCCATTTTATCAGAAATAATCTTGGATTGCACCTGAAGGCAAAGAGCCTTTTTCTAGGAAAGAATATTTTTATAAGAATTTTCTAGGAAGAGATTAATTGATGATAATTTTTCAAAAATAGTCTTGGATTGCATTTGAACTTTTATGTTATAACCATTTTGATTCCCACATAAATTTTAAACTCTCCACAGTTGTGTTTATTTAACCCTAAAGCCTAACCCTAAAAAAATATTATTCAGTGATTTATTAGAACTGGTATCCTAATCTTAGTTGTTATAATCACAAAATTTTGGTTGTAACACCCTCTGTCCTTTTACAGGTGTTGTACTTTCCTTGAAAATTTCAACTAAACCCTTTATTCAATCCAGAAGGATAGAGGGTTCTCATTCCACTATCCATACTTTGAATATTTTTTCAAATTATTTTCTAGATAATATGATCTTTATTTATTTATTTAGAATTTCCATTGGTTATCTTATTTGTTCACTTTAAACTAAACAAATAAGGTAACCAACACACCAAAAAAATAATAAATAAAATAAACAAAAAATCTAAATAAATAAACAAATAAATAATAAACAAAGAAACAAACTATGAATACAAACTTAAACACAAGTAAATGTAATAATAATCAACAACAAATAATTAAGTAATCAATAATAAATAATGAGTAAAAAGAACAACACTATAAAATAGACCTTGCTACTCATTGACCAGAATATATAAATACTTGAGCCAAAACACAACACATATAGCCTGAAGATTGTGTTCAAGCATGAAACAGATAGTTGCTGCTTGGTGTTGACCTCAGTGTCCACTTTTGTATTTTTACTTTTATATATATATATAAAATTTTTTATACATACATATCTATACACACAAACACACACATACACACACACAACACACACACACACACACACACACACACACAAATATATGTGTATGTATGTATTTTGTCACTTTTTGTTATTTTTGGTGGATACTCATATTTAAGTAGATGCTCCATTTCTTTATCCAGCAGGAGAGCACATATTTTTCTTTAATAAGATTTCTTGAATATTCAGGCCAATAGACAAAAATAATTAAATATACTGTTTAATAAATAAATGGAGTGTCTACTCAAATATGGGTATCCACTAAAAATAAGATTTAAAGTAATAAAATCTATTGGATTAAGAGATAAAAAATCCATTACTTCTTTTGAAAATTGCCTATATATATATATGTGTGTGTGTGTGTGTGTATTTAATTGCTATACATATATATATATATATATATATATATATATATATATATATATATATATATATATATAAGTTATCGTCTGTTTATACATTATTTTTATAGATACAAATATTTAAGTAAATGCTCTGTTTATAATAAACAGCATTAGCAACATTTACCAGCCTGAATGTACGAGAAATTTTCATAGAAAATATATGTCCTCTGACAGGAATTGAACCTCTATCCAACACAGAATACATAGAATAAAGTATTGTGTGACATCATTTGTTTACATTTGGATACGCACCGAGCAGACATGAATGTTCGAGGGAAATCATGGAAAATTGTAGTTTAAAAGCAGTAAAATCAACCTTGCTAACCAGACACTCCTCTGTAGTTAAACTGGTAGGATTAGTTTCGATTCCTGTTAGAGGACACACATAAATAGTTGTATCTATAAAAATAACGTATAAACGGAAGATAACTTAAAAATAATTGTCGCACTTTGTCCATTTTGTAGTGTGTGACATCATATATATATATATATATATATATATATATATATATATATATATATATATATATATATATGTAATTCACTGTTTAAAATAATAAATACAAAAATAAAATTAGTAGATATGGACAACAGAAGCAACAACTGTGGATCTACAGAAGGATGCTGAGAATACCATGCATGGAGCATGCGAATAGCAAGAAAATTTAATGAAAATAAAAAAAAATGGATGCTTATACTTAGAAAACAATAGTTGAAATTTCTGGGGCACAAATGAGAAAAGAGGGCTTGGAAAATTTGACACTCACAGGACATACTGAAGGCAAGAATGACAGAATGAAACAGTGAATAACCTACCTTATGATAGATTGTAGAAAAGAGAATAGGAGCAATAGTAAAAATACAAATATTGTTAAGAGCTACAAAAGATAGGAAGTTGCAGAGAGTCATGATCGCCTACATCCTGCTGGTGCACAGCACATAGAAGAATTAGTGTAAACAAATGGTTGTCTGATGTTCTGATGTGAAATGTCATTCTTTGAATAATTATTCATCAACTGAGAAACCCCTTTCTGCTTTCCATGGCTGATGCTAACCTCCAGGAGAGTGATTTGTTGCATCTTCTTAGGCTAACATTCTCAGCTGACATAAAATGTAATGACTGTATTGAATCCATTGCTAGGTCTGCTGCTAAAAAGTTGGTTTACTTTCTAGTGCTAGACAATTTTTCTCTCCAGAATCTCTCTTACATATCTGCAAGTCTACCATTCACCCATGCTTATAATATTGCTGCCACATATGGTCTGGTGTTTCCGCTGTATATTTAGAGATTCTTGATAAAATCTAAGTAAGAATCAGCAATATTATTGGTCCTGACCTGGTGTCTCGGCTTCAGTCACTTTCCCACCACCATAATGTTACTTCCCTCTGCCTATTCTATAAATACATTTCATGGTAATTGTTCAGATGAACTCTTCACTATAGTACCTAGATTTTATGAATTTAATCACAGTACTAGATTAGTAACAAGGTCTCATCAATTTACAATTAGATGTAACCGTAAATTCTATGCTAACATTGGCAATAAATGACTGATAAGGAGTTGGTATGGAATCAATCAATCTATGCTAGCAGTTTCTTTTCTCACACTTCTCATTTGTGGAACACTCTTCCAGTTCCATGCTTTCTGGCTGACTTTGATCTCCAAAAATTTAAATGCAGTATCAATCGTCATCTACCATATTTCTGATTACTCTTCTATTGTTCTCCCTCCTTAATAATGTTTCTTTATTCTAATTCTTTCGCACTCAGTAACACCTTGTACTTTAGTGGCTTTACTACCTTACTTGGAGTGAAATGATTAAAAAAAAGAAGTAAACTCACCGTGTTTGTTGATTGTCATATTTCAACTGATGATCTCTCTTGCTTTTGTCGCATGTTTTGTCAAATAAAGCTTATTCTACAAGATAAATTTTTGTGTGGAAAAGTTTACCAAAATAAACTATAAGTAAAAAATTGGGGGATACTTGAAAACACAATCTGTGAATCCAAAAGTGTGGAAGGGAAGACTCAAGTGAAATTGAAATTTTAACCAGCTGAAATATCATTCTCTGTCCGCCATGCACCCTTTCTGCATGTGACTTTGCAGGCACACATGTAATGTGTATGCTTATATCTGTGTTGTATGTGAGTGACTTACATACTAATACATGCACACACACACACACACATACACACAGTTTGACTGAGTTTGAAATATCATATTGGAATAATACATTCCCATCCCACTAAGCCTAGACAAGCCCTGCCTTGGGATAAGCAATAAAATCTTATTTGTTTAATTGATTATTTGATTTAATTGATTTAATTAAAAGATGTTTCAAATGATTGTTTGATTCACTTGAACTTTTCAGAAATTATTTAGTAATAAATAGAATTATTTTTGAAAGCTTTTTTAATTTTTTAGAAATATTTTTAGTCTCTCATAAAATTAGAATATACATTTGCACATGCAAAAATATACATGATTTGAAAGAAATTGTATTATAGATATCTGTGTGGTGAGCTTTAATTTTCCTTTCTGTCTGACAACAACCACTGGGGAACAGGAAAAGAGTATTTGAAGTCATTTTTTTTTACTCCTGTATTTAAACAGGATATATTTTCTAATAAAGATAGGATTTTAAATGGACAGACAATTCAGATTTAAAATTTGATCATCTTGTTGTCAGTGAAGCTAAAGGTACATTTTGCTTTTATTTGACTTCAAGAATGCTGGAGAGCACACCAGCTGAAATGTAGTGATAGAAATAAAAATGTGATAATTATTTTAGTTATTTTCAATTCCTTTCTCATGTTTGTAAATTGACTTCCAAGTAATTTTATTTCTTGATTTAACCTTTAACACTCAGCATTATTCACTACTTTTGTTTCACTGCATTGCTTTTCAAGGTTACTTAATTTCACTCATGGATATTTTCTGTTGCTATAGTAGGATATGACAACACAACAGCAAAATTCAAATGTGCTATCATTCATTCATCTGAGTCACTTGCAATGGCAGGATAAAATGTTTACTTTGCAAACAAAATCACCTCCAGAATGTTAAAGTTTAAAGTTTTATGTTCTCAAAAAATGCAAATCAGAATCTTTGAGATTTAGAGGGTTGTACATTATCTATGTTAGTCTTTCCTCATATTTAACTAAGAATTTGGAATATTGAATTCATTTTTCAGTGGAGCCAGAAAGATTTGAACTCAGACCCTTTTCATGAAATTAGATTTTCTTTCTGTTTTTTTCTTTGATAGTTTTAAAGTTAGATTCTTTCTGTTCACAATTCCTTTCTTATTAAATTCATAAAATTTATCAGTCAGCATTATTTGAATTGGATTGATAAGAGAACAAACAAAGAAAAAGTTTATGACAAAATAAATGTCAATCAAACCACACCATTTCCTCTCAAATGACACAACAAACAATGATTGAATGTAATTGCTTGGGTGTTTTAACAGGTTCATATTTTTAAAGCTTTTTAAAATAAAATAAGCTAAGAACAAAAAGAGTAAAAGACAAAGAGGAAAATGTCTGGCTTAATTTTTGTTGACTTTGATAAATTTTTACCTTCATTCATCTGTGTATATTTCTGAGATGAGGTGTTGTAATTATTTACATTATTTACAGTGTTTGAACAATTGTCCTCATTTTTATTGCCATATTCATATTTTGGCTGTTGTACATCCCTGCCTTCTTTGGGTGACTGGAATTTTGAACTGAACCCTTTATTTTGTCCACCAGGGTAGATTGTTCTAGTATCACATTCCATGCCTCTTACGAATGTCTCTGTTATCTCCTTTTAACTCAACTCTTCAAGTTTTTGTAGTAGCCAGGTATTGAACTCACAACTCTTTGGGTCAAGTCACTAGATCCAACTAACACTTTTATCTACATGGACAAGTGGATAAAAGCATTGGTTGGATAAGGGAATTAACTGAGATATCTAGAAGAGGCATAGCATGTGGAACTAGGACAATCTACTCTGGTGGATGAAATAAAGGGTTCAGTTTGAAATTCCAATCACCTGAAGAAGGCTGAAGCATACAACATCGAAAATGTCTTGAATATGACAATAAAGATGAGGACTTCAGTTGTCTGTTGCAATCTATTAAGTCTGGATGTGGAAATAGTGTAATGGCTAATGACTCAGAAAGGGAAAATAGGTGAGCCAGCAGAGTTTCATTACTTTTACTTTTGTACAAATACTGTTGGGAAAGTTATGCATCCATCTCTACTGCCAATAGCTATAGAGTTTAAAAGAGCAGAGGTGGCTGGGCTCTCTTTCCATGAGGTGGCAACCAGACTAGAAGAAGGAAACTCTGAATTCAAAACCAACCTGAAAAAGGATGGATTCTGTTAGGCTGTTTTGTCCTATGTACACCACTGTTACTATGGGTGCAATACATGTATTGCTCTTATGACCCGAATGAATTACAGGACTCATGACCTGACGAGACTATTAAGTCTTTGCGCATGTCTGTTCGATGTATGTTTACATTGGATTTAGAATGACTGGATAAATCATTGCAATGATTGGATCAAGCTAAAATAGATGTGAACATGTAAATAGAAGTACAGACAATTTAGGGAGAGAAGAAATATGACGAAAGAGATGACTTACCTCAGAATTTGAAACGAGCGCGAACGTGTCTTGCCTGCAAAGTGATAACAAAAAGAAATATGGTCACTATTGAAGACGCAATTTATGTGCACGATCTTGTCCAAAACGAGACGATATTTGCACACATACAAATTTTGACTGTACTAAAATAGCATAAGAAGCGGGGTGCCAGCAGCATGACTGAACTGCGTGCAATAGAGCTGGATGTACAAATTGATAGACAGACAAAGAGGAAGTCGAAGTATGCGCGGCTGAATTGGTGTCTGTTTCACAACTGCTCAGTGTAGCAGCTGAGAAAGAGAGTCATGCAATCCATTTCCTTGAGGCAAAGAAGAAGAAGAAAAAGCAGTTCTCATCACCATTTGTTTTGTTTTTTTTGCCCTACAAGCTATTTTGGTGGTTATGGCGAAGGTTTGCATAAGCAGTGATGTTATAAAACCATTTTCCAGCTAGGGTGATGTGGTGGCATGGCTAAAAAGGTCAGGCTGGTGGAAAAACTTCAGCAGGTGGATGATGTGGCTAGCCTGCTGCCATTGTACCTGGAGGAGGATGCACTAGCCCTCTACATGGAAATGGAGGAGAAAGATCAGAGAGATGTTGATCAGATCGAAGCCAGGCTGAAGGAGGCATTTACGGATGACGTGTTTTCAGCATACAGAAAACTGTCCATGGTCAGGTGGACCGGCGAATGTGTGGATGTCTATGCGAACAAAATCAGGCAGCTAGTTGGATCGGCCGGCTTCGAGGGAGCTGAAATGGAAATGCTTGCCAACTTAGCCTTTGTCAAAGGGTTCCCTGATACGATCTCCATTGAACTCTGACAGGCACCAAATGTTGAAGCTCTGACTGTGGGGGAGTTATTAGCAAGAGCAAGAGTGCTGACAACAACCGGGGATGAAAGCCAGGACGTAGTTGCGGCTGTGTGCCCACCCCACAGTGATGACGAGTCTCCCATCAAGAGTGGCCCGATCACTGGTGTGACATGCTTCAGGTGTAGTAGCAAAGGCCACATATCAAAAGACTACCAGAAGCGCAGAACATACTGCTATCAATGCGGGGAGGTTGGACACTCTTCGGGGAACAAAGGACAAGGCATTAGCGCCAGCCTTTTTCCCAATCAAGATGTAAATACATCACTCCTGGTGGCAAACATCCTTGTTCATAGAACTTGGTGTTCAGCGCTGATTGATACTAGCTGTTCATGAACAATTGTGTATGCAGATCGGTGCCGGTCTTGGAAGAGAGTGACGGTGGACGTCATGACTATTGGAGGCATGCCCTGTCCATGTTGCAGTGTAGGAATGGTAACTGTATCCACAGAAGAAGGCAGTTCTGCCAAGATCAATGTGTTGGTGGTGCGTGGTAAACCACTGGGATTTGACCTGCTATTGGAGATTGATGCCATAACCGCATTGGGAAGCATTGCTGTTGGGCCAACGGGATGAGTACAGATTGGCAATGGGCAAGCAGCCAAGTGTGCAGCCATTACTGTGGATGAACCCAACTTCACTGCCACCTTTGACCATTGGAGGTGATCCTGGACTGTGGCATGGAAGTGGTCAGAGAACCACACATCTGAAAGACTGCACAATGAGGTTTCTGAGTACCCGGTAGCAGCAGAGATCATGGAGGCAGCAACAAAATGCTCATCAGGAGGTGGCTGAACACTCTCAAGAAGCTCGTGGAAGAGTATCAGCTGACTGTGGACGTGACTCTGGTCCCTTCGGCTCTGAATATAGCTGATCAACTGATGAGAGTACCACAGGGATGGTTTGATGCAACAAAGAAAAACAATGGACCCGGGCCACTGATTGGCGCCATCCATGTGGATGAACTGGATGCAGACCAAATCATGTCCATCCACAGGAACAGTGGTCACCCAGGAGTGTGGCACACTACCTACTTTGCCAGGAGAGTCTGCCCGTCAACGACAAAAGCAGCCGTTAGATCAGCTATATGGACATGTGAAGAATGCCAGTCTATAGACCTCACACTGACTCACTTGAAGTAATCAGGAACTGGCAGAGATAGGGGATGGATATCACCCACTATGGAGCCTATCATTTCTTAACGCTGATAGACTGCGGCCTGTCGCGTTTTTCAATCTGGAAGCAATTGGTGAGACAGGACTTGGCGGCCATGATTTGCCAGCTGAAAGCAGTGTTCTTTGAGCGGGGCCCACCCCATGAGCTCCTCACGGACAACAACCCAGCTTTCTGCAGCAGGGAATTCAGAGCCTTTGCGTGCAAGTGGGGAGTCAACTTGCGGTTCTGTTGCACATATGCCCCAGCTGGGAATGGGATATTAGAGTGATGCCACTGCACAGTCAAATGAACCGCGGCCAAGATGCGCTGTTCTGTCCAGAAAGCCGTCTACTGGTACAATCAGCCCGCAGTCATTTCTGGTGGACGGAATACCCTGCCACATTAAGGATCTGCGCCTGTGCCACGGTTTCAGTGCATCTGAGGAAGATTCCGATGACACATCTGAGAGCGGAGCAGAAAGTTTGCTGCTTGACAAGGAAAGTGCAGAGTGCATCAATCCACCTGAAGAGGAAGTAGAAGCAGAGCCCCCCTCCAACAATCAACCTTAAGAGGGAGCAAGAGCAGAGCCCCCCTCCTGGCTCTTTGCAAAGAAACACCCATTGAAAACGACCGTCGCCGGGCTGCCACCTTTGTGATCATGAGATCAGGGAGGGGTGTGACGAAAGAGATGACTTACCTCAGAATTCGAAATGAACGGGAACGTGTCTTGCCTGCAAAGTGATAACAAAAAGAAATATGGTCACTATTGAAGACGCAATTTATGTGCACCGATCTCGTCCAAAATAAGACGATATTTGTACACATGCAAATTTTGGCCATATTAGAATAGCATAAGAAGCGGGGTGCCAGCAGCACAATTGAATCGGGAGTCATTTGGTGGACTGCATGCAATAGAGCTGAATGTACAAATTGATAGACGGACAAAGAGGAAGTCGAAGTATGTGCGGCTGAATTGGTGTCTGTTTCACAACTGCTCGGTGTAGCAGCTGAGAAAGAGAGTCATGCAATCCATTTCCTTGAGGCGAAGAAGAAGAAGAAAAAACAGCTGGCCTGTCGGCGAGCACTGCACTTTTTGACCCCCCTCATCACCATTTGTTTTTTTTTTGCCCTACAATTCAGACTGATGCAAATTAGATCAATGAAGAACTTGAAAGATTCTGATTATGCTATTAGTATAAATACAATAGGTATTTAAGTATAGTGCCATATGAAAATTGCATAAAGTCACTACAGTAGTAAAATTTTGGTGGATTTTTTTAATCATTTTATGCCAAGCAAGGCAATAAAGCCACTAAGATGCAAGAGTTTACTAAGTGTCAGAATATATGAGAAAAAAATAACATTATTAAGGAGAAAGAACAATAAAAGAACAGGAATTAAGAAGACAGAAGACAACAATTGACACTGCATTTAAATTTTTGAAGATCAAAGTTGACTTTTAATCTAGAGGCTTGAAGAGAGTTTTACAAGCAAGAAGTGCTAGAGAAGAGAACATGGTTATATCTAGCAATTCCAACTGTAAAATGATGAGACCTATCTGCCAATCTAGTACTGTGCTTAAATTTGAGGTACCAAAGAGGAAATCACATCGAAACAACTATCATGAAATTATTTATAGAAAAGGCACAGGGAAATTACTTTATGGTGGTGGAAAAGTGACCGATGTTGATATGCCAGATCAGGATTGATAACATTGCAGATTCTTCTTTGGATTTTATCAAGATTCTCTAAATATATAGCTGAAGTACCAGACCAGATGTGGTAGCAATATTCAATGCATGGATGAATGATAGACTTATAAATGTGTAAGATAGATTCTGGTGAGAAAAATTATCTAGCATGACACAGTGAACCAACTTAGAAGGGCTAGCAAATGATTACAGCGAGCCCCCACCTTTTTGCATTTCAAAATTCACAGCTTCACACATTCATAGATTTTTCTTTAGAACATTTGTTATTTGCGGAAATTCTGAATATTTGCATGTTTTTCTGAAGAACATATGTACAAATTATTTGCTGAGAACTCCCTCAATTCACATATTTTTGTCAATAGAACATATTTAAAATATTCTTGTATTATTTTCCCATTATTTAAGTGATTTAAAACATATAACAGTCCATTTTTATGGCAAAAATTGGCAGAATTGTACATCTTCATTGTAAAAAAAACAAACCCCCAAAACATGCATAGTGCTTGGGCTTTGTTCTTTGTTAGGGGTTGCAGCTGGGGTCTTAAAAGTGGCTTATGCTAAGTCTGGGGGTGTAATTAAAAACGGTTATTGTACATATGAAAGAAAATGTATGCTAAGTGTATGATTGTTATGGTGAAAGACACCTAGTCTATAGATAATAGACTCTCCCATCTATTATATGTAGGAGTCAGTAGGAGTCGAATACAAAAAAGTAGTCAGCAACCACAACTTGATTACTCTGCGTAATACTGATTATTACAAGTTCCTAACGTTTCTGTACTTTGAACCTATTTAGGACGAATTTAGTCCAAATACAGTTTCCACTGAGGAAATAACTCCAATACAATTTTTCAAAAGTGTTTTAAAAAGGGTCTGAAATGTTTCTAAAATGTTTAGGATGAAAATTTAATGCATATGGGGTTTTAACAATCAAAATAAGCACTTATAAGCACTTTTAGGTGGGGTTACAAGAATACACAGATTCTAACTATTCGCTGCCGGTTTTGGTCCCTAACCCCAGTGAAATAGGAGAGGACTCACTGTATATTCATCAGAATATTTCAATTTCTTCACTGATTATATTGATGATCATTGTTGTAAGTGTGGTTAGTAAAAAGACAAATAAAAATATAGATAAGATATAAGAATATTTATTTTCTCTTGTTTATATAATATTTGTTGATAGAATTAACAATAATTAAAAAGGATTAAAAAGAAACGAATGCTGATTTCCTGCTATGTATGATTGTATGTATAAACGCTTTATTCTCAACACAAAATTAGGATGAAGAATTTCAGACAGAAGCAATTAAGAGAAATCTGAAGAGAAACAGACTAATTGGAAATCTTTCATCATTTAATTAAAGACATATGATATCTTCATAAAGGAAGTATTTTATGCAAGAGAAGATTATCAACTGAATAATGACCTTGACGATGTGCAGTAGAAAGATGAGGAGAATGGTATTTTGTGTGAGAGAGGAATATCAACCAAACAACCATGTTTATGATTGGCAAGAGTAGTGGGGTGCAGAGAGGGAAGAACATTTTGATATATTATGTAAGAGAAAAAAATTGTCAACCAATAAATCATTATTGTCGTGGGCACCGATATGGGTTGAAATGAATCAGTGATATAATATATGAAAGAAGAACATTGTCACCCAGACAAGTAGATAGTCATGTGCATTAGTAGTCAGGTAACATTGGTATATTTTGTCAAAGAAGGAGATTTTGTCGATTAAGCAATCATGATGAGCCTTACAGAAGGGTAGAGGAGGAAAGATTTTAAGTAATATGAGAGAAGGATATTGTCAACAAGAAACGACCACATTTGACATGGGCAGCAGTGGGTGTGTAGGAGGAGCACTGTCATATGTGAGACAAGAAGACATCATGGTCAGTGACAGTAAGAGGGTTGGTTAAAAAGTGTTGACATATAATATGAAAAAAGAAAATATTCAAATAGCCACCCACATTGGTCACTGGCAGCAGTGGAAATAGTTGAGGCATATTGGTATTGTGACACCCAACCCTCCTCTGTCCTGGTCAGGGCACCGTTTGTGACACCCGTACTGGTCGCGGCGCACTTGTGACACCCGACTTCTTTTTCAGTCACGACGCCAAAATGTGACGTCGGTCCTTTGTGACGGGCTAACCCTGGGACATTGGTTGAAGTCTTGTTGGGTTCTAGCACCAACTTGTCGTACTCGGCTCGCTTCCAACGCCTGGTCACCGAAGCAACTGCTTTGATCTCGATTCAACCCACCCACGTTGTGATTTGATCTTAGGTTGACGAGATCAATCAAACGTCGGGCCGTAGTGCCAGCCGAATCCGGGTCAAGGTGATACTGCACAATAAATGTAGACAAAAAAAACAAAAACAAAAGCACAAACAACAACTTCAAGGCGAGCGACTGGTTCGGAATAGTGATTAATTTTATGTCGGTTTGTTGAGTTACAGGAGTGCGTCTCTCTCTTTCTCTCCCAGCCTGAAGAAAAAAAAATGTGGATTGTAACACTTTTGCGTTCCTTAACTAGTTCTGGATATCTGTATGGAGAATATAAGTCAGACTTCTATAATTTGTTCTTGGTTAGAAGTCTAATTCGGAAACTTGTTTTGGTGGGAAATCTAAAGTCGGTCTTCAACAAATCTGTTCTTGGTTAGAAGTCTAAGTCGGAAGGCATGGAATCGTGCGGTCACCTGTGCGAGGCGCGTCTCTCTGTCTCGACTTTCCTCGACGAACTCAGCTCTACTCTGCGAACTCTGCGAACTCTCCTCGACGAACTCAGCTCTACTCTGCGAACTCTCTGAAACACCCGTAGATGTTTGCTTATATGGACGCCGATCAAAACCTGGCGTGGGGTCGGACGTGGTGTGGCCACCACGTTGATTTCAAATCCCCAATAAGGATTTTCTTTGTTTTCGGCCAAAAATAATTATCATTTTCCGTATTTGGAAATCTTATTCCACTCCCACCCTCTTCTGCTCTCATATGGGTATCTCACCATACTTTAGAGGGCGTCAACGGTTTTCCCACTTCCTTGCAGTAACATCTCATACCTATCCTCTCAATGGGCGGTGGCGGCCTCCTCTCTGCGTCACATGATCATCTCCGCCTGGCTATTCGGCCAATAGGCGTCAACTGATAATCTCAATTTTTATCCAACTTCACGGGATATGTTTTTTTTCAACCAGGTTTATCCGGCAACATTAAGTGGAAGATTCTTTTTTGGCGAAATTGGGTTAATTAAAATACCCTAACATAGCCTTCGTTATCACAAACGAACCCAAAACAAAATGCAGATGTCCTGTCCAGGCGGTCTCATTCTAGGGCTCTGCGTGCGGTTGGCAGACGACCCATCAACTACTGATAACAGCCAATGTTTTATCTGCCCAGAGCTCTGGTATCCCTCAACTAATTTTCACGACAATGACCATCAGAATTTTCGTGGGTGGCATTCTTTCCTTCTCTTATCATCTAAGTTGTTAAGTCCTGTCCCTCTGTTTCTTTCTCCTCTTTCTCTTTTTCCTTCTTTTGTCCTCGCAGATAATTTGGCATATCACACTTCCACGAGAAAGTAAAGTGGTTATCTTGAATCACACTTGAAAAATGACAAAACAAAAAATCTTTGTTTTTTTCACCGATACTCTGTTTGGGAACATAACAAAACAAAAAGAAAATCGCTCAGTATGTCTTTCGTTATATCTATCGGTGTAAGTAATCGCTCAGTATGTCTTTCGTTATATCTATCGGTTTAAGTATCCCCGTAATTAACTTCTGTGGTTAATCAATTGATTAATTAACCCTTCCGTTCCTAAATAGTGTTACAGTATATTAGGTGAGAAAAGAAGATTTTCAAATAAATTAGTACCTTGGTTATTGGCAGCAGTATTAGTAATGATGTCTTGGTATATTACATGCTGCATGCTGTGATATAGGTATCTTAAGCAGTATGTGTATTACGTTTGGACCAAAGTGCTTTATCAAAAGCAACTCATTGAACAAAGGTTGTGTGAGGATCATTATAATGGATTATGTAACGATTGCATTTTTTTTGCAATGAAGGAATTGTGAAACACCTCTGTGTATAAATCCAGATGACATGGATTACATGAGTCTCACTTAATAGTGCCATCTGTGTCTGAAATAAAATGACCTGATCCTTCAACATCTGTGTATATTTCTGAAACGAGGTATTGTAACTATTTACACTATTTACATTGTTTGAACTATTGTCCTCATCTTTATTGTCATGTTCACAACATTTTGGCTTTTGTACACTCTAGCCTTCTTCAGGTTGGAATTTTGAACTGAACCCTTTATTTTGTCTACTGGGTAGATTGTTCTAGTTCCACATGCCATGCCTTTTCTGGATGTCACAGTCTCAGTTATTTCCCTTTAGTAACTCAACTCTCCATATTTTGTTCACCTCTGCTGTGGCCAGGTATTGAACTCACAACTATTTGGTCAAGTTCAACTCATGAAATAAAGGGTTCAGTTTGAAATTCCAACCTATATTACCTGAAGAAGGCCGGAGTGTACAATGGCTGAAATGTCATTAATATGACAATAAAGATGAGGACAACAGTCTGAATAATGTAAATATGAACTGATCCTTGTTTTATGAGAAATTATTACCTGTTTGTTAACTAAAAAAATGAGAGCATTCTCTTTGTTTACAAATTATTTACCTGAAATACTGGAAATACTGTGTTGAAACAAATGTTTATAACATTTTCAGTAGGTGGTATTTGAACACGTAACTGAAACTTGGGATATATATACTTATTCTGAAAGGTGTCATTTCAATGTGTCTTTCTATGTGATTCATATGTAGATTGTGAATTTTATAGAGGAAAATGAAATGCACTTTTGTCATCTGATGCACTTTTATTATTGGAAAGAAAAAATGCTTTACAAACAGAAAAAAAGGTATATTCAGTTTATACAGCTGTTGCTATAGCTGAGAGTACTGTTTGTAAATAGTTATTTAGGTTCAGAAGTAGAAATAATTTGATCTGTAAGACTGAGAAAATTCTGTTTGGAATTGGCCAACTGGAAAGAAGTTATCTTCCATCATGACAATGCCAAACCATATGTCTCTTTGTGACCTGCCAGAAATGGATACATATTCATTTGATCTGGCACACTTGTTTTAGCATTTATTTTGATCCCTAAAAATGGGAAGCATTTTAATTCTCTGGAAGACTGTATGAACCACTTAGACCAATTCATCTTGCAGAAAGATATCAGATTATAGAAGGATGGAAGCTACCTCAAAGATGATGAAATTTATACATAAATTGTTTTGACAAAATTTTATTTTGTTCTATGTGAATAAACATGGAAAATAAGAAGAGACCAAATAATAATCTTTTTTTTTATTTTTTAAATAATTTCACCCCAAGCAATAAAAGCCACTAAGATTCAAGGTGTTGCTGGGAGTGAAAGAAACAGAGTGGACAATAAAAGGACAGGACTCAAGGAGACAGAAGATGACAATTCACATTACACTTAAATATTTGAAGATCATAGTTGACAGAGAAGCAGGAAGCCAGAAGAGAGTTCCACAGGCAAGAAATATGGGATAAGGAATTATTATCATAAAACTTACTGTTACAACTAGCAATTTAAACAGTGGCATTATGAGACCTATTTGCCAATCTAGTACTGGGCTTAAATTTGAGAAGTTGAAGTACCAAAGAAGAAAGCTCATCAGAACAATTATCATTAAAATATTTATAGAAAAAGTACAGGTAAGCTGCATTATGGTGGTGGAAAATTGACTTAAGTCAAGATGCCAGATCAGAAACAATAATGTTGCAGATTTTTCTTTGAATTTTGTCAATAATATCTAGATATATAACAGAAGCAACAGACCAGATGTGGCAGCAACATTTGATGCATGGACAAGTGACAGACTTAGAAATGAGTAAAATAAATTCTGATGAGAAAATTGTCTGGCATGACAAAATTAACTAACCTTCCTAGCAGCAGACCTAGATATTAATTCAATATAATTTTTCCATTTAATACAAAAATTTAAATATCTTAGAAGTGTTTTAACAGAGGACTTCAAGTGACAATGAAATCTGAACATGCATTGTGATAATGAAAGATGCCTTCCAAAAGCTAAGCTAAGTATTCAAAGCAGAAACAAAACAAGTACACTGGACTGTTATATAATATTGGCCCTCTAAAATGGTAGTGAATCCTGGATAATCACCTCATGAAGAAAAGATTTGAGGCAACAGAAATGATGTTCTACAGAAGGATGCTGAGAATACCATGGACTGAATATGTGAGCAATTACAAAGATACTGATGTCATATGATACAAATTCCCTGCTTCCTACACACTTTCATGGCAGATGCCATTTAACCAGATTGCAGGTAAGTTTCTATCTCTAAGAAAACTAAAAACATAATAAGGTATAATGAAGTATAACATCAGGAGCAACCTTTTTATAAATAAGTAAACAAAGTAATCAACACTGAAATCTGAAAGTGTTTTGGGATCATCAAAGATGCATTCCAAAAACTAAGCAGAGTATTAAGAAACAGAAAATCTTTGTTGGAAACAAAGTAAAGAGTAGTGAACTGTTATGCTATCTGTCCTCGTATATGGCAGTGAAGGCTGGACAATCTCCTCAAAAATAAAGAAGAGACTTGAAGCAACAGAAATGTGATTCTACAGAAGGATGCTAAGTATACCATGGACTGAATATGTGAGCAATGACAAAGTTTTACAGAAAATGGAAACAAAAAGAAAACTTATGCATAACATCACAAAGAGAAAGTTGAAATTTCTAGGACAGATAATGAGGAAAGGGGGATTAGAAAATTTGATACTCACAGGACAGATTGAAGGGCTAATGTGTTTAATGAGCTTGTGTAAATGGTTGGTAGAACAGAGATTTGGAGAGATAGTGAAAAGCTAAAAAGGACAAGCAATTGTGGAGAGCTATGATCACCTATGTCCTGAAGAGACAAGGATCATAGAATAATAATAATAATAATAGTAATAGTAATAATAAATATAATAATAATAATAATAGTAATAATAATAATAATAATAATAATAATAATAATAATAGTAATAATAATAATAATAATAATAATAATAATAATAATAGTAATAGTAATAGTAATAATAATAATAATAATAATAATAATAATAATGCAAACAATACTTGGAATGATAATGACTCATCTCAGATTTATAGTATCTATCAATAATCTATGTGGTTGGCTGAAAGTAATATTTATCAGTAGAAATACACTTTAGAAAATGATTAAAAAACCAAAGCATTTATTCTGGTTCAAAACTATTTGTCTTGACATATAAATTATTGTTGCATTCTATCTTGCGGTGGTGTAGAGCTTTGTGTAACATGTTGACTGATACCCCACCTTTTTATTGCCTGGTTGTTCTGTGTCAAATTGTGTAACTTGTTGATTGATGTCCCTCTCTTTATCAACTTGTGGTGATGTGTCACTGGTAGACATTTAAAATTGGTATTGATCATTGTTTAAACATTTGCTTCTTTGACCCAATTTAAGTTTTCTATTTTACTACTGAAATTGCTATTAGATTAAAATTATCATTAAATGCTACTGAAGAGATAATCTATCTGAGAAACCAAAACGTTTTTCTTCTTCTTGGTCTAGCACATTAACTTTTTTTTTTTTTTTAAGCGTATCACCCCAAGCAAGGCCGGTGGCCACTATCACGCATGGGGTTACAGAAGGGTTGGAGGAAGAGCAGATAGGAGTGGTAAAGGAAGGGATGTGGAGAAAGAGAAGGACGGAGGGTCGATCGAGGCAGGGGGGTTACGGAAGATATAGAGCGAGAGCAGATAGGAATGAAAGATGTCAGGAAGTGGATAGATCAAGGCAATTGGAGATGATGATTGACGCTACACTTAAACCGTTGGAGATTGTATTTGTCAGGGAAACAGTAATAGGGAAGGGAGTTCCATAGGCGAGATGTGCGAGACATGAAGCTATTGGAGTAGAAAAGACGTCTACATCTAACAGTTTCAACGGTGAAGGGGTGGGAACGGGATGCCAGCCTCGTAGGACGCTTAAATTCACGAGGCTTAGGGACAAGCGAAAGCAACTCCTCAGAGCAATTACCATGGAAGTACTTGTAGAAAAGGCAGAGCGATGCAACATCGTGTCTGTGAGAGAGCGACTGCAGACGAGATGACAGATCAGGGCCAATCACATTGCATATCCGTCTCTGGATCTTATCAAGAACCCTGAGGCAACACGCAGGGGCCCCAGACCATAAATGTCAGCAATACTCCATGCAAGGTCGAATGGTAGACTTATAGACTTGGAGGATCGATTCCGGGGAGAAGAATTTCCTGGCTCGGCACAGGGAACCAACTTTTCTTGCGGTGGATGATGCAATTGACTCGATGTATTTGTTCCATCTCAGATCAGCGGACAGCGTGAGACTGAGCAGCCGCAGAGAGGAGCTCTCGAGAAGTTGGTCCTCAGACATTCTGATGGGATGCAGGGATGGGTCCTTGTGGTGGTTAATGGAGAGCAGTTTTGTTTTAGAGGCATTAAAGTTGACCATCCATTTCTCTCCCCAGTCCACAACCGATTGGAGGTCCTTTTCAATTTGAGCTGCCAGGTTAATTTTGTCCGCCTCAGTAGATTTGTGCTTGAGGCAGGAGTAAATAGTAGTGTCGTCAGCGTAGATACCGACTTGGGAGTCTATGGCCTCTGGAAGGTCATTTATAAATATGAGGAACAGAGTAGGGCAAAGGATGGAGCCTTGAGGAACACCAGCGGTAGTGGGATAGGAGTTGGAGAAGAATCCACTGAGAACAACCTTCAAATCCCGGTTTGATAGGAACGATTGAATTAGGTCAAACAATCGACCTGTGATACCATAACCCTGGAGCTTGCGAAGGAGGCCGGCATGCCAAACCCTATCGAATGCTTTGGAGATGTCAAGGGCCACGGCACGGGCTTCGCCGTTACTATGGATAGCTTGGTAGACAAATTCAGTGATGGCCGTAAGCACATCGGCAGTAGACCGGGCAAAGCGGAAACCATACTGCTTGTCTGAGAGCAGATCGTGGGATATCAGGTGAGTAATCACTTCGGTGTTGATAATGGCCTCGAAGACTTTGCCGAAGATGGGAAGGAGACTGATAGGACGGTAATTAGAAGGGTTGGAGGGGTCGCCAGAGTTCTTAAAGACAGGAACAATGGTAGAGGACTTCCAGCAGTCAGGAAAACAGGAGTCCTTGAGGCAGCGGTTGTACAATTTAGAGAGGGCAGGTTTTCTTAAAGAAATATTTAATTTCACTCTGCAATTTCATTTTTAACTTCAATTCTAAGAAGTGTTTTTAGAGAGGGCAGAAAGTTTGACACTAAAATCCGTATGCACATTGGCAGAGTGAAAGATGCATTCTAAAAACTAAGTAAAATATTAAGAAACAGAAAAATTTCATAAGAATAAAAGAAAAGAATACTAAACTGTTATGTAATATCAGTCCTCTTCTATGGCAGTGAATGCTAAACAATCTCCTCACAGATGAAGAAGTGACTTGAAGCAACCATAATCAACACTGAAATCTGAAGGCACATTGGGATAGCCAAAGATGCATTCCAAAAACTAAGCAGAATATTAAGCAACAGAAAATCTTTATTAGGAACAAAGAAAACGGTAGAGAACTGTTATGATATCTATCCTCCTCTATGGCAGTGAATGCTAAATAATCTCCTCACAGATGAAGAAGAGACTTGAAGCAACTGAAATGTGGTTCTACAGAAGGATGCTGAAAGTACCATGGATTGAACATGTGAGCAACGATGAAGTTTTAAAGAAAATGGAAATAAAAAGGATATTTATACTTAACAGGAAGAGATTTCCTAGATTGAAATTTCTAGGGTACATAATGAGGAAAGAGGGCTTGGAAAATTTGATACTCATAGGACATATTGAAGGCATGAGGGACAGAGGAAAGCAATGCATAATCTACCTAACAAGCTTGAGTAAATAGGTTTAGGAGTGATATCAAAAAGATCAAATTTATTAAGAGCTACAAACGACAGGAAATTGTGGAGTGCCATAATTGCCAATGTCCTGAAGGGACATGGTACATAGAAGAAGAAAAAAATTTTTTCTCTCTTTTTTAGAGTCAAAGAATTTTTTTTGATAATAATGGTTTAGTACTGCAAGTCTTACTAATTAACCTATAGCAGAGGGCAAAGTGGTGGATTCATACCTTTCCCAGAGGTATTTGTGTGTAAGTGAATAATGAACCCAACTGGAATTGGAACTCAGCTCTCTGATAATATGGGCCATTATCCATTACACTGCCTGCACATCCAAACTTACAGCACCTGTTATTTCCATGCAGTCACCCATCTAGGTACTGACCAGGCTTGATATTACTTAACTTTGGTGGCTGTACAGGAACCAGTGTTTCGATGTGATGTGGCTGTAAGCCTATTAGTATTGTATTTTCTTATAAAGAGTCATTTTATAAAATGTTTGATATTATTGACTTAAATAAGAATAAACCACGCAGAAAAGATTCAAATCTGTTTCATGTTGAAGATATTAGTTTTGCCTACAAAGGCATAACTTTTAAAATGTAAGTAGTCATGTTAAATCTCTCTCTCTCCCTTTCTGCAAAATGGGGGAGTAGGAACCAGAGATAAAAAAAAAGATTAAAAAAAACGATAAAAAGATAAAAAAAAGGAAGTGTTTTGGTTGACTATATAAGTATTTTGGACAAGGGCACTTTGACATGATGTAATGTTTAGCAAGCTTGTTTCACTAGATCAATTATGACTGAATAGTGAGTTTGATCCTCACTGGGTTCTCCATATTTATGGCTCTGTGCCACATCTAGGCTACACTTAGAAAATCACCATCTAAGCACCTTGATGTGGTGTAATGGTTAGAAGGCTTGTCTCTCTAGATCAATTATGACTGAATAGTGAGTTTGATCCTGTGTGCCCCATACTTTTGACCTTGTGCCACATCTAAACTATGCTTAGAAAATCACCAAATGGGCACTTCAATGTGGTGTAATGGTTAGCAAGTTTATCTTGTGAGATCAATTATGACTGAATAGAGAGTTTGATCCTCACTAGGTGCCCCATACTTTCAGGGCCACATCTAACCTAGTTAGAAAATCAACATATGGGCACTTTGATATGCTGTAATGGTTAGAAAGCTTGTTTTGTTAGATCAATTACAACTGAATAGTGAATTTGAACTCAGTGCATGCCCCATACTTTTGACCTTGTGCCACATCTAAACTATGTTTAGAAAATCACTATATGGGTACTTCAATGTGGTGTAATGGTTAGAAAGCATGTGTATCTGTGTGTGTATGTGTGTGTGTGTGTGTGTGTGTGAGACAGAGAGAGTGAGAGAGTATGCATTTGAGAAAGAGAGACATAGCTAGTTTTCAGACAAAGCTAACTTTATAAAAGCACCATGAGAAATGATTTCTGCTTTGAGAAATGGATTCCCTATAAACAGCTTACAAGATGATCATGTTAATTAGAGCAAGAAATTGAAAAAAGTACGCTATGACACATTATATTGTATAAGTCAATGTTTTCACAATAAAATTGGTAGTAGCCAACTCGTCAAAAATGTTAGTCAAATTTTCAAGATATACATATATTTATATTTAGATGGACAATATATTGTGCACATTTCATCTTTTAATATCTGTCTTTATTAAAAATATTGAGGATAACTTATTTTGTTGGTGTCAGGTTTTATTAAGCAAATAAACTGTTATGTTTTCTTTTCACTGAGTGAAGATAACACAGTCATGAAATATAATGTCACTTGGAATTGACGTAGTCTTACTGAATTCAGTAGTAAGGATATAAAGCTCGTCCCCAGCTAGCTCTCTGTTGGCGTCAGTATATATGCTATTTGGATGAGTCCAAGTCATATTCTGGAGAGGTGTCTCCACAACATCCACTCTTTTAGATATGCATTTTCATTAGTAGTTACTTTTTCCAACATGGGTCCACTTCCAAGGTTTCAGCTGGATTACGTTTTCACTTATCCTGGCGTAATATTAGTTTTAGGAATAGGTACTTCAAAGGTTTCGTAAAGTATGTTCATCGGTGAATTGTACTGGTTGCTTATTCTCTGCATATCTAGACCTCAATTGATTTAAATGTCTTCTATGTTGAAATTGTCCACCTTCATACCACTAAGGTGCTGAATAATTTTTCCTTCCTGCCAATTTTCCTTTCTGGCTTTAAAGCTTTTAAAGGCAACTTTATTACCATCTTAAATGATCTAGTGGTTTCAAATTGTTGACTTTCCTTTTTATTCCCTGGAAGTAATTTGTCAAAATGGATCTAACTTTCCTAGCAAACATGAGCTCTTCAGGTGACTTTTTTGCAATGACATTTGCATTTGATGTCATTTGATATATGCTCAAAAATTATTGTAGTGTTGTTTCTTCAGCTTCCAAGCCTTTAGCTTTACTTAATGTCTTTTTGAAGGTGTCAACAAACTGCTCAGCATAACCATTCATCCTATCAGCGTTGTCAAATGTTTGCATGGTTTTTGCAGAAATCTTTAAACTCACTAGAAGTAAATTGAGTTCCATTATACTGTCAGGTAATCCAAACCTTGCAAAAAGTTTGCATAAGAATTTAATCATTATTGTGGTAGTAGGTTGTTTACACTTTAATATCTCAGGACATTTTGTGAATTAAATAGTATGAACTGTTTAGTGGTCCATCAAAGTACCTTTGTAGTCTTTCCCACGGTTTATCAGTGCTCAGCCATGCCTGATAATTTATAGGTAGTGATTTTGCCGATGAATTAAAACCATTAAATTTTCTGACTGTATTTTGAATATCTTTGTATAACCTTGGCCAATAAAAGTAGCTTCTCATCAGGGATTTCATTTTCACTATTGGAATTGTTTCAGAATCCTTTTTTGTAGTGATAACAGAATTACTACTCTTTCTGCATACAAAAAACTCCATCACAAATAGAAAATGCTGTATTATTGTTACCAGGTTTAATTTTAGTTTTACTCCATTTTGACTTAACGTCATTCATAGTTTTTTGAATAAATCTATCCTTTTCAGAATGAATTTTGATATCGTCTATCATGACTGGCAATTCTTTAATACTGTTACACACCAAGCTTTTAATTTCGATTTCACATTTCAACAAAGCAATCACAGTATCTTCAAAATCTTCTTTACATTTCAATATTAATATGGACAAGCCATCCTGGATGTCTCAATTATTTGATAGAAATTCCATCTTGAAATCATAGTTCAAAATCATAGATCAACATTGTAGTCTGTTTGCAGTATGTGGGTGAATCCCTTTCTTAGATTCAAATAGACTTAATAATGGATGATGGTCAGTTTGTAGTATGAATTTTCTTCCTAATATCATCCTGTGAAATTCCATCTTGAAATCATAGTTCAATAAAATCGTAGCCCAATGTACATATCTGACACATAAATATTATGGTAATTTGCTAATCCAAGAAATTGTAGGGTCACCAAATTTATCGGGGGAGGCACGTCTCTAATGGGATCTGGTCTTCTTTCTTTTTTGTTGATTATCTGACCTAAATATTTAATCTTATCCATAAAGAACTGACATTTCTGTTCACTGATTTTGAAACTATAATCATGCCGCCTTTGAAATACTTGCTGAATCAGTTTTACATGCTGTATTTTTGTAGTGCTCTTAATAAGTATGTCATCTATGTAAACCAGAGCCACCATCTAATCCCGCCAACATCATATCCATTATTTGCTGGAAAATACCTGGGGCTACTTTTACACCAAAGGATAATCTTCTAAATTTGTAGAATCCTTTATGTGCATTAATAGTCAAATACTTCTGGCATTCCTCATCCATCTCAATTTGAAGATATACCTCAGACAAGTCAATTTTTCAAAAAAATTTACCACCATTTAATTTAGCTAATATATCCTTTGGAGTTGGTAGGCGATATACATGTAGTAGGAGGCAGTTGTTACGGGGTCTAATGTGTTCTTAATGTAAGTTATCCTGTGTTACATATATTAGTAGTTGATAGAAAATCCTTTTTCTCTTTTATACTGAAAATGTAAATGAATAGAATGTACAACAATAAAATGCAACACACAAGAATTTGCGACACGTGTTGAAATTAATGATAAGAATGTGTATTTTCATGATTTTATTACAATACTGGTTTTGTATATGTTAAATTTTCTCAGTGTTATTGTTTTTTTTCCTTATTTTTGTCTTACTTGCTTATAATTGTTCTGAAAATATTGTGGTTGAGGAAGGCTTTTGAAATCTTCGACTGCTGGATTTTCACAGAGTGAAGAAAATACATCTTGTTCCGTCTGTCGATTTCACTACTCTTCTCTCTCTTGCTTGTTGTTAAATGGTTACGTCCCTTGTTTCAGATTGTCACTGGTGACAGTGGAAAAGCTATTTTTAGAATGATGAGATTTCAGATTTTTATTTTTATTATTTTTTTTATACGGAAATATCATCATAACACAGTTATTCAACCCTATCAAAAAAATCTGCACATAAACGAATCTTATTATTTTTCTTTCTAATATAAACCACTAGTGTGGCCCATTCTGAATAATCTGTTTTTTCAATAACGCCACAGTTTTTTCACCTATTAAGTTTGGTGCTAATCAACTCCAATGCAGCAAGTGGTATCTTTGTTTTTAGCTTAAAAACTAGTTTCACATTTTCTTTTAATTTGAAAAATTCCTTTTCTCCTCTGAGAAAAGAATTGTGAATTTATTTTTTAATTTACTCAGTGTTTCTTTAGCTGTAATCCTTTTCTGATGAACAATTAATTTTTCCACAGAGTGACTTAATCGTTCAATTCCATAGTTCAAATAATTGTAGCTAATTGACACCTAGTAAATTCGAGTTGCGATTTTTTTTATACATAAACATCTGCTTTATTAGTTTTACCCACAAGAGCAATGTTACATGTTATTTTCCCAAGAAAAATTATTTTTTCAAATTAGGCTTGCCAAATCTGTTCCAAGTTTGCTCATTAATAATTGTAATATCGCTACCAGTATCCAATTGAAATGGGTTAAGTTTGGCAGTATTCTGGACTTTTTCTTTTGGTACTGCTGTATTTTTCAAACTACTTGTATTTCCAACATGCCATTTTGTTTGATTTTCACTGTATCATGCCTTAAATTGGCAATTTTTTGGCACTCTTCCACAAAAGTCTGTATCATTAACTTTGAATCCAAGTTTTGTAAAGATTTGAGAGTGTATTTCTGCATCATTGCTTGATGTTAGACCTTTAACAAAGATTAGACATTTAAATTTGTCTGGGAATAGTTCATTCAGTTTAAGTTTCTCACACTCATGGTTGACATAACCGGCATATAAAAAAAAATTCTTCATTTTCATCCTTAGTAAAGTTCATGCACTGACAATGTATAAACTAAAGTGAATTCTTTTCACTAAAAAGTTTTGATAATATCAACACTGTACTGTTAAATGACACTTTTTCTGGAGTATTTGGCAAAATGAAATTCAAATATTTTTCATGTTCAGTACAGCACAATTTTCTTAACTTTTTTCATCCAACCATCATTGATATTCTTCTTTGAAAACAGCCTCGTACCTTCTGAAGTATGATAAGAAAGTAATGTTTTCTTCTGGGATGTAATTAAATTCACTAATTGAGTTAGCAACTGAGTACAGCAAAAATGAAATGGATGCATTGCCTGTTCCTTGCTTTTTCAAAAGAGAAAATAGTATGCATATTAATTTTTTTTCATATGGAAGACCTTAATGGTCATTATCCAATTTTTTTTTATTATTTATAGGTATGACATATAAGCTGAAATGTAATAAAAATAAAAATGAGGATACAAATTAGAATAATCCATTTATTATTAATAATAACTGCAAAGCTACATCAATGTCTTCTGCCAATGTGAACCATGGTCATCATGATTTGAACTACTAACCAACACAAATCAAGCCACTGCCTTCTGTGACACAAACTACTGACTGTTGCAAATCAAGCCACCATCTAGTGTAATATGAACCATTATGAATCAACAACTGTGAATTACTTTTTGTGAGCAAGCTTCTGTTATACTCTGCTTCAAGTTAGATCTGTTTTTGATTCACTCTACAAGTTGGCTGAATGTGAATGCTAAGAAAATAAAAATAGAAAAATCACACTGTGCAGGAGCTTTGAGCCTCACAAAAAATAATGAAATACAATATGGAAGGAACCAATCATGAATATTGCTGCTAAACCAGAAACATGAAAAAAAAGGAACAATGTGTCATAATCTACCACAACTGCTTTTAAGAATGCCACGGCCAACACTGTAGAAGAATTGCAGTGAATGGGCAAGCTGTCAATGTCACCACTGTTGATTGGACAAAGTGTTAACATTGCCACCTGTAACCTCAGTCAACTGAACTGGCACATGCATCAACTCTAGGCCCTACCATCTTCCCCCTCCTTCTAAGTCATTTTGCTTGCCCATAAAGAGACATTCTGCTCATATCCTCTGTATCAGCAATGCAAATAGTTTTATCATTTTATCTCCTATTGTTTTCAATGTATGAGGGTACAGCAACTTAGAACCAAACAGCCAGACTACTCATACATATGATTTGATTATAGTGATAAAGGCTTGTGCAGAACTAACCATTATGTCGTTACATTTATTATAAAATAATACAATATTCTTGTCTAACCCAGAGTAAATCAATTTTGATTTTCATGAGTTGCCCCTCTTGGACACTATCCTACCTAAAAAGAGGCAAGAGTCAAGCAGCTATCTTTCACTGAGAACCTACTTAGAGAATGAAGCAATTCAAATAAATCATTCTCTATCACTTCCTTAATTTAAATTTACAATCTCTATCAGAGCACAGCGATCAATATAATACCTCCACCTATTTTAAACATGGATAAATACAATATTTGGAAGAAAGAAATGCAAGTTTCGGGACTTGCATTGGCCTTGACAGATCATGCTGTGCACCTGTTGTATTTTTATCCCTAGAAGGAAAAATCAGAGAGGCTGCATTGGAACTGGATATTGCCACTTTACGTGCTGATGATGGAATGGAAAAACTATATGAAAGGTTGGATATGTACCATTTTAGAGTTAGCTTGTATGATATACAAGTTGTTAGAGCAATAGCAATGATGGATTGACATATCAATAGACAACTATTTCATTAATTTTTACCATTATGCCATAATGTTAAAGGACCATAACATATTGTTACTCTAGAGTCATTACTTGTATACAGAGCATTAAAATGTGTAAATCTAACACCAGAGAATGAATGACTAGTGAAAGCTGCCATTGAAGAACTAACATTATCTACCATGTCCAAACAACTTAGAAAAAATAATCTGCAGACAGTTTTCTGATGCTTCATTACTAAATACTTGACCAGTCATGGTAAAAAGAGATGTGACCTGTACCTACAATGAAAATACCCAGGAAGAGTTTAATAAAGTGTATTACGGTCACTTGTCAAAATAGCATCCTTCTTGTCTTTCTAGTCAGTGTGGTAGTGACAACTGAAGCAGAGGAGGATGCAAGAACAGAATTCCAAAACTTTCTGACAAAAGTTTAAACCCAATCAGACCTGAAGGCAACACCACCAACTGTTTTATATGTGGATACAAATTCTACTGGAATTATGATTGTCCTACACTGATAGCACCACAAATAAGCAGAATGTGAATCGATAGCTATATATCTGTAGCCAACATAGTGCTGATGAGTCAACAAAAGCAGGAAGACAACAGTCATACATTTTTGGATGGAACACTTGATTCAACAGTCCTAGACAGTGATACTTCCACAACTATTTGTGGAACAAAATGGTACAAATGTTTTTTGGAAACCATATCTATACAAGTAAGAAAAAATAAGCATCTGAGAAGGATTGAGGACTTACAAGTTTGGTAATGGAAAGAAACTGAAATCACTCTTCACAGTTTTATGCTATTGTGTGACATTTCAGATATTGAAGTCATCATCATTGCTGATGTTGTGGACTCAGACATTCCACTTTTATTAAGTAAAGAGGCCATGAAAAGCACCAAGACATCTCAACTTTGAAAATAACAGTGTCACAATGTTGGGAAGAAAACTAGTGTACTTTGGTCATTATCACATCCCTGTTACTAGACCTCTACCTAATAGAGGTAAATTTAATCAAATACTTTTCATTAAAGAAATTACTACTGTAATTTGTAAAAATATTACATAGACAATTCATCCATCAATGTAGTAAAATGTGTGTGATCTTCTTAATTTTGAATTCATAAAAATTTTACAAGAACTTCCCAATTCATGTGAAATATGCATCCAATACAAAAAGATTGGACCCAGACACATTGTTGGATTCTCATTAGGATCATATTTTAATGAAAGCATTGCCATGGACATCAAAGAAATTAATGGCAATAAAATACCACACCTAATTAATCAAAGTACAAGACACAATGTCAGAGTCAGGATTGGGAGGAAGGAAAGTTCTGATATCCTTAGTGCCATACTGGATACCATATTTGGGGACTCAGAGATAATGGTAAAGAATTCAATAACCAATCTGTTATATAGGAATAAAGTGTTGTTGCTGACACAGAAGTTTGAACACAGATCACCAGAGAGCAAACACAGTCAATCCCATTTTGAATAAGTAGATCACATGATGATAAAGGAAATGTATATATGGGAATTAATGTGGTGTCTAATGAATCACTATACAGATTACTATTTGGATCACTATTGGGTGGTTACTTTTCAAGTGTGAGTGTTATTTGAAGGCATATGACACCAATATAGTTCAATGGCATTACTATTATTGTGTCTGTGATTACAAAGTCTCTACTACAATGAGCATTACAAAAGTGAAAACAAGTATTTGTTGACATTACAAAAGTGGCCATGAGTGTTCGTTGACATCACAAAACAATCTTTTAGGGACATGGTGTAGAATTTAAATATTGTAATACACTGCTGAAAATCTGTGAATGATATAATGGGATACTGGGAGAAATGGTGAAAAAAAAAACCTTTGAAGATACAAGTTGGAATTTTAATGTATCTCTAGCATGGACCATAAGTAACAAAAACATACTTCACAGCATTGATGGTTATAGTCTTAATAAACCTGTTTTTGTAAAAAAATCCCAAGCTGCTTTCTTTTTTAAGTGACAACCTCCCTGCACTAGAAGGTATTTCTACCAGTAAAGTTGAAAATAACCTCAATGCTATGCACATTGCACATTGCCAGGGAAAATTTCATAGCATATGAGTCTTCAGAAAAACAAAGACATGCACGTTGTCAACAAGTTAAGACAAATACAACAAAGCCATACAAAAATAGTGACATTGTTTTTTATAAAAGAAACATGTGTGATAAATGGCTTGGTACAGGAACTGTCATAGGGTGGGAGCATAAGCAGGTGCTTTTCATATATGGAGCTACATATTCGAGAGTGCATCCAGCTCATTTAGCCCCTCACCCTGAAGCATATTGGAGTCCTTCTGAAGTTAACAAAATAATTGAACCCATTCCCTCGACATCTCAGACAGGACATGATTAAATTCCAAAAGTATCAATTTTTTAAGAAAAAGAATTCAGATGAAGAATTAGAAACCCCAAAGGACAATGGTGAACAACATCAGACTGTGACAGCAAGGAACAGAAAACCAAAGCAAATTGAGCTTCCTAAATCAGGACTAACTATTAAATACAAGCTCTCTAATGATGATGTGTAAGAATGGAGAAAATTGAAGGTCTTAAGTAGGGCAGTGATGTAATGAATATGCATACACCTGGGTTCCCCCTCACAGTAATACAATTAGCTGGTGTCAGCCATAAATACAGACTGATGTGGAGGTACATTGCCTACACCTATTGCCTATTACATAAGCCTAAGCATATTGCGTACAACTACAATGAGTACCAGTCCATTATGGCTACCTGCTAGAGTGTCCTACCCAGTTACAGTAGCCAAAACCACTTGGCTACTTCGAACAAATATATCCCTTTCCGGGACATATCAGGCAGGTAAAAACAAACACTTAATGAATGTAGTTATGGAACTAGGTGAGCAATTTTGACCGGTCTTTGAGCATGGAGTATCAGAATGGCAGACAAATGAGGTTCATCAAACAAGAGCTGAACACACTTCTTTTGAAGAAGAAAATATAATGATTTCCTCCTCAGTTGATGGAGAAAAGTCAAGAAAGAAGGAGCTCCAAAGTTGGGTTGAAAATAATGTTTATGTACAAAATTCCTGACAAAGGTCAATCCATGATATCCACAAGATGGGTTTATACTCATAAAAGTTCCAATGGTAAACATCTGTAAAGCTAGACTTGTGGCTTGAGACTTCCAGGACAAAGATGCTTGCAATATAAGGAATGATTCTCCCACTTGCTCTAAAGAAGGTTTATGCATAATAATGGCATCTAACCACTGGATGTATAAATCAATGGACATAAAAACTCCATTCTTACAGAGCAAGCAGTTAGACCAATTGGTTTATTTGAATCCTTCTAAAAATGCCAACATACCTCCAGGTTATATTTGTAATCTTAGAGAATGGGCATATGGTCTGAGTGATGACAATCAAGGAAGAATTAATGAAATTAGGAGCAGAAGTTTCAAAATATGACCAGGCAATATTTACGTGGCATTTTGGAAATAAACTGCAGGGTATAATTGTCACCCATGTTGATGATTTATGCTTTGCAAGATGAGAGATCTTTCCGACCAAAGTTATAGATAAAATTCATCACTTAACTGAAATTAAATCTGAAGAAATTGCAAAATTCCAGTATGTAGGATTGAACAGAAAGAAAAACGTGGAGAATATTAAAATTGTAAGCTCCTTTTTACAAATATGTAAAGAAGATAAAATATACGCCAATAAAAGTAAGTAGAAACTTGAATGACATAATATCCACAATAGAAGTAACTGAGACCCGGTAACTATTTAATGGTTAGCTTAAATTGCTAACCATCCAGACCAGGCCTGATCTAAGTTATGATGTTAGTGTATTAAGTTCTAGATTAAAACAAGAAAATGTAGACTGTATAATACAAGATAACAGAGTAGTTAAGAATGTGAAAAAGGAAAAATCTGAAATAGACATTCCAGATTTAGGAAAACTAGAACATTTGAAAATTAATGCTTCGTTTGCCAATTTAACAGATGGCAGATCACAAGGAGGTTATATACTCTTTTTGGTAGGAAGTAACAATAAATATATGCCCAATGCTTGGCAATCAAAACATATTAGAAGAGTTGTCAAAAGTGCTCTAGCAGCTGAAACATTAGTTATGGTTGATGCAACAGAAGCATGTCTTTTTTATAGAAATTTATTATTATAACTGTTGAGCAGAAAGATAATAATAGTAATGTAGAAGCTATATGTAAAACAGACAATTTCTGTCTCTTTGATGTGGTACATTCATTAACACAAATTTTGAATAAGAAATTTTGCATAGAGATGGCTATTTTGAGAGAAATAATAGATTGAAAAGAAACTACAAAAATCACTTGGATACCAATTGATTCACAAGTTGCAGACTCCTTGACAAAGAAAGGAATGTCATTGTTTAAGATTTTTGAGTTTATATCTGAGCCTAAGGAATACTTTGTATAATTAATAATTTACATTCTCCAATCTTATTTTGCAGAATATATATATATGTGTGTGTGTGTGTGTGTGTGTGTGTGTGTGTGTATATATATATATATATATATATATATATATATATATATATATATATATATATATATATATATAATGTTCAACAAAGAAAAAAGGGGAAGGGAAGAATTGTTAATCTTCATAAGTTGCTCCACTTGTACACTCTCCTACCTAGGAAGGAATAACCTTACCTGGAAGTGCCAATCAACCATCTTTCACTGGGAATCCACATGGTGAATGAACCAGTTCAAATAAATAACTTATTCTCCATCAGTTGTCCGAGTTCCTTAATGTAATTTACACACTCAAAACTTGTTTAGTGGCTAAGTTAATTGTGTTGTTTCCATTACAATCTCTGGTCAGTTTTCAGTCTCAACTCTGCAGACATATTCTTATATGAACAGATACTATAATATTGTTTTGCTGCAAATTTGCTTCAGGACACTTCTACCCACTCTGAGAATCATATTTTGACTTGGACAGTCAACAAGAACTTCTTTTATCACTTAAGACTCTCTTTAGTCACTTTAGTTTAAACTGTTGAGAATCACAGTATATTTGTCTAACCTGGCTGGGATCAAAGTGTAGTATCTCTTAATTTCCTAACCTGTTACCACAAAATGTTCATTTGAGATGCTATTAACTCCTAGCTGGGGTGAGGGGAGATATGGATTCATACCTTTCCAAAGGCATTTGTACAAAAGAAAATGCAATGGCCTAGCTGGAATTTGAACTTGACATGCTGATCACACATTGTTAACTGCTATGCTATGTGCACATCTATCAGTTGCTGTTTGTATCTCCTGAAAACATAGATGTAAGACTTTGCAACAGGTCACTAGTCAGTTAATTCATATCAGCAGTTCAACTTTACAGATTCATACTAAATGAATCTCTTTAACCCTAGGAGATATGCAAAGCCCCTCCTCTTCCTTTAGTCCCATAGACTCCACTGAGGAGTATGGAGGCTACAGCTCTCAACAACACCAGGAGTTGCTGCTGTGGTTTCCATAACAACTAAGGATTTACACGATGAAATTGTTCACTCTATGCTCAACTTGTTTTGTACCCAGTTTTTACTTACAGTACCAGTATTCTCAACTGGTCCTCCATATGAGTACTGACCAGCCTTGACACTGGTTAACTTTGGTGATCAAATGAGAACCAGGATTTTAGCTTTATTTGACCATAAGCAAAACAACTAGACATAACAAACTTACTAAAAACTAGAACTATATGCCAGCTTCTCGGACTCAATATTCTTGTACTTCCTTTTCTCGTGTAAGCCGTGGCTAATGACATTTATTAAATATATCAATTTGTTTTTATATCAAACACATGTCTATTTTTATGAATATTTGAAATAAGACTGTTTACTATAAAAAGATATATCGATTAAAAAAGAGAATTCTATTAAAAATATATATTCATTAAAAAGATATATCCATTAAAAAATAAACTTATACACTCCTTTACATACAAAATCTTTATTATAAAATGTTAAAAATTGCAGTCTTGAATTTTACCACAATTATTGGCAGTTTATTTACTATATTAATTGTTGCTATGAAAAATTGACATGGCAATAAAATGGTAGTGCCATAAGAACCTCAAATATAAGCATTTTGATAAAAGGCATTTTGTCTCAATGTACTTTGTTGGTTACCCCCACATAGCAAAATGAGTTTTGCTAAGAAATCATTAAAAGGCACTGTCAAACACTTATAAAAACAGTACACTTCCTGTTTTTCTTTTATTTCTCTTTTTCCTCCCAGCATGCTTTAGTAACAACACCACTGGAACCTTGTTCCTGGGCATGGGGATATCTTTTCCCTTAGTGACTTAACTTTATTCACACACACACACACACATGCATGATAATCACCCACATGTAATTCCTCACTTGTAATATCTTCCTCATGCATTTTCTCTCTTTTCACTCAGTTATATAAAAACCCAAAATATAAAATATCGCCTTGTTGAAATTCATTCATTTCCTTACACTTGTCATTAACATGTGCAAAATATTGTTGCTGCTGCTTTTAATCTAACTAGAGGCAGTGCCTGCAACAACTTAAAGAAAGAAAAAGTCAGATATACTCGGACATATCTCTTTAGTTTTCACATAATAACAGCATCTGAACTGCTGAATTTTCTTGAACAATTATTTTATACTTAAAAATTGATGAATATACATCTGTTGATACTTCAGTGTAACTTGCCTCAACTAAAGCATCAGGTTTCACAGAAACAGTAGTGAATAGTCACAATTTCCTCTCAGCAAGAAATTGTTTTTCCGTTGTTATTTGAGCCTTACTTAATGAAGTTATTGCAAAATTCCTTCTTCAGTGCAAGATTTTCAAAAATATGATAAATCAAAACAAGCTGTTTTGTTAAGTTATAAAAAGAAAAACATGAAACGCTTGACAAACTTCAGAAGACAATTACAAGAAATGTGGTTGGTGGTAGATCATTGATTATTGATGTCAGCAGAGAAATAATTCAAGCTGTCAATGTAAAACAAAAAGTGAATAAAGAGAGAAATGAAAATAAGATAAAATAAAACTAAATATTTTATCAAAAAGACAGAATAAAAGAAATGGAGAGATAAATCCAAAGTGTTGTCAGTGTCAGCAAAGGTGAAATGAACACTTGAACTTTGATCTTTCTCTTTCTTTGATTGACCAACACTGAAGTGAACTCTGTTTATAAAACTGGAACATTATGACAATTCAAAAACAACAGACAACATCCAATTAAAACATCCCATAAACACCTATCTATACGGCAAGATGTGGAACTTTGATAATGAATCAAAATATCAAGGATCAATGAAATACTCCAACTACACATCACACATAACTGTCTACATATAAGCAAGGGAAAAACAGACAATTTTGTTTAATTACACACCTCCCTTTGCACATAGGTATATGATGAAATTGGCTAACCACAAATGGTAATAGTAATATTAGTTGTTTCCCTACAAGGAAAAATTTGGTATTCATTGAACAAACAGCCATTACTGTTTTCAGTTTAAATTTATAAAATCTTTCTCTTAAAACACTTTTTCAGGAAAATAAGTTTCTTAAGTCCAGTGGCTGTTATCACTCTTTCCAGTATTGATGGGAGTTTCCTTCCTAAACTTTTATTTGAATTAGTGTGAAATGTCCACATCTTGATTATGGTATTATCTTCTTTTTGAGTAATAGGTGCTATCTATTTTGGTTGCTGCTGCTGTTGAAAGTCCCCAAGTGATGTGGTTTCTGTTATTTAGTAAAGTTCTTTGTTTGTCACTCTGTAGCACCTCTGAAGTATTGGTTTTGCAAAATAAAATATTACCATGGGTTTCTAAAGTCTCTGCTTTCATAATTATCATTTGCTCTGTTCTTACACTGAGCTCTCTTTGGGTCTATATACTCTTTGGAATTATCCATACAGATTACCAAATAATATTATCATCTATATATATATATATATATATATATATATATATATTGTTAACCACAGACAGACTGCTTCTCTGTATTGCAGCTCATCAATGTGGCTAGACATCCAATTACCTCAAGCCAGGATTGAAACCCAACTGATTTGTCATCAGTGGGAGATTTTTTTCCCCTAAGCTATCAGCTCCTGGCGGAGAGGAAGGTGAATTTTTATGTATTTATTTTGAATAAACATGCCAGTGACTCAGAGTGCTTGATTATAATACTTTGCATTATCAGCAGTAGCAGTCAGTGTTTACAAATTCATGCTTTCTCTCTAAAGTGCTTGACCCAAATTTATTTTTTCAGGGGTGGGGGTGGGCGCCATATATATATATATATATATATATATATATATATATATATATATATATATATATATATATATATATAATATGGGGGCTCAGTGGATAGTGGCACGGATTGAGGAATCGGGGAGCTGAGTTTGAATTCCAGTTGAGTTCATTACATCATCATCATCTTCATCCCCTTGACTTTTGTAAATGTGTGGGGGGATCCATATACAGAAAGCACACTGAATCTCCTTCACAATGGTCTATCAACAGCATCCATCAGCAATTCTGGTACAGTCACACTTGCCCATTGTTTGACATTGTCCAACCAGTTTTTTCATTGGCATCCTCTCTTACGTCCACCTTCAACAATGCCTTGCATGATGGTCTTGCACAGGCTGTCATAACTTGTAATGTGTCTAAACCATGCCATTTTTCTCTGTTTGACTGTGGTGAGAAGAGGTTCCTGGTGGCCTACAAAACTTTCAACCCTTTTCTGCACAAACTTATTGGTTTTGTTTCCAATAGTAGATTGGCTAGTTTATCAATTTAACATATATATAGAGGACTGTCGCATTGTTTTTTTAACATATGAGGGGTCAGCAGCTTAGTTTTTAGAACCAAACAGCCAGACTACCCATATGATTATTAGCAGTTCATTATATTCACTGCTAATATGTTTGGGAAAGGTATGAATTCATCTCTTCTCCACCTAGCTATGGATAAATAGCAGGAGAGACTAAGACCTACAGCCTTGGGTGGCAACCAGTTTAAGAGGAGGAGAACTCAATTCAAAACCTGAGGATGGCCTGAGGACCTTCTTACATGCTATGCACCAGTTTTCTGTGTTTGACTCTTCCAAAAAGTGTGGTTGGTTCTGCATAAGTCTTCCCACTATAAACAAATCATATCTGTGGGTAGTCAGGCAGTTTGGTTCTAAGAACTAAGCTGCTTAACACTCATATGTTAAAAAACAATGGCAGAGTCCTCCATATATATGTTAAATTGATAATCTAGCTAGAGTTACTTCCCTTAGACTTGTTTATTAAGGGCATAAGCAACTGCATAGAATAGATTTGTATTGTTTTTTCCATAAGGGGTGTGTTCAGCCTGCATGTTGCTTTTGTAGTGGGATTGACCCATGTATGGGAAATAAAGTGGGCACTGCTTGTCTCCATTATCCTGAGTCATTCTTACTTTTTCATGGTAGCAGAGTGTAGTTGCAATGGCATCTGGCTATCAGAATCCCTTTGCCCTTGAAGAACAAAATTCTGAAAGTTGGAAGAATGAACTCGAAATTTGGTGGATTTACCAAAGACAAAGCAAGCACTGGCAGTGACTCTATTGCTAACTAAAAGGGAAAGCGAAACAGGCAACTTTAAAGATCAATGTACAAGAGCACCACATGGAAAGTGGCATAGACATTTTGGTTAATGCTCTTGATAGTTTTAGGTTTATTTATGAAGGAATCCATTCACAGTGTATAATGAAGCATATCAGAATTTTGATAGCTTTCGGCGACCTGAAATGATGTTTATCTCTGATTATATTGTGAAATTTGACTAGCGATATTTGTAGAGCACCAAATATAAAATGACCCTAGCCAATGCAGTTTTGACTTTTAAACTGCTGGATAAAGTAAGTACCCCCAAAAATGTTCTAAAGAAGAGTATACCAATGCATCAATTTTCAGATTTATGAAGTACTTTTGTGGAGTTTTATGTGGAGGTTGATGATTATTTGGTTATTGGTTTATAAACTTGTGTCAGATAAATGATTTTGGATTTAATATGGCTTTTAATGTTTTGTAGGTTTACTACACATGGTTACCTTTTCAAGTAACGTGCTTAATCCCAAGATACACAAATCTTTGCCCTATTAAAAATGAATGCAAAAATAATTAGTACAACAATATATTTTACATGTACTGATAAAATATTGTCTTAAAAAGTTAAAATATACAAAATTAAAAGAGTTCATAAATTCATATCAGAAAGTTCTTGTGCTGAATATGTTATACTCCTCTGTAATTTGATATCTAATTCATTCTGCATACCAACCAGATGTAAATGCCATGAAGGCAGAGAACAAGATAAAAAATTAATTTTCTGCTCCTAGCATCACATCCAGTCCATGAAGCAAGGTCCAATGATCAAAGCTTAAGAGCTGGGTATTGCCACTGTCACCAACATGACCATTTTCTCAACTTCTGATGCCAAACTGCCAAGATTTATATTATCTCAACATTGACACCACCCAGCTACAAGTGTTCCTTGCTGCCAATGCTGTCGCCTCGGCAAGCCAGAATCATTACAGCAGCTGACTATCCATCTTCGACATTGCCAGTCCCCCGATGACAGACTGTTGCAATTTATAACATCCCAATGTTGACAGCATTCAGCTATGCCTAATTCCTCATTGCCATCACTGTCACCTCGGTATACCCGACTCATTACAGGCATTCCCTTGCAGTCATCACTGCAACCTTGTTTCATAGAAACACAGGCCTACAAGCTACACTGAATTCTTCATCACCTCAGCAACGGACACACCCTACTATGAATCTACCCACCACCAAATGTCAAATTTCTTCTGTATTTTTTTTTCTGGACCGAAGCAACTTGTGTTCTAGTAGCAGATGTTCATTGACTCTTTCAATTAAATCCAAGGCCTCCATTTATAATCTACAGGTAGGCTCCAAATTCACTTCTTAGAATTTAGAGGGAAACATTTTCATTGGTTCTGGATGAGAAAAACAAACACACTTATTTTCCTACAAATTGAAATGTACCAAAAATATTTTTGAAATTCAAAAATTAAGCCAATGCCCAATGCAGCATCTGTTTTCTCTCAGAAAAGCAGAAGATACATGCTCAAGCAGCTTAAATGTCATATATTACATTATCCTTCTTGCAGAATCAAGAAAATTCTCCCCAATATGGTGGTATTCAAGGAAATTTAGAAGTGTTTTTCACAGTACCCTGGATGCAGAGATCATTGGCTGTTTTCATGTCTACACTGTTTGCAGAACTTACAACTTGTCCCACATTCCCTGATAAACCTTTGCCTGCAGCTTGTGCGACCACGGAGAAGGAAGAAGGGGAATGGCTGGTTGTTGGTAAGTACAGAGGGAAGCACCAGACAGTGGCACCTGAGTCCCCTGAAGCCCCCAAAAGGAAAGGCACAAACAGCCCCAGTCCCTTTATCAGTTTTAAGGGTGATGCCCTGGCCACACTTGATGGACCAATTGCGAAATCAATATGAGCCTTCATTTGAAAAGAAAGAAAAACTCTTGAAGCTGAAAGAACGACTTCAAGCTAAGCAGAAACAGGAATCTTTGCCACTGAGGGTGAGGGCTACTCATCCTGTGCCCCGTCTTCCCCAACATCTAGAAAAGCATTTGCCCCTCAACCTTCACCAAAGTCAGTCACTTACACACCACCTAAACAAAAAATAAATATCGTCAAAACATTCCCTTGCCAACACCTTTTAAAACTACACCCAGAACAACATCATCTACACCAACTCCCACACCTTCTCAGTCACCCACAAAAATAGCGTTGATGAAAAGAAATAGAAGTCCAGAAGCTATGACACAATCAGAAAAAAGAAAGAAAATCAAACCTTCACACCTTCTTGGGGAAGATGTCTGCCACGTGTCCCGGGAACAAAAGCTGAAAGGGTCTTTGCTCAAACCCACAATCTCAGAGACCTAAAATTCTCATGGAATTTTAGGCAAATAAAGGGTTAAGATGTTGAGATCTCAGAGAACTTCCCTCAAGCCAAATCAGTGCTGACAGTTGTGTGATCAGGCTTGAGCATGCGGCAGATGAGGCACAATCAAGAAGCCCAATATTGCCCTCAAATTACTATTCTCAGCAGCCTACATGAAAGATGATGAGATGATGCAGTTAAAACAAAGTTCGAGTCTCGCAGAGTGAGGCTTGATTGCAACCTTCAGTGCTTTGGGGTGAATGTCTGTTGTTTACAGGAGACCTGGTTTTCAACTTGTGACCATGAATGCATTCTGCCGAAGACGTTTCAACTCTATTCAGCATGTTTTGATGGATGCTCGAGAGGTGTTTCCTGGCCGATGATCAAGTCTTTGGATACGGCATGTGCTCTTGTATTCACAGATCTAGCAGGCAGGCTTTGTGTACTGGATGTCACCATAAAGAATAAGGTTCTTTGTCTCATTGGCATTAATATACATGTGGAGTGGCCTTGTTTGTTTCAGTGGATTGAACTGTTTTTGACAACATTTTGTCAGGTAGTCTTAGCAATGGATTGGAATGCTGTCCTTGACCCCATTTTAGATCATATAGGGGAAAGATTGGGTACCAAAAACCCTGATGTGAAGCCATTTTGTGACTTTATCAGCATGTTTAATCTTATCAATAAGTACCAGAATGAGCACCGCTGGAAGATAGGGTGGACTTGGACTAATAGGGGCAGCTCAGCTTTGGTGGTGTGTTCTAGCTACATAGACCAAGTCCTAGTTAAGTGAATTGACATAGGACTCTTAGGTTGGCCAAGTTTGCATTCGATAGTTTACAAGGATCATAAGCTTGTCCGGTTAGGACAGCTAGCTACTGGAAATTGAATGCATCATTATTTGGTGATCCAGATATCCAGGAACAGCTGCTACTTAAAGTCAAGATTAGGACGGAAAGGTGATGACTCCCTTCATCAGAATTTGGAAAAAGGTGTGTGAGTCTTGTGTGTCTCTGTTGAGTGAAAGGAGATGGAGTGGCATTTTGATGCTAATTAGGCATAAGGATATTGATCTTTCTGTGTTGACCTTTGGCCACCCCACCTGAAATAAGATAGCTTAGGTTTATTTTGTCCTTAGTTTCTTTTGACAAAGTTAACTTAGCTACGGGATGTATGCTCATAGGCCCCTTTTAATTTCTGCCCCCTCTTTCTTTAGTTTAATATTCCCTTCCTAGTTAGGTGACAGAGATGTCAGTTCTCTGGTGGATGCAGGACTCCTTTCGAATTTTGTGTGTGCATTTCATAATTGTTGTTTTGTATGTTTGAGTGAGTGTTTGGCTGAATGATTGTTTTTAATTATTTTAATCCTGTATTAATTTCATCCAGTTAACTGATGTTTCTGTCACAAGGTAGAATTGGGGGGGGATTTATTACTAACATGATTTTGTTTTGTTTCTTGTATATAGATATCTTACATTATAAATACACATTAAGGTCTAAATTTTTAAAATTGTTATTTTTATTCCCCATCCTCACAGGCAAATTGTACATATAGGAATGAATTAGGACTTCATGGAGATTCTGAGCAATTATGGATATTGTAGTAATAATGTGTTGCTTTGGTGTAAGTAATTTTTTAGTTTGTTTGGGCACTCGGCATGGTGTAATGGTTAGCAAGCTTGTCTCACTAGAAGTTATGACTGAATAGTGAGTTTGATCCTCACTGGGTACCCCATATGTTTGGCCTTGTGCCGCATCTAAGATTCACTTAGAAAATCAATATTTTGTAGTTTGTTTGGGTCAGTGGTTGTGGTTAGCTAGGTTAAAAATAAGTCAGATTGACGATCAGCCTTCCCCATCTCCCTTTTGGCCTTGTGCCATATTTATTGTATATATATTTATTGTATATATATTTATTGTATATATATAACAAGAATAAATATTGTCGTGGGATTGACCCCTGTGTGTGAAATAAAGTGAGCACTGCTAGTCTCCATTAACCTGAATTATTCTTACCTTTTCACCTCTGTCAATGTAACCGTATCAAATCTATTGATTAGCATTCTGTCCAGTTCTTGACATGTAGAAAAGATTGATGTTTACAGCTTCTAATCATCATGGCAACTCACTTCAGCAAAATTATGAATGAATTGTGTATGAGCTTGGGAACTTATGAATTGTTTAATAGATTTTATTAAGTAATTCATTGGCTCAGACCTCATTGTGGCCCTCAGCCTATTCTCTGTGAATTTCATTTATTGAAACTAATTAACAATTTTAATTAGCTTTTTTAAGAAGTTTATTCCAATCCTATAAAGATTTTCTGGTTATAAATTCCACAAAGTCAAAAACAAGGACAAACACACTTAAAGAAGAGAAGTAACACAAAAACTGTATCAAATTCAATAAGTTTACTGTACAGAAAAGGTTGTATGCACAATAGGTAAAAAAAAAGGCTTGCAAATATAATTTATATTTGTGGACTTAATTGTTAGAAGTGTGTCCAAGTAACAAGTGGGCTTTGCAGCTACTGTATTCCATTAACATTGGAAAGAACAGCTCCATAAATGTGTGGTGACTACAGCTGACAGTTGCAAAAGAAAGATTTCAGGATTGAGTTTACCGCTTGGCCCAAGAAGGGATCTTGATTGGACAGCAGTTAGCCAATCAGAGTCCCGGATTAGTAAGGGTTTCAAGTTCAAGGATGATTTTTGAATGGTAAAGGGTTAGATTCCTTTACTATCCTTTTCAAATTCTTATAATCCACCTTTAGACAATTGAAATTTTTTCTTTAGGTTTTCTCCTCACCTTGCAATCCAAAATATGATTTTTAGATGAATATATTGATAGATATGAATAAACTGAGTGATTGCTTTAAAGACCTAAGAAAGTCATTGATTTTAAGTCTTTTTTTCTTTAAAAATATTTCCCAATATTTCTTCAACTCTTCTTTTCACCTACTTGGGGCGGCTTTGTTGATAATAAAATCTATTCTTTTATAAGATAAATTGGAGGAAGTTCCTATTGTCAGTTCTCAATACAAATTTCATATATATCAAAGTGTGAAATACATGTGAATAAACTGAGTAATTGCTATATACTGAGAGAGAGAGAGAGAGAGAGAGAGAGAGAGAGAGAGAGAGAGAGAGAGAGAGAAAACCCATGAAGCCCATTCTCTAATATAAAGTATTTTATGATAATTTCATACTTTTACTCTTTTCTTATTTAATGATTCATTTCTATTATTGTTATTAAAGTAATAATAAGTCAAAATGATAGATTTGATAATGTACATCCAGTCTAAAATATATATATATATATTTCTTTTTTTTTTAAAGCTTTTCACCCCAAGCAAGGTCGGGAGTGCCACTAGCACACAAAGGATTACAGAGAGTAGGGGCAAGCGTAAAGAGGCATGGAAGAGGAAAGGATGAAGAGAAGGATGGGGAATATATCAAGGCATCTAAAGATGTTGATTGACATTGCATTTGAATAGGTGGAGATTATAGCTATCAGGGAAGCAAGTAAGAGGAAGGGAGTTCCACAGACGGGAAGTGCAAGACATGAAGCTATTGGAGTAGAAGAGACAGCTACATTTTGACAGTGAAAGGGTGAGACTGAGATGCCAACCCAGTACCATATTTAAATTCATTCAGTTTGCGAAAGTGGCTCATTGGAGCAGTTACCATGAAAGTATTTGTAGAAAACACAGAAGGAGGGGACAACATGTCTGTGAGAGAGCGACTGTAAATGAGATGCCAGATCAGGACCAACCACATTGCATATCTGTCTCTGGATTTTTAAGGGGACCTTAAGATGAACAGCAGGGGCTCCAGACCATATATGACAGCAGTATTCTATGCAAGGGTGAATGGTTGATTTATAGATTTGAAGGATGGACTCGGGTGAGAAAAACTTTCTGGCGGGACACAGAGAATCAATTTTCCTTGCAGTAGGAGAAGCTATTGATTCAATGTAATTGTTCCATCTCAGGTCAGCGAACAGTGTGAGACCAAGTAGTCGCAAAGAGGTGCTCTCATGGAGTTGAGCATTAGACATTCTAATGGGAGGCATGGAAGGTTCTCTGTAGTGGGTAATAGCATTTTTGTTTTAGAGGTTAACCAGCCATTTCCTGCCCCAGTTAACAACCTATTGGGGGTCCTTTTCGAGACTAACAGCCAGGTTAGTTTTGTCAGCGATACCAAATTTGCTATGGTTGTTCCTTGTCATGGTAGAGGGCTTGCATGTCCCAGTAATCCCAAGAGTGAAGCATTCTAGAGTTTCAACTTTTGTATAGCCATCCATGGTGATAAGGATGAGAAGCCACCAGACTGAACCCCTGAAAATCCTAATGGTGGAACAAGCAAAGATCTAGATGATCTCAATGATCACAATCTGGCGGAAGAGGGCAGTGCCAGTTGGGTTGATGTAACCAAGGCAGATCTTGACAGACCAAGCAACTGACGGCTCGATGCAATCAGGTTTGCCAGATCTTGCCTGTCTCCATTCCCTTTGAGCCATGAGAGAGGCATTATGGCCAAGTGTGGGATTCTCTATCGTGCAGGGTTATCCACCAAAATCAAATTAACTTGAATAGCCTTGTCAAACTCTCTTTATCTACTCTTCAGAAGTAGGCCGGGCCTTCACAGCCATCTCCATCACCACCATCAGAGGGGAGAAAGGGAATAAGGGTGATGATCCTGTTGCTCGGATGTGAGTAGGTGCCAACTAATATAATGTCTCTATGGCAAGCTGTCTGCATAAATCTTAGTAAAATGAAAATAATATCTATTTTTTTAAACTGCCATTTCCTTAAATATCTGTGACTTACAATGTCTTATTAGGAAAGATAATGGAGTGGTTTACCATTACATTATCTATATTTTGCATTCTGGATAAGTTGTGTATCTTCAGGATGTAGGCGACCATGGCTCTCCACATCTTCCTGTTCCTTCTAGCTCTTAATAAGTTTTGTCTTTTTGTTATTTCTCCCAGACTCTGTTCTACCATCCATTTACTCAAGCCCATCAAATATGTTATGCACTGCTTTCCTCTATCCCTCTTTTCCTCAATCTTCTCCTGTGAGTATCAGTTTTTCCAAGCCCTCCTTCCTCATTACGTGCCCCAGAAATTTTTCAATTTTCTCCAATATCTTGTCGTTGCTCACATGTTCGGTCCATGATATCCTCAGCATTTTTCTGTAGAAAAACATTTCTGTTGCTTTAAGTCTCTTCTTCATCTTTTAAAGAGATTGTCCAGCATTCACCGCCATACAGGAGAACAGATATCATGTAACAGTTCAATACTCTTTTCTTTGTTTCTAACAAATTTTTTCTATACTCTGCTTAGCTTTTGGAATGCTCTTTGTCCATCCCAATACATCTTCAGATCTCAGTGTTGCACTTTCCGGCCTCTGTTAGAGCATTTTCTACTGTTTACCCATAGCTGGAGGAGAAAACATGGATTCATGCTTTCCCAAGGGCATTAGTGCAATATGCAACAGGCTCTGCTTAACTTGTGGATTTCATTTTCACTGATAAAATAGCAATTGCAGCAACAACTCATATCTGGAAATGATATGACAGATATTGAGAAATAGTTAAATATCAACAGATTGACTGATTTCAAGAAAGTGTCATTGATGTGAAGTTATTACTTTTTAAAATCTTTTTGACAGTATCTTTCTACTTGGCTGAAATGAAATCCATTCTCTGATAAAATGTGTTGAATGAAGTTTGCTATGATATCTACACAAATCTTAGTCTTATGAAAATAATATAATAAAGAGCTAGCTATGAATCAACTAAGCAATTGCTATACACCAAGAGAGAGTGGGAAGGAGTCATTGATTTGAAGTATTTTTCTACCCAGACTCGTTCCATCCTTCTTTTCTCCTACTTGAGTTTAGTTTACTGATAATAAAATCCATTCTCTTGATAAGAAATATTGAATGATGTCCCTATAGCCATCCCCTTACACAAATCTCTTTTATATTCAAATGATACGAGAAGTAGACAGACAGATAGATAAGAAGAGACTGATATATATATATATATATATATATATATATATATATATATATACTGACAGACAAAACTAGACTGAAATAGACACATAGAGAAGAGACTGAAATAGGTAGGTATGAACAGAGATAGATATTTCTTATTACTATAAACATTAATTTTACTGGGTACATATGACACGGAGATCAAACAAAAATAGAAAGAAAGATAGAAGGAAGAAGAGAGAGTCTAGTAACTGGATGATAACTGTTGAAATTGCAAAAGGATAAATTGAAAAGTTGAGAAGAAAATTAAAAATGAAATGGATTGAAAAATCATGTTTTGAGTTAATTCCAAGGAGAATCGAGCCCAAATTTAACTAGACGAAATTCAGTAAGATTGAGCAAAACCAAGACTACCTGTTCTTCCCCACTTCCAGCTGATAAGAAAGAAACCATTATGGTATCCATGAAGATCAGACAAAATAAAAACATATGTTGATGATAATGTAACTAGTATGGTCACTGAAATAAATAACATTCACAATTCATCTGTAGAAAAGAGCCAGGGAAAACCATCTATTTTGAATCAGCCATCCAGAAGAAAAGTACCCTCACAGAGATAGAGGCTGATTGGACATGCCCTTTGTTAATTATTTCTGAAAATTTTATATCCAAACATTAATTTGGATTCCTTTGGACACAAGTGGTAAGGAAAAATTAATTACTATTTTTAAGTAACCATGGACAAGATAGCTGAGTAGTCAGTTTGAAAGGAAAGAGAAGAGAGAGAGAGAGATTAGCACCACCTATATGGAGCTATGGTGTGAGGTGAGGTGTAAAGAGAGTTGGAATCAAGGGGTGGCTTGATCCCTCTGACCACTCTCAAAAGGGGGCTGGACAACTCCAAATTTGGAAATATATTTTTATATATGGAAATTCAGAAAAGGTTGATGCATAGAGTAGAAGACAATCGAACCCAGACCCTAGTCAACCCCACTGCTACTAGACACAGGACTCCATAAAAGCTGGAGATTTTGGACAGACGGACAGGAGACAGAGAGAGACACACAGAGAGTTCTCACACTACTGCTACTGGAATCTGTATCATTTGCCGAGAACTCCTGACCAACACTTTGTGCCAGACCTGAAGACCAAAACTTAGAAATATGTTACAACTAACACAAGCTCCAGACTCCAAAGGGGATACCAGTTTCATTTGATTATAACAGTAGGAGGAAGGGTTAAAACCACTGTATACAACAAATCATATATAAACCAAATTGTTATTACATTTTTAACTTGAGTTAATTCTTTATTTCAAAGGATTCTTTTTTGTGTGTAGCTCCCAAATGGTTGAATCATCTTCACTTCAGTTTGCTTCATCAGCAATATTTTCACTCTATGAGATCAAAAACACAATGTGGCAGAGGAATGAATGGTTGTGAACAGACAAATGCCAGCTAGCTCGAGTGGAACCATGCATACCATCATTATACCATTGACATGAGTCATGTGCTAATGAGTGAAGAGTCAGTTAAATTGGTAACCACAGTGGTCTGAAGGAACTTGAGGACTGATGAGCAGTGTTACATGTTTGGTAACCACAGACTGAGGGTTGACAACAGCATTACAACATATATTTGAGTTGCTACCTGTTTTTATTTTATTAAACAATGAAATTAATGACAACTGGCCTAGATTTCAAAGTCCTACTTTTTTTTAGTCATATATATATATATATATATATATATATATATATATATATATATATAGAGAGAGAGAGAGAGAGAGAGATAGGTGTAAATAGCTTGAGTAATTTCTATACACTGACTGAAAATGATAAAATCCATTCTTTAATACAAAGTATTGAATAGATTCCCTATAATCAGCCACTCCTGACCTAAATTTAATTTGGAAATGAGTTCATAGTTATTGAAAATAGGTTCCATTTTAAGTTTTGAATAAGTGCAACAGATAAAAGAACATAAGGCTGAGTCTATTTTAAAGTTATAAATATGAAAACAATATTCAATTTTTGGATAATAAAAAAAAATGGAGAGTGAAATATTAATCTTGTTATTAATTTGTTTGAAATTCCAGTGTCTTGTTATTAGTATACATATTTTTCAGATAAGTTTCATCAAAATTACTTAAGTCAGCAATTACTTCTGTCTTAATAGTAAGTCTGATAGGTTCAATAAAATCAAATTGGCAGCTGATCTCAAAACTAATCTTCAATCTGCTGTTAACTGGTGCAAGAAATGACTTGTACATTTTAATGTCTCCAAAACAAAACTGCTGTCTTTTAGTCATATTGGAGGACCCTTTTTGCCCTCCATCAGCATGGTTGATACCAACCTCCAGCAGAGCAACTAATTGTGCCTTCTTGATCTCACGTTTCCCACTGACATGAAGTGAAGCATTTATATTGAATCAATTGTTATGTCTGCTGCTAGGAAAGTTGGTTCACATTCACGTGAGAAAATATTTCTCACTAGAATTCATCTTGCATGTTTATAAGTCTACCATTCATTCCTGCATTGAATATTGTTACCATGTCTGGTCTGGTGCCTCTCCTATATATTTTGAGATTCTTGATAAAATCCAAATAAGAATCTGCAATGGCATCAGTCCTAACCTGGCATTTTACTTTCAGATACTTTCCTGTTGCCATGATATAAATTTCTTGTGTTTTCCTGTAATATTTTCATGGCAATAGTTCTGATGAGATTTTCTCTTTGGAAACTTGACATGCATAGTAATAGACTGGCAGCTAGGTCTCATCATTTTACAGTTGAAATCGGTTGGTGTAACCGTAAGTTCTAATCTAATAGTTTCTTCTCTCACACTTCTTGCCTGTTGAACTCACAGCTTCCTGCTTTCCTGTAAACTAGGATTTTCAAAGATTTAAATGCAATGTCAATTGCCATCTTCGTTTTTTTTAAAATCCTGTTCTTCTATTGTTCTTTCTGCTCACTAATGTTTTATCATTCTCTTTCATTCTCTTGTGACTTGTGACTTAATGGCTTTATTGCCTTGCTTGAGGTAAAATGATTAAAGGAAAAACAAAAAAAACTTCTTAGAAGAAATGAGGCTACAGTAATGTTGTGATAACACCAATGAAGATGAATAAACTGATTGTAAATAATTTTTTAAACTACTAGTAGATCCAATATCCTGTGGGTCATATCATGGCAACAAATTTGGTAATACAATTTTATATCCAAATTATTCAATTGATTGAAAAGACAAAATAAAACCTGGCAAATTTCCTTAAGATTTGAGAAGTGTTTGATTTGGGGAATGGACAGGAATTAGGTAAAAATATTTCTTAATTAAAAAAGTTTTTGTTTAAAGATTATGATGGAGATCTGAAGCGACTAGTAATGTTAACAAAGTTACAAATAATTCAAGTCATATAAAAAGGAAAGATTTAGACAAAGAGAAAAGCCCTTCGCTTTGAAAAAAATCCCAATACCAATTGATACTGAACTGGGTTATTTGGTGTATTTTCTCAACATATCAAACCTTCTTAGATTATTTAACATCAAAAATCAGATTTTTTATTATACTTGAATCTATCAGTAAACATTGGTCATTTATACTTGATTCTATTGGTAAATATTAACTGTGTTTATACTTGTGTGGTAATAAAATAAGCACATCCCCACCTCTCCTTTTGCTTGTAACTATCCATTACAATAAATATAACGGTTTTCAATGCAAAAGCTGACTTAGTCTAATAAATCTTTGTAAGCTTCCACATGGTGTTGTTATTATATTACAACTTATGTCTACAGGTAGACATTGGTTGTTTATACTTGAATCTGTAAGCATTTACTTAGTAGTTGGCCTCTTTTTTGTGTGGGGGGGCATAACCCTCTGTAGGAGATACAATTGGCATATGTTTGACACCATAACAAGTCACTGATACTGATTAGTTACTTATTTTCCTGTTAGTGAGTCAAACTTTAACACACTTAAAATGGAAACTCCTAGTAAATACTTTCAGCAAATCTCTAGACCGTGTCCATTCAGGATGCTGGCGATCATGGCTCTCTACAATTTCCTGTCCTTTGTAGCTCTTAATAAATTTTGTCTTTTTGTTATCTCTTCTAAACCCTGTTCTTCCATCCATTTAGTCAAGCTCACTAGGTAGGTTATGCCATATTTTCCTCTGTCCCTCTTGGCTTCAATTTATCCTGCAAGTATCAAATTTTCCAAGCCCTCTTTCCTCATTATGTACCCTAGAAATTTCAACTATCTTGTTAAGTATAAATGTTCTATTTTTTTGCCATTTTCTCTAAAACTTTGTCATTGTTCACATATTTAGTCCATGGTATTCTCAACATCCTTCTGTAGAACCATATTTCTGTTGCCTCAAGTGTCTCTTTCATTGGTGAGCAGATTGTCCAGCATTCATTACCATATAGGAGGACTGATATTACATAAAAGTAAATAAAATCTCTATAAGTCAGGGATATGCTGTGAGTAATTGCCTATAGTACATACCTGACTTAGAATGGACACCTTAGAGGGGACAATTGATTGATCTTGATAAAGTAAATTGTTACCAAGAGCTTTATGACTATGAGAAAATATTTTAAAATATTTTGAAAAGAAATTTAATTAAAACTTGACAATTAAGTGAAGATAAAATTTTCACTCAAATTTTTTATAATAAATACAATCAAACAAAAAATCAAATTTCCTGCAGCCATTATGGTCCCTTGTGAAATGTAGCCTTGAGCAACATCTACAACCCATTGACTATACATCATATTATGTATTCTGAGGGTGAAAGAAGACTAAGAATATAACAATTCACTGAATTAAACTTGAATTTATTGCCTTAGATTAAAAAGCAGCAAAAATACAAAATCTTTTACATTTTAGACCATAATGAACCATTTATAATAATTAACCATTATAATTTTTAGTTAGTGTAGACATTATCTACCTTGCCAACCCAGACAACACATTTTTTCTCCAAGTTTCACTTTGTATAAGACCTCTGAACTATTCTTGCTGATTACTTTATGATGTCATTCTTGCAAACTTTAGCATTTTTACTTTAATAATCTTATCAGTTCCTATTGTCAGACATTGCTACCTTTAGCATTTCTATGCAAACGTGTATATTTGTTTAACTGCATATATCAGAAAACACAATGTCAGATTTTAGCATGAAAGTCAATGTTTTCTCAATACATTTATTATTAACTAATTTTAGTAAATTTTCAGGATATATTTATAGGAACAATATATTGTGGGAGTCACAGCTTATAATGCTTACCTTTGATAATTTCTTTTTGAAGTCAAGTCTTATTCTTTAGATTATGCATGCTAACTGAGTGCAAAATAAATGGTTGCTGAAGACATTAGGTTTATAATACCCAGAAATTCATACACAGATGTCCTCAAGGACACATGGCACAGTGGATAAAGGCGTTGGTTAGATCCAGTGACAGGACCCAAAGAGTGTGAGTTCAAGTGGAGAACTTGGAGAGGGGAATTAATAGGAGATAACTAATAACTGATATCCATTAAAAACATGGCACGTGGAACTAGAACAGTCTACCCCAGTGAGCGAAATAAAGGGTTCAGTTTGACATTCCAACCACCTGAAGAAGGCCTGAGCATACAACGACTGAAACGTTGTAATAAATATGGTGACAAAGATGAGTACAATAGTCTGAATAATGTAAATAGTGCAAAATAAATGTTTATTTATAAATAAATAAAAAAAATATAGACTATAGAAATATAACATTCATTAAGACACTGTCGATATAAATGAATAAATTATTCTTTTTATTATTCTATATGTTTGTATGGGCGAGTGGATATTCTATAACCTTCATCTTCTTTCAATCACTGATTTTGTTACCTTTCCTACTGTTTTTGATTTCAACATTAATAACAACAAATTTTATTACTTCCTAGAGATCTTTACTTGAATATTGTTTTCTACTCTCATCTTTTGTCACTTTAAATGAAGGACCACAAATTTGCTATTGGATTCATATCTGGATAGGGTGGAGAAGGTGGTAGTGTTATTCTATTAATTTTATGACTTTGAAACTATTTTTGGCAAAGTAGGAATGTGAAGTAGCATTGTCAATTATGAAAATATTCTTCAGCTTAAAGTTTTTGGTGTTGATCCATACCATTCAAAAAATGTCTTGTCTGAGAACTTACAATAATTCTCTGCATTTAAGTTGATGCTACCATCATCTTCGAAGGAACTTATAATTTAATCCCTATAATACTAGTCACCCAATTCCTCTACCTCTCCATCCCATTGTATTCTAAGTCATGATGGGTGACTATTTCCATGAACAACCTAATCCCTCATCCAGTCATCAACCCCACCCTATGTAGCTCTACATTCATCTACTGAGGTAATTTTTTCACCCAATTTGGATGTTTCTTTGTAATGTTTATTTAAAGGTAGGAGTTTGAGAGCTTTCATGATTTTAGCCAATGTTTTGAATATTCTACATCTTTTCTCTCTGTTTACATTCACAACATCAGGTTCTTTAAATATTTTATTGCTTGTCAAGCCACTTTACTTGCATATTACACTTATATTTTCTCTTCAAGTTCTTTTTTGACATTCTTGTCTTGTACTTATCCTGCCAATGATTTTGGTTTCTATTTTTTCATTGTTTTTTGATAACTGTTCAACCTTTTCACAAACACAAAGAAAGAAGTGTACCAAATAAGAGAAATCACATCACCTGAGGACTTTCAACGGCAGTCCTTCTCAAACCTTGTGGACTGGTACTACAGAATAACAAAGAACTGTACCAAATAAGAGAAACCACATCACCTTAGGACTTTCAATGGCAGTCCTTCTCAAACCTTGTGGACTGGTACTACAGAATAACAAAGAACTGTACCAAATAAGAGAAACCACATCACCTTAGGACTTTCAACGGCAGTCCTTCTCAAACCTTGTGGACTGGTACTACAGAATAACAAAGAACTGTACCAAATAAGAGAAACCACATCACCTTAGGACTTTCAACGGCAGTCCTTCTCAAACCTTGTGGACTGGTACTACAGAATAACAAAGAACTGTACCAAATAAGAGAAACCACATCACCTTAGGACTTTCAACGGCAGTCCTTCTCAAACCTTGTGGACTGGTACTACAGAATAACAAAGAACTGTACCAAATAAGAGAAACCACATCACCTTAGGACTTTCAACGGCAGTCCTTCTCAAACCTTGTGGACTGGTACTACAGAATAACAAAGAACTGTACCAAATAAGAGAAACCACATCATCTTAGGACTTTCAACGGCAGTCCTTCTCAAACCTTGTGGACTGGTACTACAGAATAACAAAGAACTGTACCAAATAAGAGAAACCACATTACTTGAAGACTTTTAACAACTAAAATTGATACTGAATGTAACTCAAAGAAAAAATAATGACATAATCAAGATATTAACTTTACACACTACTTCAAACTAAAGGTTAGGAAGGAAACCTCCATCATTACTGGAAAGAACAATAGCAGCTACTGGACTTGAGAAATCTATTTTCCTAAAAAATTGTTTTAAGAGAAAGATTTTATAAATTCCAACTGACAGTAGCACTGGCTGCTTGGTCAGGGAATGCTAAATGTTTCCTTATATGGAAATGGCTAATATTAAGTCAATGAGTGCAGAACATTTCCTCATAAGGAAATGTCAAATATTACCATTACCATTACCAATTTTTAATTTCCAAAGTTGTATTCTCATCAGTGAATAAATTTATCTCTTTTCTTTTGAGGTGATGTCATTTTTTAATGATCCATTACAGTAATTATAATGATTATTACTGTAATCCATTATAATATTTATGATATGATTATTAATATGATCCATTATAATATTTTTAATATGATTAGCAATCCATGAAATAAATAATAAAATCTTGCATCACTAAATAACTCACCATTAGTATTTCTAATAAAAACTGATTTCATAAACTGAAATTCATTTGGTATATTTATCATATAGATATAAGGATGTCCTAGTAATTTTACCAGCATCAGTTAATACCAATTTTAATATGCAAACATGACTTGCATAATAAAACATGACATAGTGTAGGTTGAATTTTTTGTGCTTATTTTAGCCTGGTTGCTGAATATTATCAGTCAATAATATTTCTTGACTTAATTCATATCTTTTGGCACTTTTAAAAACATATCTGCACCATAAACAAAAGAGACTTTAATTGTTTATAAATAACAAATTTTCAAGGTCAGTGAGATGAAATTCCACACAAAAAACCTCTGACTTGTTATTTGCTTTTAAAATTGAATTATTTAAAAAAATAATTCACCTTTCAACTGTTGCTTTGTTTAAAGCTCGAGTGCTATATTGTCTGGATAAAAAAATAAATAGTATGAAGTTTTTAATTTTCTCATACCAAGATTTGTATGAATAAATTTATTTTCTGCGTCATTATAGATATTTTTTAATTTCTACATCATTATACATATTTTTAATTTAATTTTTTATTGAACAATTTTGATATGATGGTATTTTTCTGTTCTTTACTCCTTTGACATTCATTGCCTCCTCTGATTTTCTCCAACCATGAACAATTGTTTGTTGTCAGTTTAATATTAGTCCAGATTAATATTTTCTTCAAAATATTAATAAACTGGTTTGTCCACATTTCTTGAGAATGACGTTAAATAAATATTATTCTAGTGTCACATGGTGTAACTGTAACCAGGTTGGAAAATGGATGCAATGAATAAAAAGTGAATTTCAATTAAAACTGTTTAGATCCCCTTCATACTAATGATCTTGATAAAGGCATGAATTAAAATTTTCTAGCAGTTTTTTATATCACTAGTCATCTTTAATATGGTTTATCCCGGACATGTCACAATAGCAATTCATACACAAACCATAACACTTCTTCACAACTTCAAGGAAGATTTCAAGCATTCTGGTAGTGTTTTTATATAGAGGGGCTTAAAGGAAAAATTCATCACCAATGTGGGTTACTCCCACTTGACTTTGCCAGTTTTGCAAAGATACTATAAAAATGGAAAGCTCCATTTCTTTCTCTTTCATTTCACCAGCATGGGACTTGTTCCTGGGCATGGGGATATCTTTCCTGTGAGTGGTGAACTTCTTCACACACACACACACAATTCCTAGCTGTTATATTTTAATTTCTTCCTTCGTTTCTGCCATATTTGCATGCATATTAGTTTATTTTCTTTTTGTTAATCAGTCAATTGTTAAATGAAATCACATAAAAATATCGCCTTTGTTGAAATTTATTCCATTTCCTTTCACCTCTACTAATAATGGCAACCTGTCATTTATGTGTATAAATTTTGTTTGCCACTGCTTTTAGCCCAACTAGTAGCAACAATGTAACACCAGTGAGAACATACTTCCTTTACATTTGTTTCAAGAACCCAGCAGTTTCAGATTCTAAAATGTTCGGGTTGCAATATCAAAAATAGGTGAGATACTGCTTTTTACAGGAAAACCAATTTGTTTATATATAAACTAGCAGCATGGCCCGGCGTTACCTGTGCTTGATTCAAAAATCATACGACTCATACAGCAATCGCTATCACTTGACTTAAAATATTTTTGCCCTTCCTTGCCTTTAAAGGAGTGCCCTTTGCCATGCTGATGTTGCTACATGCCTTACTTCTTGCCTATCTCACACTGTGAATTTTTTCTAAGCTCTATACTAAACATTAAATCTGTTACAAAAAAAGAACTAAACAAAATGAACACAAAACGATCAGCTTTAAAAAAGGACTCGTAACTGGAAAAACCGAATGAAAAAAGAATGTTAACAACAAATACTTTTCCACACCCAACCGAGTTCTGCGGAATCAGAATCAACGTTGAGTTGAAGCAAGAGAATGAGCCAATTGGAGTAAAGTGCCATGCAGATTTAAATTTTTCCCACTTGTGACGAATGCAGCTATCGATTTTTTTTGCATGCTAGTTAACATTTGTGTCAGTCAGCTGTTGGCTCTCACGCTGACCAATAGAATCTTCCTGCCTATTCGTGGCAGCCAGCTATAGGCTCTCACTCTGGCCAGTAGAAAATGGCCACAAACTACATGAAAACTGCCATAGAAGTATGAAAAAATCGATTATTTCCACTATCGATGGGAGTTGGGAAATGCAAAGTCGGTCTTGGCCTTTCCGCTAATTTGGTGCATGTGTATGTAAATTTTGGTGCAAATCCGTCGAAAATTGCGGCTGTGCATTTGTTACACACACACACACGTCCTTCCTTTTATAGATAGAGATACATATTTATAATTTTCTGTTACTGTATTGTAGACAAAAAAATTCAGTTCCAATCAAATGTGTGTTAAGAAAGAGTTTCCTCCCTTTACCTTTGCAAATTTGTTTCTATTTATTGAAGCTTTGATAATTTCAAGGAGCAGCTTTACATTTTATGAATAGAGCAGAAAATTATTAAGAAATTTAAAAAAATTTATAATTAAAAAAGAAGAAATATGCTTAGTTAAAATTTAAAAAAAAGCTAATATACTTTTAATATATATTATTATTTTATTACTATATTTCAGTTATGTGCCATGCATGATATATGCTTAGGCTATCATGTATCTTTCAATACATGACTGACGAGGCAGATTTTTTCCCGCAGTAGGCTGCCATTTCTTTCTGCGGTAGACCAGTTGCTATCCAAGGTTATAGAACCTGGTCTGTTCTGCTATTTATCCATAGATGTGGGGAGAAGAGGAGGATTCATATCTTTCGCAAGGGTATTAGAATGTAATTAGAATGTAATGAATTCGACTAGAATTCAAACTTGGCTCTCCAATTCCTCAATCCGAGCTGCTATCCATTACTCCACCTTGCTACAACTCTCTAGGATAGGGTGAAGCTGGTAATAAAATAATAATATTAAAAATGCTTTATCTTAAAATAAAAATAAATAAATTATTTTTAATTTATTTATAATATAATATACAGGGTGGTTCGAAAGTTTTGTCACCCATACATAATATAATTTATTATTTCAGAAAGCTGACACACATTCCTGCACTTTGGAAGAGATAGTTAGGGTGACAAGACTTTCAGACCACCCAGTATATTTGGGCAGCAATCTTTCTTTTAAATATGCTTTTCTGAAAATAACAGACAAGGAAAATCTAATTAATTTTTTATTTAGTTTTTCCAGCATTCTTACATTTTTTGTTTTCGTGGGAGTAAGAGAGTGCAGAAATTATATGTATTGTCCATTGTCCCAAGTACTTTTGGACACTTTTTTATACATCTTCAAGGGGGTTTGTTTTTAGCTGGTGTTAATATCTCTTCATGCTTGACTGCTTAAGACGTATTTTTGTGTTATTTTGAATACTAGTAGGAGTGTATACAGGGTGCGATGGGTAAATTGTCACCATTTTATATTTTTTTTATTTGTTTATTGCACAGTATAGTAGGGTCAGATGGGCACCATCTGTGAGAAAAAAAGCACAATGATGCAATTCACTCTGCCAGAAATTTTGAAAAAACATGCTGTACCACTTGACATTTGTGCTGGAAGCTCCAATAGGAACATATCAGAGTGTTTGGGTGTCAATCTGAGGACAGTGCAGAGGATTTTGAAAGAGTTGGACGAGTCTAATGGTGATTACAAAGGTGTTTGGAGTGATCATTAGTGATGGTGATGTTAGGCCTCCATGCATCTTCCCACAGGGCCTCAGACTCGATACAAAAGCCAACATCAAGAACTCTGCACCATGTCACACAAGCAGGAGAACACAGTCATGGCTGTCAGCTCATTTCACATCAGTCCCTACATCTGGCTACCTCACTCCCCAGACTGCAACTCCTTTGATTACTATGTATGAGGAGCAGTTGAGCAAGAGAGCAACAAAACTCCTTATAACATGATGAACTGCAGGTAAGGATTATGGCAGCATTCACCAACTTAAACAAGGAGACCATCCAGAAAAGTTACTGGAGATTCAAAAGTCATCTGGAGGCAGTGGTTCTTCAATGGCAATTTTATTGAATAATTTTACTTTTTAGTATTTCATGATATTTTTGTATAATTTTGGCAAATATATCTATTAAAAGGAGATGTCACTATTATTTTCATTTTTGTATAATTTAGATGACAATTTATCCATTGCACCCTGTATATATATATATACACACACACAGGGTGCAAGGAATAAATTGTCATCTAAATTACACAAAAATGAATATATATATATATATATATATATATAAATATATAAAAAGAAAGAACAGTAAGATATATAATCCGGTGTTCTTATAGATATTTTTATTTTTACAAAATAGTGCTCAATGTAAATACACACACACACAACCTTTTAAGCAAGTTTGAAATATATCAAGGGAAGTAATCAATGATTTAATAATGATTTTTAGTTGATATTCTCCTCCTTTGACAAGGAATTTTTAACTCATTATTGGCAATAAGCTTTATAAACATCAAAGATATTTGTCAGGATTTCTTTCTCTGTTTATAATTCACTTTATTTATAAATAAAAATTTATTTTGCACTTAATTTGTTTACATAATATAAAATCTGACATTATCTCCAGAAAACAAATCAGTACACATATTTAAATAAGAATAAACTGTAATTCCCACGAGAAATTGCTGAAATAAATATGTCCTGAAAATTTTTCCATCAGATGCTAAATCTTATTGATTAAATTAACTTCCGTCAGTAAATTCATGAGATATACAAATAATAAATGCTGTCATAACAGATAGTTTGATGGATTAAAATGTTTTTCATGTTTAAAAATAATCCACAAGAATAGTTGCTTGATTTCTAGATTTAGCTTTTTAAAAGATTCATATACTTTTGAAAAAAAAAAATGTGCCTTTGATATTTGTAAAAACTCTAAACTTATAATTTTTTTTGTTTTCCCATAAATTATTTTGCTTGCCTTAAAGCACTATGTCTTCCATTCAACAGAAATGGGATCTTGTTTATAAAATTTAGATTTATGCAGGATTAGGATATTTATAAGGAATATTTTAACATCCAAAATATTTTTAGCAACAATTTAACATAAAACTTTGACTTACTGAAATTAAAAGATAAAGGAAACATACTTTATTTACACAAATAATTAAATTTATCCAATAAAAACAAAAGAATCTTATTTTATATAGTTAAAAAAAAGGGAAAGGCTAAATCTAACAGGGAAAAGTATTTCTAAATTTTGAATCTATTTAGAGCTTTTTCAAATGGCAAACATTTTTTTATAAAACAAATGTGAACTTTATTGTGTAGATTTATATCAAATAAACAACAAGAAAGTTAATTCTTGGAAATAAAATCAGAAGAATTTGAGGATCTTGGTCATTTGATCAGCAAAAAAAAAATATTAACCCTGTTTTAGAATTGAAGATTTAAAAACAAAATGCATATACCTAAAATAATTTAAACAGAGATGATAGTTGATAGAAAAAGTGATTCTTGACAAGATTGACTTGAAATTTCAAAGAAAGAACTTCATCTCTGCAGGAAAAAACATTTTGCAAGTTTTTGGAATTGAGAGTGGGGAAGAAAACATTACAAATATTTACAAAATTATTTTTAGGAAATTACTTTTGGATATCATTCTTCTTTGATAAAAAGTAACTTCAAGTGGCAGTTATTTTGTCAACAATACTCAATGCTTCCTCCTATTTGGTGTTTAAAGAGATTACTTTTTTGTAGTGACATGTAAATGACTGCCAAATTAGCATAGCCAAGGCATAGCCAATATAAATGCCCAAGGCAGTAAGGGTAGGGCAGCTTTTAGTATGTGAGATAAACGATTACTGCTGTATTATTAAAATATGAAGGAAAACATACTTCATAAGTTATCTAATAAGTTATTTTTGGCATAATACACAAGTATCTGTGTATTTTGCTAAAAAAAGCTCAGTTGAAAAACACAAAAAATACATATGTGTCTCTGTGGACATATGGCTGAGTGGTTACAATGTTAGTATTCTGAACATGAGACTTGAGTTTGAATCTCATCATGGTTGATTTGATAGAGAGGTGACCTTTTGAAAATATCAGCCTAGGGAAATGACTCCAGCACGCAGCTGGAAGTGCCTGAAAACCATGCCACAAGTTGACCCAAGCCTTGTGAATGAAACTGGGTAAAAGAAACTATTTGGAAGCCATTGATGGTTGGTTGTGCTAGCATGAAGCCACAAGACTGAGGGTTTTCAGTAGACTGGCTTTGTTCAACCTGTAACTAAGGTACACTTAGTATAGTTGAAGTATAAGTCACACGTTGACCCTGTGGGTGTTGAACAAACCCTAATCGTGCCAGAGCAGGCGCCTGAATCAGGGATTGGCTAGTCATCATAGTAGACAGACATACACAGGAGTCTAGCTAGTTTTGCCAGTCATCACAATTTATATTTTTCCCCAAGGCTTGTGGTTATGTGTCACTCTATACCTTTAAATATTTATTTCATTTAATGTTTAATACTGAGTGTCAACTATGCTGACTTATGGTCCTACCTAGGATTGAACTCATTATCCTTGGCTAACAAATTTCTGAAGATAGACTGTCACTCCTCAGCCTAATGGAGATGTTCTAAGTAGTGGCAGGCTTGTCTTTCTTCCTGTCAAAGTGGATTTAACCTTTATGCATTATTTAAGTTTATTGAAATTCCTCCTCATGGTGAATTTTTCTCTTGTCTGGTAAAGTGCTGTCACTCAGTTAGTTGATTGATCAAGATTATGTTTTATCACAGATTTGATAATTACAAACAAAAATATAACAGAAAAGAAGTATAACAATTTAAACTATTGATTATTTTGTGAGAAATAATTAGAGAACAAAATTTTATTTTATAGAAAACATTTATGAGCTGCAACTTAATAGTATAAATTATTTACAAACAGCTGAAGATATTTACTCCATTAGTTATCTGAAATAGTATCCTTATCTTAGTTATTTAGCTTAGTATTTTTAGTTGATACGCTTCTACCTTCCTCAGTTTCGTCAAGTTTTCAAATTGAAGATATGAAAGAAAAAATGAAATAAACGATTTCATTCAGGAGATGATGAGAGAATGCTGGAGAATTGATTGGAGGAAATCTAATTGATACAATAAACATAAGGATAGAATAGTGACAATGTTTCACCTCAAAAAATCATTCAATATTATTTGAACAAAATCATTTCACAAAATGCTTATTGGAGAAGAAATGGTATTCTGTTTAACAAGATAAATATCTAAAATTTATTTATATCTAAGATACATTTACCAAATATTCTACTACTCGACAATGTTTCTGATAAAATAATTAAAATATTTTTGGGGTATGTTTCATCTCCCAACTTTTCGATATCTTAATAATTTTTTGTTTTTACAGTTTTATAAAGAAAAATCCCTGAAGATATTATTTCAGTAAAAAAAGTATGCAATATTAAGTATGAACATATGGAAAATTTGTCTGGTAACTTACCAAAATCAATTCAATAAAATCCAAAATATAATGTTTTTTAAGAATTCATGCTTGCATAATAAAACATTTTTTTTTTAGATTAAACAGAAAAAAATCTACAGTTAATATTTTAAAAAATCATTTGTAATTTATCAATGTGATCTTGAAATTGATACCATTCTTGTTTGTCACAAGAGTTTCTTTTATTAAATAAAACATGTTTAAAGATTAAAAAAAATGTAAAGTTTAATGCCATTTTTAAGTGTGAACCTTTTTTTAAAAGAATTTAATTTATTTTTTCTTTTAGCAACTGTTAGATTATTTTAGTATGGCTGTATAAAAAGAAAATAAGTTTTTATGTCTTGAAATCACTGTTTTCTGATTTATCGGTAGTTTTTTTTTGTGTTTCTGTCATCCTGCATTTATTTACAGATTCTTTTATACAAGAACCAATACTTCAGTAATTATACATAAATTCTTATTTAAAATTTTTATTATTTTAAAAACAAATCCGTTTTATTTATTCCTGCATAATTTCTTCCCCGCGACACTAAGAAAATTTTCTGAATTATGATGAAACTATTTCATTCACATAAAAGAATACTTGACTGTAATTTTTCCAAAATTTTCTCTTAGAATAAATGTTTTTCTTTTCAAATTAAAACGCAAAATTTTTGTTTTAGTAGCACCTTAATATGTTCAAATTTATTCATTACACTAAGTTTAATAAAAACATATAGAATAAAAATATTGTATTGTTAAACTGTTGGTTAAAGAAAATTAATTTTTAACATAAATAATAAATTTTTGATTATTGCACTGCTAGTATCCCTTCAAGTTTTGTTTTACTTTTTTTGCGCGGTTTTTCGGACAGGGGTAGAATTAGTGTTTCTATATTTTATCCTTTGACCTAACAAGATTAGTTATTTTTGTTGTTTTAAAAAGTTATGTTAAAAATTCAGTTAAGTCTTAAATTTGCTCATAAACTTTGGAACAAATCTCTAGAACAAATATTGGATTTTAAGGGGAATTTAAAGTTTGTTGTTTACATTTTTCAAAGGCGGCTCGTTGACTTGTTGCTTGATGAAAGTACTAATATTTATTTTTATATTCGGAAATTAATTTGTCTTTTAATTCGGATTAGCTTTTTAGCAGCTGAGGCAATTATCTTTCAAATAGAACCGAAATTTATGTTCAAATAGGGCATAAATTGCGTTTTTTTTTTTTTATAAAGTTTGTGGCGGTACCTAGAAAAAATGATTTTGTGAAAAGTTCGACACTAAATCTTAGTCTTTGAAAATTCATAACAAAATTAACAGCAATATTTCTCGCCGAATTGGTTCACTTCATTTTTGTAATGTAAAATATCTTTTACTCTGGTTTTAAACCAGAAAACCATTAAGTACGTTTTCCTCGTACTAAAATCCATTTCTTGTATTCAGTTTTTTTTGTCTGAAATTTATCCCCCCCCCCCCAATTCATTTTAATTTTTAACTGAAGGAAAGAGGTGAATATTGCATTTTCAGGAAGGTCGTACGTACTAAGAAGGAAGCTAGAAATGATTTAGTGTTAGTACTACTAAACTTTAAACTAAAGATCATTTCTAACTTCCTTCTTCGCTCCTCATCATTTCAATCCATTTATTTTTATAAATGTAGTTTGATTTCAAAATTTTTTGGAATGAGCAAAGTAAAGTTAATCAATTACTTAAACTGTTTTGTAACTAGGAAGTCATTATTCGTCCTACCAATATTAATTCGTAACACTTAAAAAAAACAAAAACATTTTTAACAAAATAAATAAATATTGTATTCTTTCAAAATATTATTAACAGGAGATAACTCTCCATATACATGTGACGATAAGGAATTGAATAATAATTACTAAAATAAAAACACTAAGTTACAAAAAAAAAAAAGTATTATTATTTTATGAAAAATAAATTCTAGACGAAAATTTTTTTTGATCTTTTGAAACAACTTATTCAGTGGCGGTGCGATGTGGAGACAAAGTTTGAAAACATTGTCATTGTTGTTAACTAAAAAACAATTTAAAGTTTAAATTTTAAACATTATTAGAGAGTTAAAAAATAATTGTTTTTTTTGTTAGACTAATTTTCAAGTCTTCCAATAAAAAAAGGGGGGAAAAAAACTGACTGGATTTATTACCGAAATTTGAGAAATGTGAGAAATCATTTTTAAGTTCGTCAATTGTACCAGTGTAGTAACCGATCGACAACTCCATTAAACTTGCCCTTAAGAAACAGAAGAAAAACAAACAGATGCCGTAGTTCCTCCAAAACCAAGTGAGTTGCTTAATGCAATTCGAGGCTCGGAGCTTTCAGAAAATTTGGTCTTAACCTTCGGCACAAGATTTAATCCTTCGAATTCTGAATCAGGGTTTTCAAGATTTATGGTCGGCGGTATGGTGCCTGTGTGGAGGGCAAGAATGGAAAATATCGCTTCAAGGCTTCCAGCTGCTCCCAGCAAATGTCCAGTTGCTCCCTTGGTAGAGGAAATAAATAACTGTTTACTATGACTACCAAACAACCGACGAATAGCTTTGATCTCTGCAGCATCTCCCAGTGGAGTTGATGTAGCATGTGCGTTGATGTAACTAACAGAAGAGGGATCTATTTTTGCTTCTTTAAGAGCTAACTTCATAGAGTGATAAGAACCATAACCGTCTTCTCGAGGGGCAGTTATATGATTGGCCTCTGCGGCCATACCATAACCTAAAACTTCAGCGTAAATAGGGGCTCCCCTTTGCATTGCGTGATCAAATTCTTCCAGGACCATCAGACCACAACCTTCTGACATAACAAAACCGTCTCTGAGAGTGTCAAAAGGTCGAGATGCTTCATGGGGTCGCGTATTGAAGCGGGTACTCAAGGCACGGATTTTAGCAAAACCTGCCATAGCCAGTGGGTTTATTGTTGCATCAACCCCACCGGCCACCATGACATCAGCAAAGTCATTCTTAATGAATCTAAAGGCATCACCCACACTATGTAAACCAGATACGCACGCAGTGGATACGGCATGGTTTGGTCCGCTGAAACCGTATTTCATACTAATGTGACCTGCAGTCATATTGATGAGGATTTTGGGGACAAAGAAAGGATTAACCTTTCTGTAACCTTTGTCCCGGAGTAACGTTCCGGTTGTGACTATTTCTTCCAAATCAACCATTCCCTGGCCAACAGCAACACCGGTTCTCAGAGAATCGTTTTCTGATTGAGGTTTCCAACCAGCGTCATTCAGTGCCTTTTCCGCTGCAACCAATGCATACACTGTAGGAAGAGAAAGATTCCGTTGCTCTGTTAAAGACACATATTTTTCAAGATTTATTGCAGAGTCCTCTCCTTTTTCTGTTGTTGAGCGATGTATCTGCCCAGCTATACGACAGGGTATCTGTTCGTATTCTTTTCCAGTTAACGAGGAAATACCGCAGTAACCATCGATAAGTCGTCGCCAAACTGCGGACACTTCACAACCAAGACAGGAGATAATGCCGAGTCCAGTGACGACAACACGCCTGCTTCCCATAATAAAACCAGAAAACACAAGTCAGTAATTTTTCTTTTCTCATCAGTCGAATGACTTCGTCAGGGTCAAAACATTATCTAAGGGAGATTACTCTGAATGACTCCTGAACAATGCATTTCCGTTTTGATTCCTTACTGTAGGACGATTAACGATGTCCTCGTCACAAAAAGAGGGAACATTTCCTTTGTAAGTTCAGTTTAAAGGATAAAATCAACTTAGATTTATTTATATGGACTCAAAGGTGAAATCAAAGAAGACTATTGTACCGTCTCGGATTCCATGTTTCTGAGAATGGATATAAAAAACATAAACTGAAAAAAAAAAACATTTTATTTTTATGTCATTGAATTTATTTTAAATTTTGTTTCTATTTGAAAGATAATGACTTTAAAAAGCTAATCGGAATTAAAAGAAAAAAACAAAACTTTTTAGGCATTTTAAAAAGCTTAGCACTTTTTTCTTCACTCATCGGACCATCATGAAAAATGTAAACATTTAGTAAGCAACAAATTTAAAATTTGTCCCAGAGATGTGTTTCGAAATCTGTTAATAAATTTAAGGATTAATTGACTGAATTTTCTAAAAGTAATGTTTATCTTTTACTTTAAACAGAATGAAAATAACATTTTATTTGCGCACGCTAGCCTGTGGGATCAAAGGATAAAATAGAAAATAATAATAATAATAATAAAAAAAAGCCCAACAAAACTATTGTAATACAGCTGTCCGAAAACGTAAAAGTAAAAACTAAAATCTACGGAAGACCAGCAGTGCAATAATCAAGAATTTGTTATTTATGTTTAAAAATAAATTTTCTTTAACCTTATTTCACCAGTAGTCTTTTTTTTTTAAAGAAAATGGTAGAGAATGGAAGTTTAGAGCATATGGAAGTAAATGCACCTCTCCCATTGTAGTCTTGTGAAAAGCAAGTGGGAATCTAAATATATGTGGTGGTTCTAAATTAGGTGTAAATCATAAAATATGCCAGGACTCTCTTCTTATTCCCAATATATAGACTGCTATCCACAAATTTTCAGGTTTGAAATGTTTTACTAAAAATCTATTTAAAATTGGCCTACACTCAAATACAGATTGATGATAAATTCAAGGAAATTACCACAATATACCCCCCCTCCCCAGGATTATTAAAATAGATGAGAATGCCTTTTGGAGTGAAAACAGTGAGTGCCATTTTTCAGAGAGCGATGGAAAACGTATTAACAGATGAAATTAGTATAATATTATTTTTCAAGATAATACTTGCCTTCGTGATGCCACTAAAAATGAATAAAAACGAAAAATAGAATATCTGGTAAACAAGTTAAAAAATGCAGAGATGACAATAAACAGATGTGAATTTGATTGTGATACAATATTATATTTAGAGGACCAGGTTTCAAAAGATGCCATTGCACAAAATCCAAAGTTAATTAAGAAAATGTCAGAGGTATTTATACCTACTAATAAAAAAGAATTAGAATCCTTTTTCGGACTGAATAATTTTATAAGAGATACCTACCAAAATACAGTGACTTAACAGGACTATTTGATGAACTTCAGAAAAAGAAGAATGAATTCAAATGGACTCGAAGGCAAAGTTTAGTGTTCAAGGATTTAAAAGAGATACTTGCAGAAAAAAAAAATCTTTGATTCCAGAAAGGAGGTTATGTTAATGATGGATGTGAGTGATTGAGCTGTGTCAGCAATTTTATTGCAAGAAGGCCATCCAATAATGTACCTTTGAAGAAGATTGACAGCAGCAGAAATAAATTACCCAAATTAGCATTGGCCATTGTTTGAACCACGGACACAGCTCAACAATGCTTTTTCGGTAAAAAGTTTCTATTAAAGTCAGACCATAATCCTCTAGAGTTTATTTTTAACCCGAGAAGCAGCTACCAAAAGTTAATTCATCCAAGATCCTAAGATGGGCCATAAAATTATAATAATGGCTTATGATTTTGACATAAAAAGTACATAAAAAGAAATACAATACCACATGTTGATGTGCTGTCAAGGTTACAATTTAATAAGGATCAAAAAGAAGAAATGGAAATCTTGGATGAAATAGTATTACATTGGGTCGAAACTGACATATTATCTCTACAAAGGTTGATATTGGGGTAAATTAGATTTTTTTTTTGTGGGGCTTAAAAAGCAATTATAACTTTCCCAAATCATCATATTTCCATGTAAATGTATTTTTGCTGAACTCAAAAGTAACGGCCAAATTTTGATAAAACATATCGCTTTGAAGTTTTTGACAATAAAAATTCGGACTCAGTCGCATTCATTCGTTTGCCATTATGGGCCTTGTTTAATCTACATTCACCGCACAACACTTTCCTTGTGAAATCATAATTAATGGCCTATTTACTGATTTTACAGATCTTACTTGTGTGAATTACTGCGCACTGTCAGAAAGCAATGACAAGTAGTAAATAAAGCTTTCTGTTTAAATGAAAAAAACAAATTAAATAATAAAATAAAGTTTTTCTTTTAAAATAAAAATAAAACAAATAATAATTAATGCACAAATTTTGGAAAAAGCATCATAACTAGCTCTAATCCTAAACCTAATCCTAATCCTAACTTCGAAATCTTCTGCAACTCTTCTGGATGGTTTCTTTTTTTAAGTTGGTGAATGCTGACATAATCCTTGCTTTCAGTTTATCTTTGGTGTTACAAGGAATTTTGTTGGTCTCTCTCTCAACTGCACCCCACATATAATCAAAGGGGTTGCAGTCTGGGGAGTTAGGTGGCCAGATATAAGGGGTGATGTGGTCACAGAAATTGTCTGACAGCCATGACTAGGTTCTCCTGTTTGTGTAGCATGGTGCAGTGTCCTCTTGCAGGGACATGGAATCTTCCAGCAGCCATCCTCTTGACCTAGGTCAGCACTACCTACTCAACATACTTTATGTAGGCTTCTGCATTGAGTTTGAGGCCCTGTGGGGAGAAAATGGAGGCATAACATTGGTATCACTAGTGATCACTCCAAACACCATGATATTGACTGGATATATCCTCCAACTCTTTCCAAATCCTCTGTACTGTCCTCAGATTGACATCCAAACACACTGAAACATTTGTATTGGAGCTTCTGGTGCAAATGGCAAGTAGTACAGCATGCTGTTTCCAAATTTCTGGTTGAGTGAATTGCATCATGGTGTTCTTTTTCTAACAGATGGTGCCCAACTGATCCTAGTATACTGTACAATTGACAAATCAAAAACAATGTGCATGTGCAAAATATAAAATGGCAACAATTTACCCATTTCACTCTGTATATGATGATGTACATTGTGAGACAACAGTTATACAGGATGTTGTGTTAATTATGAATGAAAGTGAGCCAAGGGTGTCAGCAATTTTATTGCAAGAAAGCCATTCAATATCTTTCAAGAAGATGGACGGCAACAGAAATAAATTATTCAGATATTGAAAGAGAGACATTAACTATTGTCTGGAGTGCAGACAGAGTTTGACAATTCTTATTACTAGGGAATAAGTTCCTATTAAAGTTGGACTATAAACCTCTAGAGAGCTTATTTTTAACCCTAGAAAGGAGCTACCAAATATTACTTCTTCCAGGATTCTAAGCTGAGGCATAAAATTAATGATTTTGACATTGAGTATGTAAAAGGGAATACAATACCACATGTTTATGCACTGTCAAGGTTACAATTCAATAAGGATCAAAGGAAATTCTGGATGAAGAAATATTAGATTGGGTTGAAACTGACATATTTTCTCAACAAAGATTGGTTTCAGAAACTCTCCAAGATCCAATATTAAGACGATTGCTGAAAGAGTAAAAAGAAACTGGTGGAGTAATTGTTCCAAAGCTGAAAGACCTTAGAAAGAAATCAGGCATAAATTAACAATGGAAAATGGTGTTAAATACAATGGAGATGTGATAGTAGCACCAGAAACAGTAAGAAATAGTTTTTAAAAAGTACATGATGATGTGCATTGTGGGGTAATGGCAACACAGAGCAGATTAAAATTGGAAGCATGGTGGCCAGTGTATTATCACGATATAGAAAGATATATACACAGATGCCCAAATTGTGTAAAAATAAAAAAAAATCTTTTTGCAAAGGGAACTACACTCATAGTTTCATGTTCATATAAACAGATTAATGGCATGGGAATGTTTCTAATTTTAATAGACCCCTTTTCAGGATGGATGGAATTTGTTAAGAATAGAAAAATGACTACAATAAAGCAAATACTAAGAGTGGAATTTTGAGATATGGGGTCCCTAAAACATTGGTGTCAGACAAAACATCTGAATTTTGTGATGATTGGTTGAGGTGGATTCGCTGTTTCCCTTACAAAACACCACCATATCACCCAGTCTAATGGGATTGCAGAAAGAGGGGTGCAGGCAGTAAAAATGGGATTAAAAGCATTTTCCTCAAGTAGAGATACTGTTGGGATGTGTGAAGATGTTAGAAAGGTATCAGAAGGTTTGATTAGTCAGAAGGCTTAAAATAGGGTGTGTTCAATAATCTTCCATCCACAACAATTAATACAAGACAGAAAATAATGATTCAAAACATAACAATTGAATTTATTGGTCTTAATGTGCATGTACATAAGCTAAAGGTTTGATAGAGTTATGTCTCTTAGATTGGGAAATATTTGTACCTGATCTCATAAGAGTTGAAGTAACTTTTAACTGTAGTTTAGAAGAATGAGTATGTTAGGAATTGTCTATTGGACAAGTTGGTAAGAGTTTAGAGTTAAGAGTTCGTACTTGCATGAATGTTGCAATATTCTTTAACGTCTGACCACATGGTTAAGACGGGAGTCCTTGAATGTTACATTTTGGCAGCAAGGAATGAGATGCGAGAAAGAAAGAGAGAGTGAAAAAAGAGAGGCAGAGAATCACTTGTGTTTTGTTTATATAAGATGGCGTAACACGTGACTGGCTCAGAACGTATTGAGCGCGAAAACAGATTTGTTTCGTGCAGGCGATTTGATTGGTCAGAACTGACCAATCAGTGAGCTAGTTTTGAGTAGATTAGCCAATGAATGCTTGTCATATGATTTCTTTGTATGTATGTTTGATTGTCAGAATAATTACAAGGAAGATTACATTTCCTCGCACAGGGGTGACTGGCAAACATGGAAGATTCCACAATACTATAGATGTTTATTTACCAAGGTTACTGCTTAGTTATAGGACAATTCCACATGCAGACAGATTCCAAAGCCCATCTGCATTAATTGGAAGACAAATAAGATTAACAAGTCCTGAGAGAGCAAATTTCATCATGCAAAGGGGACATAACATGGCCATTATATCAAAGAAAGGGAAAAGTCTAATGGCCCATTCTGACCAATTAAGACCCAGAATTGAAGAGGAAGACATTGTGATGGAAGAAGACCTTGATGGAGAAGAAAGGAAGAGTATCTGCAGCCTACTTTTCAATTGTTGTTTCTTCAGCCATTTTGTGTTTTACAGATCGCGACATCTATCAGAGAGATGAAATTAAAATTTTTATTATTGCATTATTCCAAAATTTTAACACATTTGCAGATAGCTATTAATGTCAACAACTGAGCACAAATAGTTATTAATTAAAAAAATTAGTAATTAATGTATAATATTATCCATAACTACATGTACAAGAATGTCGTTTTTGATAAAAGTTAAAAAATAACTATAAATAAGTAAAAAATATGTATATTGTCGAAAATTCTTTTTTCTAATATAGCTATTTGTGCTATGTTATAATGCTTATTTCTTAAACAATAATAATACTGTCTAATTTTTTTTTTAAACATTAAAGTATATTTAATCACATCTCCCTAATAGCTGTTGCAATCTGTTAATATAAAGCGCGGGAAAGAAATCTCAGGGGAATATAAGGGAGATAATTCAGTGTTTGGTATGCAGAAATTGATTAGGATGTTCAAATCATTGCTATTTGAAAGAACTTAACATATTACTTTTACAGCTAACTCATTTGGGTGTCACCAGGGCTTCTTGGGATCTTCATGCTAAATTTCTCATATATATATAAATTGGGATCAAATACAGATCAAATATTAATTGGGATCCAACAGAATGATAAGATAAAGAACAAATAGAAAATGTTTATTAATCTAACTCTAACATTATTCACTTTTATTAAAGTTTCATCAGAGAATGAGATATGGAGAAAAAGAAGAAATAAATTCTGGTATTTTTACTTTTGTGTTTTTTGATATTCATTGATCACTGATATTTCACATGCATTTGACTTATTAAACAAACATTATCGATCCTTCAAGTCTATAAATCGACCATTCGCCCTTGCATGGAGTATTGCTGCCATATATGGTCTGGGGCCCCTGCTGTTTGCCTCGGGGTTCTTGATAAGATCCAGAGACGGATAGGTAACGTGATTGGCCCTGATCTGTCATCTCGTCTGCAGTCTCTCTCTCACAGACGCGATGTTGCCTCGCTCTGCCTTTTTTACAAATACTTTCACGGTAATTGCTCTGAGGAGTTGCGTTCGCTTGTCCCCAGGCCTCGTGAATTTAAACGCCCACACCAGGCTGGCATCCCGCTCCCACCCCTACACCGTGGAAACTGTTAGATGTAGACGTCTCTTCTACTCCAATAGCTTCATGTCTCGCACATCTCGCCTATGGAACTCCCTTCCCTATTACTGTTTCCCTGACAAATACAATCTCCAACGGTTTAAGTGTAACGTCAATCGACATCTCCAGTTGCCTTGATCTATACACTTCCCTTCTCCACATCCTTTCATTTCTCATTCCTATCTGCTCTCGCTCCGGATCTTTTGTGGCCCCCTTGCCTTGATCGACCCACTGTCTTTCTCTTTCTCCATATCCCCTCCCTTGCCACTCCTATCTGCTCTTCCTCCAACCCTTCTTTAACCCCTTGCGTGATAGTGGCCTCCGGCCTTGCTTGGGGTGATATGATTAAAAAAAAAAAAAAAAAAAATTATATAATTTGTGATGTTCCGAATTCAGGGAGAGATGATGCGTCTATTTGAAGTTTGAAGAAATCAACAAATTCCAAAACAAGAACAAAACTGGCCATAATTTTCATCTTACAAATGGCACCCTAATTAAAAAAAACATAAACCTATCTATGTAATCAGTCTTATATATAGGGGATGGGAGGGGGGCTTCGGAGAAATGCAACAAATGCTAGTTACAATTTTATGTGGAAAACGTTAAAGTTACAGGTATGTTCATCTTGAAATTTAAATTTTTCATGTCTGGCCGACTTTAGATGTTTAACATATCTGCTCTCATTAAATTTTCAACTGTTTTATTTTATTTTTTTTATTGTTTTTAATTATCCCTTGTAATTACAGTAATTTTGTGAGGAAAGGATATATTATGCATGATTATGGGTGGAAATTGACCAAAGTGGCTTCTGAAATTAGTGCACTTTCAATATATTTTTGCCTTAATAAATTACTTTTCTTTTAATTAAAACTGCTTTCTTTAAATCTTGTCCAACCTATTATGATGAATGACTAATGCATTAGGCATTTTGTCTTATAAAAGATCCCATTTTTGTTTTGGCCCTTTAGGCTGGGGCTGTAGAATACGCTGACTGCATTGCTGCAGAGGGGTAAAATCTTCCACCATGGAACCACCTGTTGGCTATGGCACTAGGATGGAATCCTGGTGGTTGAGCAGTCATTGATCCAACGACAGAATGGTCAATGGTTTGCAACACACCACTTTGGCCCTTATTTGGTCTGACGAGCAGTTGGATAGGCCTGATCCAATCAATCGGCTGGTCCTGTCATGCCCTAGCACATGTATCTTTCTTTTCTCCTGAATCTACTATTCAATCTGTCCTTGCAGAACAACCCTCCAACCCTTTATCTTATATGTGTTATGAGGCGGAGCTGAGGGTCAATTAAGAGGAAAAAGAGTTTTTGACCCTGTTAGATTGTTGTGTAATAAAAACCAGAATTTGGCAGAAGCTCAGAATCTTACTCTTGACATGAGTATACTGGTATTGTATCCCCGTCTCAG
>OZ038490.1:3779606-3927106 GCA_964036315.1 Acanthosepion esculentum | reverse complement strand
TTTGATGCAACACTGAAAAATAAAGCGTTTGTCTCCCTTAGACTGTGATATGAAGGAATGGCTGCTTCACTGTCAAAATTTGAGAGATGATGTTCACATTACAACTCTTGAGGGAAAAGTGTGTTAATAAGATAAAATCTATGTGTATTGATATTTTGATAAATAGGTTAAAAATTTATAAATGATTTTGGCTTTGAGATAAGGATGTTAGAATTGATGGAATTAATTTACTTTTTATCATTGATTTTCCTCATTAACTAAATAATGTATTAATTGAAGACAGAATTTATCAATAGAATAATTATGAAGATTATAAAATTCTTGTGATTTTAAAGAATGCTCAATAGGTAAGAGGAAACCAATTTTTGCTGCAAAGATTTCCACTTTTGCTTCAATCTATGATCATGTGAATTACAAATGGGGGACACTGAAAATAAGCCAGTACAAAAATTCCAATATCTAAGAACTGTTTTAACAGAAGATGGAAGATGCAACACCTAAATCCTAAAGCACATTGGGATAGTGAAAAATGTCTTCCAAAAGCTAAGCAAAGTATTAAGAAAGAGAAAAATCTCATTAGAAACAAAGAAAAATTGAAACTGTGATGTAATATTGGTACTTCTGTATGACAGTGAAAGCTAGACAATCTCCTTAAAGATAAAGAAGAGACACATCATGTTCAAACATGGCTTCCTGTATGATCAATGAAGTTAAGCCTGGTCAGTGTGACCACTTGGGAATACCAGGTGCTGTAAGCTGGGATGTGCAGGTGGTGTAATTTTCAGAGGGCAGAGTTCCATTTCCAATTGGGTTCATTATACATACAAATACCCTTGGGAAAGGTATGAGTTCACCTCTTCTCCTCCAGCTATGGGTTAATTAGTAAGACTCGTATCACTAAAACCATTATCTTCCCAACCCCCAAAAGGTATAGTGTACAAAATATTTAGATTTGGGGATTAAATAATCCGTAAAAGTTGATATGCCACTAAACAAAACCAACCAAACCAACAGATGAAGAAGAGACTTGAGGCAACAGAAATGTGGTTCTACAGAAGGATGCTGAGAATACCATGGACCAAACATGTGAGCAAAACAAAGTTTTAGAGAAAATGGAAACAAAAAGGGCACTTATACTTAACATCAGGAAGAGACAGTTGAAATTTCTCAGGCACATAATGATGAAAGTAGGCTTGGAGAATCTGACACTCACAGGACCTATTGAAGGCAAGAGGGACAGAGGAAAGCAGCAAATAACTGACCTAGTGAGCTTGTATAAATGGATGACAGAAATGGTATTAGGAGAGATAGAAAAAAGACAAACTTTATAAAGAGTTATAAAGGACAAGAAATTGTGGAGAGCCATGACCACACATGTCCAGAAAGGATGCAGTCTATAGAAGAGAAATTGAAATTAGCATTAAAAACCCAAATAATTACAAGACCTTGATTGCTTATGACGTGAGAAATGCATTCAAATATAAATTAGATGAACAAGAGCAACAAAAAAGAAACCAAATTTGGAATTTGACTCTTAATCCTAAAACTTTTCTTAGAATGGATCATTCAGTAACTCTGTATTTTGTTTCTAGTGACTTTTCTTTTAGTCATTTTCTACGAAGATGTCAGTATTTTTTTTTCTTGATTATATTATGTGCTTTTAGTTTGAACCCAAAATAAGATTCATATCATAGTTTGCTTGGAGAAAAATATCGTCATAGAAAATTATCATTAATTCTTAATCTGACTAAAACGTAAAATATCAGAGTGTTTTGCTGTAATGAAACTTCATTTCATTTGAAGTGTTTCAAGGGCAACTGTATTTTAAAAATCTATGATTTTTGTTAATTTTAAGATTTACAAGATTTCAAGGGTTATAAATCTGTCATTCTGTGCCACAAAAAAAAATTGTTAATTGAATTTTCTGACCAATTTCCTCATCTTAACATTTTGGCTGACATATTTTCTAGCCTTACTCAAGTATTCATTGCATTTGAAAAGATTTTAAAATGTTGAATAGAACAATTTATTTGATCCATTGGTTCAATGCAGATGCAGAGGAGCATCATAAGGAAAACTTCATGATTATGATTTATGAAATCTCCAAGGAAGGACACCAGATGTAAGAAGCAAATTAACAGGAACAAGATACTGCCATGGATCAAATAGAAGATTTTGTTTGGAATTTCTGGAAGGTTATTGAATGTAATGTACCTGACCAAATCCAGAGGTCACTGCCATTGAAACATGATGATAAAGATATGGAAAATTAGGAAAATGGTTAGAAAGAATCAATATATGAAAATAATATGTTTGAGATGTGTTCATCCACTTCCTGTCTTCAGAATAATACAAACTTAGCCAACTGACCTCCTTGAATAAAAGACATGTGTATCGGTAAGAGTGTCTCTTGATGTTACATTCCAACACAGTCTTAGCTAAAAATGGGAAAGCTTTTAGCTTCAAGTTTAAGAATTTTAAGGCATGAGCCTTGTTGTTTTTAGTAGTTTTATCTTTCAAAAGTTTGACATTGTTTTAGGTACAGGGGGCTAAACAGTTTACAGCATAGAGAATAGTATTGATGAACCAGGTTCAAAATCTAGATGGAGCAGTTAGCATTCTTTTTTATACTCTTTCTCTTGGGAAAGGCATGAATCCAATTCTTTCTGCAACAATGGATAAATAGTAGGGCAGTTGGAATCCTTTAACCTTCTATGGAAATCTATCTTGGATACCTGATAGATAATAAGTCAGGTCAGGGATTAGTTTTCCTGCTGGTACAATATAACCTAGTACAATCTGTCACATTTTATTCAGAAAGGAGATAGGCACCACTAAGTAATTCCCGTTACTTTGAGAGATTCTATCATGGAGAATTACTTGATGGACACCACCCCAATGATAGGTCATGAGGAAATGTTCATGTTTGTTTTTAATTTACTTTGTTTATTTTTATTGAACTGAAAAGATGTAATGTATCTTTCTCCAAAGGCAGAAATACATGAAAAATATTTGGAGATTTACTCAATAAAGATAAATTAGTTTATTTTGCAATTTTTTCACTCATTGATTATACAGATGGCAGGGTTGAGAGATTGGGGAATACATTACCACATCTTCACAATATTACATGCTGTATTATACAGTTTTAATTTTATTTAGTATTTTTTGTATTTTTCATGTTACATTTGGTGGTAGCAGGGAATTGGTTCAGAAACCATTCAAAGTTTATTGGTTTCCATTTGTAATGTTCGTTACGCATCATCAGAATCAATTGTGGATTTGGTTAATTTTTGTATTTTTTTATTTGTAGTTGGAATTTGCTACATTTTTTATTGTTCTTTTCTTGTTGCCCAATTAAATTATAATTAAAATTCCAATTAACACTGGAATAATGCTTGATTATTATGAATGCTGAGATCAGTTTGGTAGAAGCTAAATCATGTTAAGTTTAGATAGAAATAAAAGTATAAAGTTTGTAACTACTTTTAGTAAAAAACAACAAAGATTATGATTGAATCTGAAACTTGTAGACTCTCCATGGAGTATAGGGTTGCAAAACACCATGATAACTGATGTCATTGTGGTTTCTGAAGCAAATAGATTTTTATGGGTTGGAGATTCTAAGCTTCATGCTCATCAGCCTATTCTGCCTCGCTATTTAAGCCATGCCTGACTTATACCTTCTCCAAGGACATTAGTGCAATGTTACTATAAAAGACTTGGTCAGAATTTGAACTTGGATTGCCAGTTCTATTTTTGATGCCAATAACCACTACACAGTTTGCACATTCAATATGGAATTAAGGTGAAGGCTTGAAATAGGTTTCATTTATAGATAAGATAAATAGAAAAGCTGACCACATTTTGCCACAAATGGAAAATAGAGGTTTTGTAATGACAGCCAAGAAGCAAGATTTTAAGTTTGTCAATAAAGGATGTGAGATTGATTTGTTTTTTATGACTTGTCAACCTTTTGCAGGATATTTAAAGCCAGAAAATATTTTACAATATAAAAATTTCTTGGTGATAATAATGATTTTCTGATATAAGACCTATTAATTAACCCATAGCTAGGGGAGAAGAGGTGGATTCATAGCTTTCCCAAGAAATTAGCTCTAAGTAAGCATAACGAAGTTAATTGAAACTTGGCTCTCTGATTTCCAATTCTGAGCCATCATTCATTACACCACCCACACATCCATGCTCACAGCACCTGGTATTCCCAATCAATCACCTATCTTGGTACGGACCAGGCTTGACAAATGAAAATCTGCAGTTCTCAAATTTTAATCAGGGCAGGAATTTCATTCATATAAATACAGTGGTGACATAATTACAAGATGCCAGTTTAAAATTGGTGAGGAATTGATGAAATTTGGGATTGTAAAAGGAAGTATGTGATTCTGGATTCTAAGAAGCACTTGCCTCTAATGGAACCTGATTATTTTACTTATGTGTACATTGAGACTCACTCTAGTTCTCTTGAAAAGCATTATGTCATCAATGGAGTCTAATGGAACAGTCTACCAGGGCTTATAAAACTGCTTGTTTCCAAACATTATGCAAATTATTAGTTGTTTTGCTTGAAGTTATTTGTTTGTCTTGAATAAACCAGGGTTTTTATCATTTGTGATCATTTGTTTTTCTGATATTGTTTTAAATTTTGTTGTGTTTTCCTAAGAGTTTCTCTTTGTAATTTAGTTTGATAGAAAATAATGACATCTGCACAGAAGGTCAACATATTGTGCCTGCATATTTGACTTTTAGCAAGAGATGTGCAAGTTTTATAACATGAATTCCTTGTTAGGAAACTGGTAAATCATTTTTGGATCTTGAGAATAACAGATTAAACATGGTTTCATTTACAGAGTTGGAATCAGATTTGGTTTCTTATTGGAATGCTTTTTGTATTTTTTTAATCCGTGGAATGGTCCTGTCAAAGCAAAGGTCATATATATATATATATATATATATATATATATATATATATATATAAAATTTGGGATATGTTATATTGGCCTGGAAAAACTAACTACAAATATAATAATACAGGAGAAAACATGTTTCTGTAATAGTGTTAACACTTTCATTATATCATTATTTTCCCTTTGAGTTACATGTGTTACCCATTTTAGTTGTTGCTGAAGTCTTCAAATAATATGTATTTTATTAACAATTAAAATCTTTTGTGATTCTGTAGTGCCAGTTTGTAAGATTGAATAAAGAATTGTTTTCTTAAAACCCAGTTTGAATCCATTTTTAATCATTGTTCTAGGAAAATGGTTCCATAAAGTTAATAGTTTAGATATTTCTGAACAAGTTAGATGACTTGCATGATATTATGAGAGTCTAGATCTCTTGACGCTATTTGGGAACCAGACTTTAGTTCCTAATTTAATATTTTGGTTTTGTAGCATCTTGAAGTGTTGGGCAAAACTACCCCCAGTGCTGCATATCCTCTGGTATAATTCTTGGAATAATGATATCTTCTTTTCAAAATTACAGTAGTTTCTTTAAAAAATGTGTATCTCTGAAATTGCTGAATTTTTTCAAACAATGATTTGAAAAAATGTTCAAAAATCAAATTAAAAATTTAAATTGGAAAATACAATTTATTAGAAATATTTTGCTGAGATAATTTACTTTGACAAGTATCCCCATTTCTATTCTTTCATTCTGTAAAGTTTTGACTGGTGCACATTCAACTGTCTGGTGCTGAATGTTACAGCCAGCACTTTCAGAAGATTGACAAAAAAAAAAAATTTTCTATTGGAAAATATCGTTTCAAAGAGAAGAGACCAAAAAAAAAAAAAAATGAATTCATTCATATCGTAATTTTTGAATTTATTAAAAATATTCCAGTGATTCAATTGTTGTGAGTGATTCAATGTACAAGCATGCAAATTGAACTGGGTTAAAACAAGAAATTTCAAGATATAACTATCAAGACTAAGCAGCTGTAGAATTCAAGAATTCCTCAGTGTACTTGCTGATAGAAAAGGTACTATATAGCCTCTAACAAGTTTGGCTCTCATGACTACTGGCAGCTTTCTGGAATAGTGTCTTAAATAAGAGTCTTTCATCCCTACTCTCTTTACTCAATTTGAAGTGTTAATATTTCCTGCTGATAAAGTAGAATGTTTTGTTCATAAATTCTCTTCAAATTCTACTCTTGACTCATCTGGAATATCTTTGACTGACTTTCCTCTTAGAACTGAGTCTCTATTCAGTGATATACATCCATGGTTTCTGCTCTTATCTCTTAAGTGGATCCCCACAAATATCTCTTATGTATGTGGGTGATCATGGCTCTCCACAACTTCCTATCCTTTGTAGCTCTTAGCAATCTTTGTCTTTTTACTATCCTACTCACTTTCCGTTCTGCCATCTACTTACACAAACTCTTTAAATTTCTCTTCAAATTCTACTCTTGACTCATCTGGAATATCTTTGACTGTCTTTCCTCTTAGAACTGAGTCTCTATTCAGTGATATACATCCATGGTTTCTGCTCTCATCTCTTAAGTGGATCCCCACAAAGTATGTGGACCTGATGGTATCCCTGCAATAGTCCTTAAGAAACATATTCCTGAACTGGCTCCTTTTCTTTCTAAAACTCTACAATAAATGCTTTGCTGCTTCTTGCTTTCCTAATTGTTGGAAGTCCTCTTCTGTAGTTCCAGTCTTTAAGAACTCAGGCAAAGCATCTGATCCTTCTATCAACCTATTAGTCTTCTACCTCTTTTAGTCCTAGAGCTTCTAATCAACTTGGAATTGGTTAAGCATCTCACCTCATTGGGTCTTCTTTCAGGTAAGCAATATTGTTTTTGCTTCTCTCAGTCAGCAGCTGACGTGTTAATGATTATTGCTGAAAGAGTCTATCAAGGTTTTGATAAGAACGGTGAAGCTCAAGCTGTCGCTTCAGATATCTCAACAGCATTTGACAGGGTTTGGCATACTGGCCTTCCTGAAAGGCTATGGTATTTCTGGAGGAATTATTTAATCCGATTTAGTCTTTTTTATCAAATTATGAAATGAAAATGGCCTTCTAGATCTTTTTGCATTAATGCAGGTGTCCAGCAGGGCTCTCTCCTTGCACCTACTTTGTTTCTAATTTTCATAAATGACCTCCCTTAGATCATCAGTTCTTGACTCAGTGTTATTTACTGATCAGTTCAATAAGGTCAAATTGATGGCTGATCCCCAAAATCACCTACAATCTGTTGTTAATTGGAGCAAGGAATGGCTTGGTAATTTTAACATCTCCAAAATGAAACTGCTCTCTTTTAATTGTCTGAAATAACCCTTTGTCCCTTCCATCAGTATAGTTGATGCTAACCTCCAGGGGAGTCACTCATTGCGCCTTCTTGGACTAATGTTTTCTGCTGACATGAAGTGGAAAGATTTTATTGAATCAAATGCTAAGTTTGCTGCTAGGAAAGTTGCTTCACTGTGTCATGCTAGACAATTTTTCTTGCCAGAAACTATCTTGCATATTTATAAGACTACTATTCATCCATGCATTGAATATTGCTGCCATATTTGGCTTGGTGCTCCTACTATATATTTAGAGATTCATGATAAAATCCAAAGAAGAATCTGCAATGATATCGGTCCTAAACTGGCATCATGGCTCCAGTCACCTTCCAACCACTGTAATGTAGCTTCCCTGTGCTTTTTCTATAAATACTTATATGGCAATTGTTCTGATGAACTTTCCTCTATGGTACCTTTATGAATTTAAATGTGGTACTATATTGGCAGCAAGGTCTCATTAATTTACAGTTGAAATGGCCAGATGTAACCATAATTTCTCTGCTAATAGTTTCTCCTATCTCACTTTTCACTTATGTAACTCTCTTCTGGCTTCTTGCTTTCCCATGAACTCTGATCTTCAAAAATTTAAATGCAATGTCAATTGTTATCTTTTGTCTTCTTAATTCCTGTTTCTTTATTGTTCTCTCTTCTTAATAGTGCTTTTTTAAAAATATTCTCTCACACTCTAGTAACCCCCATGCATCTTAGTGGCTTGATTGCCTTACTTGGGATGAAATGATTTAAAAAATCACACAAGCTCACAAACTCTCATTACACAATACGACATGAAAGTAGACAAGCGTCTTATCCATTAAACTTACTGAATGATTCAGAAACAACATGAACATGTTTTATGCTGGAGACAAAATAGTATAGAATTCAATTTTGAAAAATTCTAACTTGATATTTGCAAATAAATCCTTTTACTAATATTGTGACTATTTACATTATTTGGACTATTGTCCTCATCTTTGTCGCCATATTTATTACAATGTTTCAGCCTTTGTATGCTCTGGCCTTCTTCAAGTGGTTGGAATGTCGAACTGAACCCTTTATTTCGCTCACTGGGGTAGACTGTTCTAGTTTCATGTGCCATGTTTAGTGGATGTCAGTTATCAGTTATCTCCTGTTAATTCCTCTTTCCAACTTCTCCACTGCCTTAACAAGGTATTGAACTCACACTCTTTGGGTCCTGTCACTGGATCTAGCCAATGCATGGCAGCAAAGATGAGGACAATAGTCTGAATAATGTAAATAGTGTACACAATATTTCATCTCAGAAATATAGACTAATATTGTGACAATAAAAAGTTTTGTTTATTTTGTTTGTGACATTGACAACCAATTTACTTAGAAATTGATGACAATGCCAATTTGCAAATGTTTCAAGTAGAATTGAAATCATTTCATGTTATATTTTAATCTTCTAAGCATTTAAATATTCCTATACATGAAAATATATAAAATCTCGGTATTTTATGAGTTTTTAATGAAAATTCATCTTGCATATTAAAAATCAATAAAGAAAAGAATTTTTTGGTTGTAATTTTCAGGATTTAAAAATGATTATTTACTTCATTTTATTATTCAGTTGAAAAATAAATGTTCTAAAATTTGCAGGCATGGTTTTATGGTGCAAGCTCATGACTGCAAAATTTTTTGTTGCTTTTCCTTTTCATCTATCAAACAAAATGACATCATAAGGATGAAGTATCTGTGGAAAGAACTGCCTTTTGTAAATCAAAAGTACTCACACTTAGATCTTTTCACTTCTGTTAAAAAGCTCAACTTTATTGAGATAGTGGAATCTGTGAACAGAGTACAAATTCCCACCAAGATTGTTACATTCACTTTTTCACAAATGCCCATGGGAAGGCATGAATCCATCTTTTCTCCCCCCCCCAGCTATTAGATGTTAAAATTATAAGTTAGAAGGACTAATCCCAATTCAAAACTGTGGATTAGGCAAACACTTCCCTGTCTTTCCCAATCATGGCAGTTCACAGATAATAAAGAAATAGAAACTGTGGAGAGCCATGATTCCCTTCAATTCTGAAAAAACATGGCAAAAAAGCATGTTTATTGAAGTCAGAATATTTTAGAATTTTTTGCAAGGTGTTTTGTAAGATGGTGTTTATTTTTTACCGATTTATGCATCCATACCCACTATGTGGTTGATCAGAGTGGAGCTAATTTTGCAAACTATGAGTAAATTCAATCCTCATTCGATTTTCACATGAATTGTCTTATGTCTGCAGATTATGTTAAACTGGATATATATTTTGGATGCCTCATGCTGGAACACTCTTGATCTGACACCTCTCACAAAATTAATTTTGATCTTCATTTGGTATCCAGTGGAAGCAAGCTGGAGTAATGGATAGTGACTTGGATTGAAGAATTGAAGAGCTGAGTTTGCATTCCAGTTAAGTTTGTTGCATTCACTTACCTGCAAATAATCTTAAGCATGGTAAGAATCCATCTCTTCTCCCTCCATTTATGGGTAAGTAACAGGACACACCCAGTCTGCCCTACTATTAATTGTTAAAAAAAGACCATCTTGCAAAACACCTTGCAATAAATTTTAAAATATCCTGACTTCACTAAACATTCTGGATGGCAGCTGGTCTGGAAGAAGGTCAACTCTGAATTCAAAATCTCCAACTATGAGTTAAATAGCCTCACCAATGTGCAACTGGCCAAGTATGGTGAGTACAGCTACACCCCTCAAGGTATGGTCAATCAGGAAGGAGTTCCTCCAAGGAGTAAGAAAAGCTCTGGATCTGTTCTAGTGAACTTTCATCCCCAGTCCCTTTTATGTCTTGAGATTTTTTCAGGAGGGCTAGACGGAGCAATGGATAGTGGCTCAGATTGAGGAATTGGAGAGCTGAGTTCAAATTCCAGTCAGATCCATTACATTCACTTACATGCTAATACCCTTGGGAAAGGTATGAATCCTCTTCTTCTCCCCCCAGCTATGAGTAAATTGCAGAACAGACCAGGTTCTATACCCTTGGATGGCAACTGGTCTATTCCAGAAAGAAATGGCAACCTACTGTGGCAAAAAATCTGCCTCGTCAGTCATGTATCAAAAGATACATGATCGCCTAAGTGTGTATCACACATGGCATATAATTGATTATAGGAATGCTTAGCAAGGTAGTTTAACTATTATTGTTAGTTTGATCTCCTCTAGGTGCTCTGCAATTGTAGCCTTGTATCAGTTTTGATTTTTGAAAATGAGTACAGTGCATGTAGCTATGTGGGTGATGTGTGAAGTGAATCCTTAACTATTCAGAAAAAATTTACCTTGAGAAAAGCTTGTTAACTTTTATATTACGATAAATGTTTACGTGTGAAAACTTTGTTCCCCTTTGCATTTTGGTTAATCTCCAGAAGCATGAAAGTTTCCTAAAACTGCATTTCTCTGCTAATAAACTCTCTGATCCATGCATAATAAATAGATTGCACTAAGTAGCTTTATATTTTGTAAAAAACAAAAGCTGTCCGTGTTTAGGGCATGAACTTTTCTTCCAAGAAATGATGATAGTGAGTGTCCCATTGTCTGCAGACGGAAAAACAGTGAGAACACGTATTATAGTTGTTAATATTAGTGACATTACATTGTCTCTCGGCTATAATTGGCCAATTTCAAATTTGCCATCCAAGTCCTGACCTTATTCATTGGGGAAATCAGAGGTTGATTCAATTAGCGACAAATGAATTTGATAATTGATTTCTAAATAAGGCAATCTCTCTGAACTTTTAGAAAGATGATTGTTTATATTTGCATATTGGTGCTGAGCCACTGTGTGTGTGTGTGTGTGTGTGTGTGTGTGTGTGTGTGTGTGTGTGTGTGTGAGAGAGAGAGAGACAGAGAATGTTCAGAGAGTGAATGAGAGAGAGAGAAATTGTCAGAGAGTGAGTGAGAGAGAGAGTGTGTCTGTGTGAAAGAGAGAGAGAAACATATAATATAAACAAATGATGGAAAGCAACATGCAAAAAACACTATACATATGAGGGGGTGCTGAAAAGTTTTCATCCAACCAAAATGTCTTTCTCCACCAAGAAAAAAAAATCTGATATTTAGTTATTTGGAAGTGCGTCAGGTTGAGAACATCTCAACACCCTCTGGGTATATATGTGTGTGTGTGTGCATATATCCAAATCCAGAGCTTACTCACTCCTGTTGGAGAAACCCCTCCCTGAATGACTATGCCATATTCACCACGCTTAGAAAATTGCATGTTGATGAGGCTATTTAACCCATAGTTGAGGTGGGTGGCTGTTAGCTCTTAGGTGTTGATGGATTCATACCTTTCCCAGTGGTATTTGCATGTGGATGAATGTAACAAACACAACTGGAATTCAAACTCTGCAAGGCGATTCCTCAATCCAAGTCTTTACCCTACCTTGCCTCTACTACTCCAGTATACACGCACACACACACACACACACACACACACACACACACACACACACACATATATATATATATATATATATATATATATATATATATATACTGTTCATAAAGTCTTGGGTATGACAACTACATCCACTTGGGAGATTGGTTGGAGGTTTTGAAGAGTGTGAAATCACTTCTTAATTGTTGTTCTCAGGTCTACTTGACTCGGGGTGGTAGCACCTGTTAGCATCCCAGCTATGGCTAAATGATGAACCAAAAAACAAAACACTACAAAAGTATAAAAACACCAGCAATGCATTTTTTTATACAAAAAAACAAAATTACTAACAACACATATTTAAAGCAAAATGACCAACAATACATTTTATCTGTAGTTGAAGCCATATAATTGCATTCAAAATATATTAGATGAAGCCATAAAATCCTGCTTAAAATATTAAAAAAAACAGTACATGAATTCAGTGATGTGTTGAGTGAAAAAATGTTTGGCTTTTGCCACAATAAAAGCGTCAAAATTAGCAAATCTTCTGGTTGCAAACGAGAACTTGGACAGTCACTGTCGGATTATTTTAATGGATTTTGCAGAGTACTATAGTTTTGTTGTCTAATATGCAATTCAAAGCTTCACTTGACAAAATAACGAAGCCACTTTCCATTCATAAGTTGAAAGGTGACTGTTATTGTGTTATTAAAAACATGACCAACTTGCAGCCCACTGTTTTCTTACCTTGTTGCTAACAATATTAGCCATTTCCTTTTAAGGAAACATTCAGTATTCATTGACGAAGAAACCAGTGCTAATGTTGATTGAAATTATTAAAAATCTTTCTCTTAAAACATTTTTTAAGAAAATAGATTTCTCATGCCCAGTAGCTGTTATTGCTCTTTTCAGTACTGATGGGGGTTTCCTTCCTAACCTTTTGTTTGAAATAGTGTGGAACGTCAACATCTTGATTATGTCATTATTTTCTCTTTGAGTTAGATATGTTATCCATTTCAGTTGCTGTTGTTGTTGAAAGTCCTCAAGTGGTGTGGTTTCTGTTATTTTGTACAGTTCTTTCTGATTCTGTAGTGCTAGGCCACAAGGTTCGAAAAATGATGATCCTTGATGCAACCTCCATACTTCACTCGCTCAAAGCCTTCTTTAACCAATGATCTGAGAAAGTTTGGTGGTATGCATTGCATATTTCATAATCAAGCACCTTATATATGGGAAATGTTTGAAGTTCTGTCATATAGGAAGAAAATGAGTAACTACTGACACCGAGGTTCGAGCGTTACACTATTTTCCACCAGGTGTATAAATAGTGGTGTCAGGCTACCGACTGGAGTGATTATTGAGTGACTATTTAGTGGAACTATCCAGTCGAATTAGTGTGAATTATTGTGTGTCATTGATTTGGGTTTTGATTTAGGATTTACCGGACGTTAAGCCGAGCCGCGCTACTAACAAAGTATTCACTGAAATGGTTAATTATCTTTGGTTGCCTTTTACTTCTTTGTTCTTGTTAAGTATTTATTTGCGGTTGTAATTAAATACTGTTTTATTTAACATTGAGGTCATGAGTTATACTTAATTATTAACGGTCACCGTATGTCACAAAAAAGTTCTTTCCGTCTTTCTTTTGGACTTTCATTCATTCTTTTTTTTTTCATGCATTTTTTAATTTGGTGTCTATCTTCTTTTGTTCTAATGTAATTCCAGCTACATAATGAACCCTAACACTTAAACATTTAAAAATAAAAACATATTAAATTCACTGTAACATTAAATGTTAAAATGCTGTGTCCAGGAGGAATTTTTCATTAAAATAATTGTCTTATGTTCAGGGTATGATGGGTAAATTGTCACCATTATATATTTTTAACTTCACATATGTGCATTATTTGTTTTTGAGTTTGTCAACTGCACTGTATAGTAGGGTCAGTTGGGCACCATTTGTAAGAAAAAGAGCATCATGACACAATTCACTCTGCCAGAAATTGGAAAAGGCTTGTTGTACTGGTTGGTATTTGCACTGGAAGCTCCAATATGAATATTTCAGAGTGTTGGATGTCAATCTGTGGACAGTGCAAAGGATTAAAAACGAGTTGGATGAATCTAATGGTGATTACGAAGGTGTTTGGAATGATCACTAATGATGTCATCATTAAGGCTCCATTCACCTTCCCACAGGGCCTCAGACTCAACACGGAGGCCAACATCAAGTGCCTTGAGGAGCTAATGCTGCCCTGGGTCAAGAGGGTAGCTGTTGGAAGACCCTATGTCTGGCAACAGGACACTGCCCCATACCACACAAGCAGGAGAAGCCAGTCATGGCTGCCTGAAATTTCTGCAAACACATCACTCCTTACATTTGGCCACTTACCTCCCCAGACTATTACCCCCTTGATTATTATGTGTGGGGTGCAGCTGAGCAAGAGACCAACAATCTCCTTGTGACACCAAAGATGAACTGAAGGCAAGGATTATGGCAACATTCACCAACTTAAACAAGGAGACCGTCCAGAAGAGTTGCAGGAGATTCTGAAGCCGTCTGGAAGCGATTGTTGTAGCCAATAGTGATTTTATTGGATAAATTTACTCTTTAGTATTTCAAGACATTTTTGTTTTATCTTGGTAAATATATCTGTTAAAATGAGATGTCAGTGTTATTTTAATTTTTACGTAATTTAGATGATAATTTATCCATTGCACCCTGAATATCTGTTTCTGTGACTGTTTTACTGAGTGAGATACAAATAATGGTATTTTAGTTTTTATAAGAGAAAAATAACAGGTCATTAGAGATAAACTATAATTCAGCAAAATTTGAATCACGGATTCAAGTGTCTATCATATTTTTTATACTTAAAAAAAACCGCAATTTTTTCTTGGGTAAGTTTCTATGGGCAGCAAAATACTAAAAAAAAACAGGTGCCAAATAGTATTACCTCCCATTTTACAAGGCTTTTTAACTGTGAAAGCAGGTGGAATAGTTAAATTAAAACAAAGAATATAACCAACCTAGTGAGCTTGAGTAAATGGATGGTGGAGCAGGAGAGGTAACAAAAAGAAAAATTTATCAAGTGCTACAAAGGATAGGATATTGTGGTGAGCCATGATCGGCAATGTGCTCAATGAACATGGTCCATAGAAGAATAATAATAGGGAAAGCAAACAGATATCTTCCTAGAAAGTAAAGTTATAAAGTTCCAAATTTGGTAAATTACGTAGACTCACGACATGAAAATCAAGGCAAATTTCAAGAAGCCATGACTTCTGAACTGAATCTAATGACAATAAAACCTTCAGGTTTTTCTTTTGGGTGGTCATCACTGACTGAAATTTCATTAATTCTCAGATTGTCAGCGGAGGAACTTACGAAATATTCAGGTAATATGCACACATACAAACAAACACATGAACACAGATTCTTACTAAAAACGTATATTTTTTTTTACTGGTTTCACGTGCTTGAGTTAATTTCTCTGATTTTTATTTTCTTAAACACTGAAATTAATATCAACCAGCTTAGGAAACCTCATTTTTTTAAACCAAGAAAGGGTAGAGGTACAATTTGGCTTAGAAAGTGATTTCGCTGGTGATAAAATCGGATGCAGGTTCCATTCTTGTCGGAAGCACACATTTTCTTTGGTAGGACTTCTCAATTTAGGCCAGCTGTTATTAAGTTCACTGTTTAATAAAATGAAAAATACAGGGATAGCAACTCAAACACACGTACTCACTAAAATTACGTATATATATATATATATATATATATATAAAATGAAGAGGTTATAATGGTTGCAACGAGAGAAAAGTGTGTATATTAAAAAGAAGAGAGGTACCGTAAACTTTTTTGGTTGTAATGTGGATTTTTAAAAAAATATTATTCCTTATTTTTTTTTTAAAAAATCCACATTACAATCAAAAAAGTTTACGGTACCTCTCTTCTTTTTAATATACACACTTTTCTCTCGTTGCAACCATTATAACCTCTTCATTTTATATATATATATATATATATATATATATATATATATATATATGCGAATGTCAATGTGTCACACTTTTTCAACTCTACTCCTAGAGGACGTAGCCTAACATATACCATTTTGGAATCTGGCTGACTCTGTGAGCAAATTAAAAATATTCCAAGCCGGATCCGGACCCGCTATCCTGAAATATTGGATTCCCAAGTTTTCATTACTGCCATTGTTTCCGACGAATTTTTTTGTCTGATAACAATTTTTATAACTTGGAAATAAATTTGTGAAAAATTGAGATTAATTGCGAAATCCAGCGAAAGTCACCCATAAAATAAAAATAATTGTTTGTACAGAAAGTAAGGACCTACGAACATCAAATTGTCTTTAAATTAAGTGGTGGCAGAAGAATTATTATTGAACTTTTAAAAGGTAAGCTTAAATATTAATGCAATATTTAAATGAAGCGATCAATTTTGAGTTCTTCTGTAGTTTATTGTTGCCTATCACATCTACTCCCTACCTATTGTGATGAAGGCCTAATCAAGTGCATTCTGCAGGATCTAGCTTAAATACCGCCTGATACGGAGGCTTTTAAGCTTATATATATATATATATATATATATATAATTAGAAAAAAGTATGGGCCGAGTGGATTGAATGCTTGCGGTGTAGGAGTTGATTGTTGCGGAGTCAGAATCACTGCTTGCGGAGTTAGAGTTGTTTGCTTGCAGTGTCCCTTGTTTGCCGAGTCGGAGTCGCTTGTTTGCGGAGTCGCTTGCTTGTGGAGTTGGATTTATTGAGGTGATGGCGTTGGCGACAAGGAAGGCCTGTAACTGGATAGTATCGATGTTGATATGTTATCAATTGCTACAGTTGGCGTCTTGGGCTTAATGGTATCGAGGCTGGTTAGTCGTCCCCTGTAGTGAGTCGGGTTTACTGAGGTGATGGTGTTGGCGACGAAGAAGGCTTGTAGCTGGTTAGTGGTCACGAGCTCCGACAACCTCGTCATCTCGGCAACCCACTACCGTCACCTCCGCGTACCTGACTCACTACAGGCATTCCCTTTGCAGTCGTCACCACGGCCACGGTTTCATAGAACAAGCCTACCAGCTATGCCAATCTCTCATTACCTTGACAACAGATACACCTTACCACATGTGAACGACCATATCCTGTGACCTTTGTCAAACCAATACAAGAAGTAGGTCAACTCCTGTCGTTACCCTTACACCTGATCGCCATCCTGATGATTAGTAACAGAAAATGACATTTCACCGATTTTCCGACAGCTCTGTAAGACACCCTCTATATTAAACAAATACACATTGTTCAAAAAACTAATCCCCGTTATTCCTTTCCTTTCACAACCAAATATTTATTATAACACTTCTGAACATTTTTAAACAACGTTTTCTTTTATTACTTCATGCAAATGACTCATCACACATGACTGATCTGAGACCAGATCATTGCGTCTCTAATAAAGATGACATTTATTTAGTTACTCATGTGACAAGCCTGGCTCAAATTGGAATTCACAGAGTTATAGAAAAAAGTCAACTTATGTCAATTGGTAATCAATCTGTTCTTGTATTTGTAAAATCTGATATTACCAATCTAAAGATATACTTCTCACAGGTTCTTGTCGCAGAACGAAAAGACGGACAAATGTTGGCTTGTCGACATTATCGTAACAAATTGAAAGTGCCGACTATGTGGGCATGGGAATGAGATCGTGTTCGGGTTTAAAAGTATTGCGAGGATTACTCCCATGTTGTCTGCGAAGACGCCCGCTATGTGACACTGTCCAGGAGTATTAAAGAATAGTATTAGTCCTTTTTTTCTTCTCTTTTTGATCACTTAGAAACAGAATGCAGTAGGTAGTAGACGTGTTCAGTTTTCCTCTCTGGTAGAGACTTAGTAGCTCGGCAAATAGACTAGTTAATTTCGAACAACCCACGTGGGCATTTATACACGCACGCACTACTGTTAAGTATATAATCGTTTTCTTTCCTTTTTTGAACTATCTATATACACGTAAATATAATTTTCTCTTATTTTGTGAGATATGTTGTTCTTTATATAAATACTTATGTAATACTCATCCATTGTAATAATTCTTAACAGCATCTGTTACAATTGATGTATGGACTCAAATAAGGTAACGAACACTGATATATAAAAATATATAAATAGCTTTATTGTTCGAGTTGCGGCAATTGGGGAGAGTAAGGGAGAATCAGAGAGGTTGTGAATGTGCGCACAGGATTTGACAGAGACAAATTCTTCGGTGAAACTCTAGCCAGCCTCTCTTCAGACCAAGAGTTGGACCGTTTTTATAACATTTGGACACCCACGCAACTTCACGGGGCTACACCTTCTTCCAGTATGTCGATATGCAACTTCTTGTGAATACGCCTCTTCCAGCCATGTGCCCACGCAACTTCGTGTGACCACGCTTCTCTCGGCATGCGCCCACGCAAGCTTGCATTTTCTTCTGCCCAGGACACCTTTTCGCCCTGTTTATTCAAGGCTCAGGACACCTGTGCGTCTTGTTTATTTTAGCCATTTCCTGTTTATGCTATCACCCATTCCGATTTACGCTCACTCCCTGATACAGCGGAAGTGAGGTCAAATGTCTTCCTCAACCGATATCAAACGCTATGTAGAACCTCCTCTTCTACAAGCTGGTGACCAACAGCAACCTCGTCCAATACCAATTGTAGCTTAGCTCTTTTGCAATATAATCTAAGATAATAATAATCTAAGTAAGCTTTGAGATTTGTCTGTAGACTTCACAGTGTCATTGACCTTATTTCTCTTGACGTGCTTAAGACAGTTGCTATTTAAAAATTATTTGTGTCTTTAGCCCATGTTCTATTTTAAAAGTTCACCAATGTTATGTTGTACTTCAGCTCAAACCAGACACCAGTTTCATTGACAAGATGCAGTTTCTTCCAATCAAACGGTTGTGTTTTAAAAATTATCCTTTGGCCAGATTGTTATCCACGAGTGAAGAACAAAACAATTTCTAGCAGTAAACCAGATGTTATTCTTACGTAGTAACTTACTGCTATAAGCGAACAAAGTAGAGATGAGGCGTAGGTGAGTAGGGTGGGTGGTATACAGTTCAGTGGCCGTCTTTGTAGCGGACCGTGCGGGGTGAAGATGTGAAGAGATATCTCTGGGTTAAGGTTTCCTGTTAGCCGGTCCAGCTACATAGGAATGTTGGACTATAATTATATTAAGTCCAAAGAAGACAAAGAAAACAAACAAGACATATATATATGGGTAAACAAATATCTTAATACACGAAGACATGAAAAGTTACATAGTATTTGTATGGAGAAGTTATGTGTGTGTGTTATGTTGAGTGTCCGTACGCACGTGTATTGTCTTTAGCGTGTTCCCAGAATATGGGAAACGCTGTATGTGTGAGAGTTCACATATTGGTGTAAGTGAAAAAGAGAAAGTTTTACCTCGCCTCCGCGCGAGGTTGCGGCCCAAGGCCTGAGTCGAAAAAGAGATTTTACCTCATCTCCACGCGAGATGACCGCCCAAGACCTAAGTCGGAAAAAGAGAGAGATAGAGAAAGGTCAGCCAGTATTTATACTCGTGGGAGAGAGACCCCTGTTGAAGGATTAAGGAAATGAGGTTGAGCTAACTCCGACAATACTCCCTCTATGAATTAAAAGTGTAGGAAACGAACTTTTAAAATGTAAAAAGTTTTAAATATTGTTCTTATGCACTGAAAAGAGAATGTGTCTGAGTGAGGTTGCGATGCGTGATTCGACGAATGTGCTTGTATTGTCGTCAGGGTGCTGTGTATTTCTCTAGTGGGTCAGAGTCGTGGCACGTCCTGGATGAAATGTCGGTAGTGTTCAGCGTTTATCAAAGTTGTCTGTTTTTCGTATGCTCCACGTTGAGTTAGATTTGTCGTAGTTTTGTTTGAAAGACGAAGTTGTTTGTTTGGTTTGCTGTCATGGTCGTAGTTTGTTTGGTTTGCGTGTATAAAATTGGCGCCCAAGATTTAAGTAACGTTGTGGTGAAGTTGAGCTGATGTGAAATTTCTACCGAGTGTCGAATCGGGATGCATGTTTGAGAGAATTTGCTATTATTAACGATGGAATATTGTTCTCGCAAATTCTTAGGTCATTCGAGTTGCATCGTTGCAGGATGAGAAAGGACAGTGAGTCGCCTTTGTTTGAGATGGGGTTCACACTTTATCTATTTCAGTTCAGAAGAAAGTTGAATTTAGTTAAAAATGGCGTTGCTATCTCCGTTTGGTAAGTCTGGTGAAATTGAGGTCAAAAGTCACCGAGAGAAAGTAAAGGTCAAGCAAATATAGACCAGTGCGGAGAAAGAGTTGTAAGGCTCGCTCATAGTATTAATTGGAGTTTCCACGTGTTGTAGGAGAAATTCCTTTTGCCGTGTAGGAGAAAGTTGTTTTGTAGACATGTTGTAGTGAATTAAAAGTTCTTTCGTTAATAGTGTACGGCGTGCGTAGGATAGAAAAGAAGTTTCCAATATTATGTTTTGACTGCCTCTCATTTGGAAGGTCTGTATAAGAATTTGCTTGTACATATATATCGTCTTGTGTGTGTTAGCAGGAGTTGAAATCACGTCGGAAAGTCACCATTTGTAGCAGACCGTGGGTGTGAAGATGTGAGGAGATATCAGAGGGTTAAACTTTCCTGCTGGCCGGTCCAGCTACATGAGAATGTCGGACATTAATTAAGTCCAAAGAAGACAAAGAAAACAAACAAGACAGATATATATGGATAAACAAATATCTTAATACACGAAGACATGAAAAGTTACATAGTGTTTGTATAGAGAAGTTATGTGTGTGTGTTATGTTGAGTGTCCGTACGTACGTGTATTGTCTTTAGCGTGTTCCCAGAATATGGGAAACGCTGTATGTGTGAGAGTTCACATATTGGTGTAAGTGAAAAAGAGAAAGTTTTACCTCGCCTCCGCGCGATGTTGTGGCCCAAGGCCTGAGTCGAAAAAGAGATTTTACCTCATCTCCACCCGAGATGGCCGCCCAAGGCCTAAGTCGGAAAAAGAGAGAGATAGAGAAAGGTCATCCAGTATTTATACTCGTGGGAGAGAGAGCCCCGTTGAAGGATTAATGAAATTAGGAGGAGCTAACTCCGACATCTTCCCTCTCCATTCTGCGAGAACCACTTCGTTCCTCTGTGTGCCTTTTTGCGGGATGGTCAGTTTTATAGATAACAATATTCGTTGTCTTGTCTAAAAACAACAACAACAACAACAACAACAACAACAAAACGTAATTTATCTTCCTTCTGTGACTTTCTTTCTGACTGAGCCTCTTGCTCTGTACTTTGACGTTGGTTTCACTTACTGATAACCGTCGGTCGAAAGTAAATGTTCCATATCCACTTTTGCAACATGTCCCGCTGTTTTCGATTTAACAGGACATCAGCTGACTCATATTGCTACAGTTACGAAAATCTAAAGTTATTTCAGGTTTCTAATCAATCTTCAGACATGAATGATTAAATTACGTTGAGATTGAATGTACTGGGGTACTGGCGTCTACTCATTTCCCAAGTTCTAAAATAATAATAATAATAATAATTAAGAATGATAGACTTCTTTTTTTTGTTTAATATATGTTTGTCAGAATCGCCTAACGTTCAGACAAGGATACACAAAGGCGTTTACGCGACCTTGTGGGTGATGAATCCTTTCCTAGCCTACAGCTCCTTTCCCACATGCAAAACGTTGCTAGATTCTCACTACTATATCGCTATTATCATAGCAGATGTTCAGGCGAATTGCATTCCTTAGTTCTGCCAGTTCATATCTTCACAGCTAGGACCCACCAGTCCACGTTCACTGTGTTGACTAATCCTCATTCCCTTCATATTCCGTTGCTGAGGAAGAAGTTCCAATCAGACAGCTTTTTCCCCACATAACTGCAGCATTGTGGAAAGGACTCCCGAGAGAGTGCTTCCCATATCACTACAATCTTAACCTCTTCAAGTCTAGGCTCAACCCCTATCTTATATACCCTCATAATATGCACCTCTTGCCCCACACTGAATAACATCATTTAGTAACATTCTATCTTGACTGGCTTTTGAGTCTTGTATTGAGTGAACAATTAGAAAAAAATAAGAAAAAACTTTGATATAGGTCAGTAGTTAAGTCTCTGAAATCACAATGTATGTGTGTGGCATTGCCTCCGTGCCCTTTTCAGTTTTGCCAAGTTTGCTTTTAATCAAATCTTTGTACAAGTCTACGAAAAATCAAAATTTTTATTATCATTCATTATTATAGATTCCGTTGGAAAATGTTTGGAGGGTAAAAGTATTTTAAAATAAAGGACACTTGACGTCCTTTCCAAATCCAACAAAGGACAAGGACAGAAAAAGGTAAATAATGGATTGTCCTTTCCAATTGTTAGGAACTTTACGTGTGTCTATAATTAATTTTTGCAGAATTATATAAGCACTGGATTTTTTTGCAACACGCGTCAACGTGTTGAAATTTTCACATTATTAGTATTGTTGAAGTTATTTATCGCTAACATTTTTGTCGAGATTTCAAACTCTATGCTTCATTCAATTTCGCACACCAAAAAATGAAATTTGAATAAACTGATTTATTTGGTAAAAATATTTTAATAAAAACCCTTTTTCGTGATTTAATAATTTTTTTAATTTAATTTACTTTCATGATAAACAATATTTTTTCAGAAAATTTCTTTTTTTCCTTTTTAACAGCGAAGAATAAATTATTATGATTCCTTACTCTTTCTTTAGCATGCAGTATACAACTGGCCATGTATAAATATTTCATTCTGAAGCTAAATTCGAACTTGTTGAAGCATCTGTCATTGTGATTTGTTTATAGCTCTCGCAAATGCAGGGCGAACTAGAAACTAGAAAATCTTAATGCCTTGAGACACGAGTTTACTAATTCATTCTAAAACGGGGCTCGTAACTCAAAAGACTCGTATCTCAAATCAATTTTCCCCACTGAAATTAATGAGAATATTTCCGATCCGTCCTAAGCCCCTAAAATGAGCCATATTTTCCTAAAACTCATCCCTATTTCGGTATTTGTGGGTTTCTTTTAAGCAAAAACGTGAATAAACAAGATATGTAGTTTACAAATAATAAAATAAGAGAAAAAACAAATTGTAAAGAAAAACCATAAAGTTCAGATGAGTCATCGGCCAACTGGCAGAGGAGAGAGAGAGGGTGGGGGACAACAGCTAGCTAGCCGAGCAATGGCTAGCCCAGTCTACAATGCCAAAGATTAACTTTATCACTTAATTTTTTTTTTAAACGTTTACATTTTATCCATTATTGTAACTAATTTTTAAAATTTTTTATTTATCGCCGATGTGGAACGCTCCTCAAATCCATTACTCGTACGTCTTCCTCATGTTTTTCCCCGATTTTACCTCAAGTGAAATCATACGTTTCGGCTTATCACCACTGCTCTTTACACTTACTTTCTTTAGACCTATCGTGTCACTAAAGGAATTTTATAAAATAACGGCAAAAAAGACATAACACAAGAGAGATGCTTCCAGAGCAGAGGTGGACACATGCACTGTGAGTGGAAATACTTTCGAAGCTTGGCGCTCGCCGCACCAACAAGAAGATGCTTAACTGAAACTCGCCCGAATCTCAAAATTCAGCTCGTATCTCAAAATTCAGCTCGTATCTCAAAATTCAACTCGTATCTCAAAGGCAAAACTCGTTCAAACTCCGGCTCGCATCTCAAAAATCTCAAATGTCGATACGCTCGTATCCGTAAATATTTCTAACCGTTTACCGCTCAGTGTCTCCATTCCTCTGACGCTACACTTGAACTTTTAACTCCTAAAGGCAGACGCTGAAAGAGTCGACCAATTTAGACGTTCAGTTGTCGGGTTTTCTTTCTCTAACGAAATAAGAAGTGAATATAAAGTTTTCTTCTTTCAACCTGCTCTACGCTGACGTTTGACGATGCTGTGTTTTGTACCTAGTTTTTAGGAAATGGTCCGAAGAAATTGCCATTTCCTCTGAGAACATGGAAACAATTTGGCGCAAAAGTTTGGGAACAACGAATTCATTTTGTCTGTTGCTGATTTGTCAGACTCAATGAATCGAACCTTACCATGTAAAAGTTTCAGCTTGGATTCGCCGAATGGAAATGTACAGTTTCTGTCTTCATTTCCTCTTTTTCGTGGAAAGGATTGGAGAACGGTAAAAAATTGATCCATCGCAGAAAGAAGGAATTGCTAACCGTCTGTTGGAGCTTCAGAATACGTTGGAAAAGTATCTGCCGAAGGAAACTGTTGACTGGAACCGGTAACAATTATTATTGGAAATGGACCAAGCGGAAAAAAGAGGATTTGCTGGAAGAACAAAGTAGTAAAGCCAGCCAAATTCTTTTCCGATTTCTTTCTTGGACAGACTAACCGGATCCTTTCAACTTTGCAATAACAGCACAAGAAACAATAATTTTGCTTTGCACAACTTCTGCGACGATGCATTTTCTATTATGCTGCATATAAAAAAATTAAGAACATAAATTAGGTGCTTGGGAAGAGGAAAGAAATATTTTGGTCTTTTTTATTCTCCAGGGCCCACTACAGGCATTAGTTTATCCGTCATATACTAACACCTTTGCAGAACGAAACTTTAAGAAATTTGAAACAAATAAGCGACAACAAAAGAACCGTTTTGTTTTCGTTTATTTTCGTCTATGTTCGTTGTTAATCACGCGGAGAAAGTAATTTTAATGAAGTTGTTTGTTGTTTATAAATTGTTTTGCGATCGTGGTTTTAAATAATTACCACCAGAATTAAAATGTATAAGAAACAAATTCAAATTAAATTTCATCTGCCTTTGATTTTCATCACGGAAAACTTTAAGAGGCGCTTATTGATTCGAATTGTTACCGAAGTAATGTATTAAACGAATTTACAATAAAAGTTCGGATGACAAAATACCTCCAAAAAACAGAAGTATTTGACAATGACATCTGCAATAGAGCAGTACTGAAAAATCTAGTCTTTCAGATTGCGATCCTCACTGGGTACCGAACTATTTTACTCTTAATCCAGACTAGGCTCAACTTCATCATTTTCAACAAAATGCGCCTTGCGCACTACAGCAGCATGCAAATTAATTCCGTCAGCCATGTTCAGTGTGTTTGGTTTCCACTGGATTTTCATTGTATAACGGAAGAGATCTATGGTAGGTTTATTCTCCCATTATGGGCATTATTATATCAATGATATAATAACGACGTAATTCACCGACGGAACAGAATAACTGAAAGTAAAAGGAATGACAAACATGATTTGTTCTCAGAGAGTTCTATACCACTAACAGATACCCAAAACTATATATACATATATACATGTCCCACGCGGAGAACAATATATCATATATTTACACAACGAACAGAGTGTAAGGAGAAACAAAAAGGAAGGCTCTTATATATATAATATTGAGAGTATTTTGTGTTTCTGGAGAAGCCTTGTTTAGGACTCCAGATTAAAACGGACCGGATTCATCTATTATGCTCCTGGTGAAGACATATTCAACGAACGTGAAACAGCGAGTTTTGGGTTTCCCCAAATTGGGGACGGCAAGCTGGAGTTTCTATATCTGGGAAAGATATTGTCGCAGTTAGCTCCTCCTCAGTTCTTTAATCCTACAACAGGGGTCTCTCACCCCTGGCTATAAATACTGGCTGACCCTTCTCTCTCTCTCTTTACCGACTCAGGCCTTGGGCCGCTACCTCGCGTGGAGATGAGCTAAAATCTCTCTTTTTTCCGACTTAGGCCTCGGGCCGCTACCTCGCGCGGAGATGAGATAAAATCTTTCTTTTTCCACTTACACCAATATGTGACCTCTCACAGATACAGCGTTTCCCAAATTCTGGGAACGCGCTAAGAACAATACACGTACGTACGAACACTTACAACACAGACACATAATTTCTCCATACAAACTCTATGTAACAGTCCATGTCTTTGTTTAACTTGTTTTGTTATTAATATATATTTGTTTACCCATGTATATCGGTTTTGTTTGTTTTGTTTGTCTTCTTTGGACTTAATTAAAGTCCGACATTCTCATGTAGCTGGACCCGCCAGCAGGAAAGTTTAACCATCTGATATCTCTTCACATCTTCACTCCCACGGTCCGCTACAATATATTCCCACAAAGAAATGGCACCATGGACTTATAAGCTGTAGCATTTGGTAATTAGCTGCCAGATGAACAGACACGTGTGTTGACATCAATAAGCTTACTGACTGAATAGCTAGCCACTTTCGTCACTGTATTTACATTTTATTACTGTATTAGGCTTTTTACGGAACTAAAGAAAAATAAATTTGTTGGTTGAATTTTAAAAATATTATTGTTCAAGTCCAAGAGCCACTCAAGATAGATGGTTACTGAATGAAGTCGTTGCATGAGCCTATTAAAGGATATGTAGACTAGATAACGTTTGACCCGAGGTCTGAAATGATGGAACTAAGAAATGTTGGTCGTCTCAACATTTGCATTGAAAATAGCGATAAATTAGCGAGAGGCTAGCAACGTTTTGTCAGTGGGAAAGGGGTTGTAGGTTGGAAAATAATTCATGACCCACAAGGCTGCGTAAACAGTTTTGAAGTCCATCAAGGCCAGAGGTGAGGATTGAATAGCTCCAACCCAGATATGGCGGCAATTCACCATTCTTGGTTTAATCTGAGACTTTGCAAGAGTCAGATTCGAATTATTTGATGAACCTGAGATAGTCACAAGAATCAAATCAAACATCAACAGAAATTCTTCTTTTGTATCCGACGAAGAGGATCATCACATTCCTTTCAACGCTTGTGCCGCTCAGATCACCAATCAAAACATCATGAATTGCACAATGATTTTTAAAAAATTGTCTACCAAAACGTGGACCATTATTGACGTCACAGAATTGGCTCTTGCGCATAACCTGCTCCAGAGAACTGAGGCATTGGATCGTAGAAATTTGGCACAGTATTACCTTGTCACAAGTCATATTTCTAACTCTTTGGAACAGATGGTCGAATATGATGGTAACAGTATGAGGCGATAGATGCAACCAATCAACGGGATGTTTTACAGGCTGTTGGTGGTTCTGTAATGGAGTTAGGGTTGTTCTGTTCGAACTGGCAAGAACATTAATTAAAATTGGAGTCTATCTCGGCAGGTATAATACACAAAGATCTTGTTGTAGACCAGTCATGAGCAAAATATGGCGCGTGGGCCACATGGAGCCCGTTTGGTCTTTTTGAATGGCAAGCTTAATTTTATAAGGAAAATAACGTTTCTTAAAATTTTCTTTTCTTTCCTTTTTGCTTGTTTACTCGCACACACTTTTATACATAACCACATACATAAACAATGATTAAGTACAATGTTTCTTGAAGTTTGTAAACTTTGGGGGAAAATAAAGTTGTCAGCATTTTACACCATTGTCGATTTTCACTAAGGAAGATCATACGTGCAAACATCTTTTGCTTTTGAAACAGGAAACATTCATAAGAATTTTTCTCTACAGAAGAAATGTTTTCATTTTCAAATGAATAAATTAGAAAATAGCTGAGGTACATACTACGACAAATTACCTTGAATCTTTTGGGTAGTGCGGCCCGCTTTGTGATGACACATGGGTCATGCGGCCCATTGCTTGAGAAAAAGTCACCCGTGCAGACCATTGGCACACCTTTCTGTTCACTTTCTTTCTTAGGGGTGGTGATTTGTTGCGGTAAATTAACGCACTCAACCAAGTGCGCAGTGACACGACACTTAGCTGGCTTCTTGGTATTCCATTAACTTCTACGCCTGCTAGATTTGAGCATATGTATAGGGGGGTACGTTACAGATCTCACTAACTTGCCTTCAACCTCCGCAATCCTCGAATGTACTTGGATAGATATACATACACAACGATCCTTTCACTTAACCCTGGGCATGACGATAAACTACACTCGGCAGCAAGGTCTCTGATCAGAAGATTTTTAGGAGCGTGGAACCATAATTTATGTTGTTCCCAGATCCACTCTGAACCGGGGTGGTAGCACCTTTTAGAGCACCAGCTATGGGCAAATAGTGAACACGCAAACACTATGAAAGTATAAAAATACATTTTTATAGTAAATATATCAGCAATACATTTTATCTGCAGTTGAAACCATAAAACTGTATTCAAAATATTTGCAGAGGCAAGCCCATCATGCAAGGTGTGATGTAACCAAATCATGCCATCTTCCGACTCTTAATAGTGGCGACGAGAGATTCCCGCAAGACATTTGACCTTGCTTGCTCCGTACATTGTCAAAGGATGGATATTGAATTTTAATTGCAAAAATCACCTTTTTAGCGAAGTAATATAATTAGTAATCCAAGAGCCATGTTCGAATTCCAGTCGGGTTTGTTAGATTCACTCTACGCGCAAATACCTATGGAAAGGCATGAATCCACCTTTTCTCCCCACAGCTATGGGTTGAATAACAGGACAGACTAGGTTCTGAAGCTTGGTTGGCAACCAGTATACCGCACAAAGAAATAGAAACCTACGGCGGGAAAATCTCCTGAATAGTCAGTCATGGATCGAAAGAGGGATTGATCACGTATGGCAATTGACTAAATTTAATTTAGTGGATGTTTTTAAAAATCACGCTTTTTTCATTGACCAATAGTTAGTTGCTGAGATTAAATCCCCCTTCCAAATGCTAAATGGGGCGGGGAGTATAAAGGTTGGATTTTGTCAATCTTCTAGATGTGAGAGGTCAGTTAGCTTTCCTAGAAAAGCCTCATCGAAGTTTAAATAATTATTTATTAAATTTAGCACAAGGCGGTGTACTATAGAGCAAAGTGATTTGCGGAACAAACTCGTTAACCATCGCTCTGCAATAAACACACTCTCTCGTCTCAAGTTTAATACCAGCTATTTGACGTTTTAAAAATAATTCTTCGATTTTGTTCCAATAAAAAAAGTTTGAAGATATCATTAATATAATATCAGAAATTATGGATAAATTTCGTTTTCAATATGAAATATGGTAATAAAAACAACAAAACGATACCATGCAAACAAATAGACAGATTATACGCTGCACTTTAAGTGTCATATCTCGACTGACCCCAAGAGATTTGACAAATCGAATATTTTCAAATGTCTGTCTTCTTTACGGTTGCGGTGTATTTAAACCAATCACAGGTTGCAACGACGGGGAAAGTTCTATCGCTATTTATTTTCGTTCTGCTGTAAATAAGGAAACATAAAATATTGAACGGCACCAATTCCTCTCTTCGGGGAAATGGAAATATCCTGGTAATAAACAAACAAAGGAAGAAAAAAAGACAACAGTACGTTGGAAAAGACGGAGAAAGAAGATAAAATATGATTCAGAAAAGAAGGCAACTTCATACATCGGCCGTTTGTCGTATCAATTACAATTGTAAGTGATGACGAATAATTCAGTCCAGTTTCTATATCGGGGAGGCACGGTGGAGTAATGGATAGTGGCTCAGATTGAGGAATCGGAGAGCTGAGTTCGAATTTCAGTCGAATCCATTACATTCACTTACATGCTTGGGAAAGGTATGAATCCTCTTCTTCTTTTCCCCCAGCCCTTTGCGTTACTATTCCATTAAGCATCTTTTATAAGATTGGTCTCCATAAAAAACTCCAGAATGGGAAACTTCCCTTAGGATTTTTATTTATTTATTATATACCAGGGCTACAACCCCACTATGCCTTGCTAAAATAAAGGAAGAAGGTTATTTTCACTCATTCTTTGGCTTTTTATTGTACGTTTCCAGTTAAGCAAACTTTTTCGCTTAATTTAAAAAATCGACGCTTGAAGGCCAACAATAAATGTCTTCACATTCTTTCTTTTATAGTTTTACCTCGTCGTCGTTTTATGACTTGAATTTAATCTTGCTCTTGAAGTGTTGGTATCTGCATGGTAGATTATTTGTAATAGCACCATTTTATCTTCATATATCGTAGAGTAGAGATGCTTATGTTCTGTACCACCATTTTGTTTCGTACCCTGGTATGAACAACAGCAGTCGGGGGAGTCGTCCAAAGTAGAAGCAAAAAGAATTATGCTTCAAACAGTTAATAATCAATGATGGTGGCATCATTTATATTAAAATGCATTTTTAATGTTTCTCTTTACGTTCCAATTGGTCTCTTTTATGACTTTGTGATCCCACAATTGCACGCCATACGAAGAAATATTTGAATATATGTACGAAATTGGTCCCTACCCCCCCCATCTCTCTCACTCATATACATAAAAGGTGTTATCGAAAATTTTAAGAACTTAAGGTGTAAAATAGTTTTCTTAAAGAAAAAGAAAATGAAAGAATATGCGATTCTTTATGTTATAATGGATTGATTTTGAGAGTTGTTCGAAAAAAAAAAAAATAAATAACGTGAAACACAGGAAAGACTTCGTAACTTAGTCTTCCTGTCTAGCTGGTCACTTTCAAGAAATTTACTATCACCAAGTCGTTGTGATTGGAGGCTAGTGGAACCAGGACGACGTGCGTTTTCATTTCCCACGAAATATTGGTAGCAGCCATGTTTTTGTTCTTGATACATCTGAAAAAAAGAGAACTTTACAATTTGGCACATACCGTTAGGTCATCTTCCATTTATAACCCGCTAACGATGTTTTCCCAAATATCTCCGACCCAAAAGCACTTCCCTCGTGAAAAACGAATGCTTAGTCATTTGGTCAGATCGTGAGAAATCGGTCGAACTGAGAACTACCACGTAGATTAAGGTGATGCAAAAGTTTCCAATGTTATAGTTTACTTAATGTTAGGGAAATCTTAGAAGTGACTCAAGTTTACTCATGTCTTTATTATTTATGCGCGCATAGTTTTTGAAGATTGTTTGTAGGAAAATAATAATTTAAATTTCTTTTGTAAAAAATATAGATAAACATTCAGATTCAACACTGTTTAATCTGGACTAAAGTTCAGTGGATGCTTAGAAGCGGAAAAATGAATTTTGTGGCAATGATGCAGTCGGTGAAAACAACCCGGAAGACATGGAAAATTGAAAACTGTTGAATTGGAGAAACTTTTGAAAGAAAATGCAACAAAAGGGGGTGAATCACTTAACTGTAGCATTTAATTTACAAAACAAGCATAAAACTGCATGAAAGGTCATTTGGGACGAAAGTACAGAAATCAAAGTGGAAGACTACAGATTATAAAAAAAAAATGGAGTAACTTTTGAATGTAGCTAGAGTGCAAATAACAAAACTTAAAAGTGAATAAATTAACTGTAGAATCTTGTTTCGACACCTCAGAAAAAAATTAAAATTTACGAAAATGGCTTCTTCATGTAATTAAAGAAAAGATCATCGGTCAGCATTTAGACATTTGTGTTTATCTTCTTCAGAAGATAATCACTACCAATGAAACATTCCAGAATATATATATATATATATATATATATATATATATATATATATATATATATATATATATATATATGTGTGTGTGTGTGTGTGTGTGTGTGTGTGTGTGTGTGTGCCATTCTTCATTAATGAATTGAGCCCTCTGACTGCTGGCGTTTGTATACATTCGTATATAATACGTTAGAATTTAGCTTTGTCTGTTTCCGATATCTTAGGGTTAGGATCTTTGACAGATATCAAATCGGTCGGGTTTCGATCCCGACTTGAAGCAATCGGATGTCCAGCCACACTGATGAGCTCTGATACAACGAAACAGACTTGTATGTGTATGTAAAATATAGTTTTAAGGTATGCTATATTTATGGGATAGAGCGTATGTAAATATAAAAGTGGACATTGAAGTCAACACCCACAGGCGACAGTCTGTTTCATGCTTAAATCCAATTATCAGGCCTGACAATTGCGTTTAAGCATGAAACAGACTGCCACCTCCTGGCGTTGACTTCAATGTCTACTTCCCCCCCCTCTCTCTCTCTCTCTCTCTCTCTCTCTCTATATATATATATATATATATATATATATATATATATATATATATATATATATATATAAATGTGGGCGCGTGGCCGAGTAGTTAGAACGTTCGCTTTCTCTGAGACTGAGCACTTTTACCAGTAAATATAGCTATACCATAAAACAGTTTTTTATCATATACATATGTGTGTGCGTGCGTGTGTGTGTGTGTGTGTGTGTGTGTGTGTCTGTCTGTCTGCGTGTCTGTGTATGTTGGCGTGTGCATGTATATTATACGCTAAAATGGAACAACTATTATTGGACAGGGGTAAATATCTTTTATTGTCATTCATTGATTTTTTTTCATTATTTTGTTTTATTATTTTGTTTGGATCCGTTTTATAAATGAAGGAATCAATTTACTGGATGACCGTTCTTTTTCTGAAAACATAGGGGTGTGTACGACTGTCTCTTCAGGACGGATTAAGAAGATCGATGGAGCTGTATTTCATCGCAATTTTTCAACCGAAAAGTAGGGTTTACTAAATTGATAGGCTCAATTATTCCTCCCTAGAAAGACGTTAATTACAAAACAAAAATAGACATTGCTTTTTTTTATTGATAAAAATATGGCTTCTCTGAGTAATTGTAACAAAATATTCAGCAATTCTTTCATTTTCAATACCAAACATAATGTTCATCTCTCTTTCTCTCTTTTTATTTCTATTTCAGATTTTCTTTCTTCATTCTTTAAATCTTCTGCCATCACCCCCACTCTCCGCCACACTTTTCTCTTTGGTTAACACTTCCAATTTTTCTGTTTTTGTGTCATTCTATCAGCTAAAAATCCCCTCCTTCTATCTCGCTTTCCTCTCGTTCTTTCTCTTTATTTCTCTCTTGCTTTCTTCTTTCTCTCTCTGTTCATTTCAATTTGTTCATATTTATCAACATAGGTATATATCAGTGTCCGAAGCCTCAATGAGGGAAAATCGATTATTTTACACAAATAAATATTTATTTATTATTCAGCGTTATATGTTTTCTTGTCAATACACATAATCCAACGCATCTCTATTAATAAAAGACATCAAAGATTATTCTAGGAAGTTTTTATCTATCTATCTATCTATCTATCTATCTATCTATCTATCTATCTATCTATCTATCTATCTATCTATCTATCTATCTATCTATGCCTGTTCATAATCTCATATATGGACGTTATTATATTTCCTTGTCACAATTCATATTTTTCCTTTCCTCGTCGCATCTACCTCAATTCCCCGTGTGACATTAATTTCCATTCATTAAACTCCGCCTTATCCTCCCCCCATCTTCGCTTTCAACCTAATTCCCCCTCCTTCTCCACCTCTTTCCATATCTAGCTCATCGCCCCCCTCCTCTCTTGATCATCCAATCTTTACCTTTGCACGCTCTAGCTTACTCTTAACTTCTCAATATAATTTTTATAACGGCTCTTTTCCACTTACTCATATAAAACGGTCTGCTAAAAGACACGGATGCAACAGTATTTGGCGACCTTTGCAACGGCAACACGAACTTAGAGCAATTTATAAAAAGAAAAGTTTCTCTCCTCTGGACCCTTCTACATTTTGTTCTCATTTTCCCGCGATTGTCGATCTGCAAACGATAAACTTTCTTCCTGAAAACTTTGTTTCTTTAACGAATTACAAACAAAAGCATAAATCAAAAAGAAAGAAAGGCAATCAAAAAAGAAAACAAAAAGGAAAATGAGCTATACAGTCTTTTCTCTTCTCTTCTTGTTCGTCAGTTTTGGTAAGTGGGACACAGTTTTTCGTATTCCTTTCTTCATTCTTCATTTTATCTTTTACAATTCTGTTCCAGCCTTAAGCACGATTCTCCGTATTTCTTCAACGATAGGTCTTCCCTGGGCAGAATGATTTGAATTTGCTTTTGTCGAGTTTGAAGCGAAGACTTTTTTTTTTTTTTTACTTCGATTTGGTTGAAAAAATGGCAGTTTTTATGTGATTGTCTTTTCTCCATATTCAATACATGCAAGAAACCATATTGCGACAGTCACACGCTCAGAGACGACAAATCCACGAAGCAATTTTCATGTTCGTTACAAATTTTCCACTTAAAGTTTCGTGACATATTCTTTCTTTTTTTTTTTTTGTATAGAGCAAATAATTTATTTCAAGTTAAAGGATTAGAATAACTTTTATTTTTTAAGAGAGCTTGATTAATTTATGAGGAAATAAGAGAAAAACATGTTTTCTAGCAGAATCGTCGATATGATATCAGTGTGTGTTGATTATTTCATCTTCACCAGACAGACAACACCTGAGGATGACCGGAGAATGGATAAAATTGCTAGAATCGACGGTAAAAATGAAGGACAGTTTCTACAGTCTTGGATCAAACATATCATATATATATATATATATATATATATATATATATATATATATATATATATATATATATATATATACGAATAGAAGAGAAACTACATATATGAAATTGTATGAAAAGTATTCCTTGTCTATCTTGTCTAACAATACATGTAGAAATTAAATATTAAATTAAAATTGTTCCCTCCTCTCTCCATCCCTTCCCCCTCCTCTCTCTCTCTCTTTATCTACATATATATATATATATATATATATATATATATATATATATATATATATATATATACATATATATATATATATATATATACATATATATATATATATATATATATATATATATATATATATATATATATATTTATTATAAATTTTTCATATAGACAAAAACAATTTACTCACGACAAAGATGCAATTTTGTTTCGGTGCATTTAGTTGCACCTCGATTGCACCAGTCGAGGTGCAATTAAATGCACCGAAACGAAGTTACATCTTTGTCGTAAGTAAATTGTTTTTGTCTATATGAAAAAATTATAATAAATAATTATTGCTCTACTATCGGTATTGAGCCCTCTTTTGAATTAAAGCTGTGAACATTAGAATTTATATATTATTTTCGTTCTCATTACATACGGATATATATATATATATATATATATATATATATATATATATATATATATATGTTTTATTAAAGACGACTGACAAGGTACTGCAATTAAGCTTTTTATTCGATTTTCCTATGTCCGTATAAGTGATTTCTTTTCTGGGCAAAAAAAAGACTCAAAAATAATAGAAGCACTAATAATAAAAAAGAACAACACTCAATAACATCAACTATGAACACGGACACAATGTACTGACCGTGTTTGGAAAACAAAACAAAACATTCCCATCACTCTATATATAAAAATCTATACATTCAGTTAAAAATTAAAATAAAAAAAACAAATAACATCCTTGATAATGGCTAATAGACGAAATCGCTCGGTATATCGAACATTCGGACAGTTTTTACACACTTTATGTCCACAATAGAAATTACGTAAACAAACATAAGAAAAATTGAATAAATAGCTTAATTGTAGTACCTTGTCAATCGTCTTTAACACACCTTGTATAAAAGAGGGATTTCAGCTCAAATACACAATTTTATATATATATATATATATATTCACAGAAAGTTGATTATCAAACTAGTATCCCATCCCTATTACTAACTTCTGTCGTACATCTGTTCTTCACACTTTGGAATTGTGCCGTCGTGAGTCAAATTATATGAACCTCTTACGTGCCTGTTATAGCTTGATAGTAAGATATGTTTACGAGGCAGTGAGTTTGATCCTCACTGTGCTTCATTCTTAGAATTCTATTTTAGACTAAACTTCGTGATTATATTTGGTTTTACTCGGTGGCTGAGATAGTCGCACCCATTTCACATCAGCATCAGTGATTGGGGCTCGAACCTCCAAAAAATTTAAATTTCATAGCTTAATAAAAGGCTTAAAAGATCAACCCAATCATTAAATGAAAAAACCCTTTATGAAGTCGTCAAAAACAAATTGTAGTTCAGTGCGACGTGTTTATATATGAAACAGCCATTTGGAAAAAAAAAACAAAACAAAAAAAAATTAATAAATAAATAGATAAAATAAAATAAAACAAAAATTCCCTAGACACTTCAAGACATATCATGGAGCCAAAAAGTTATCTTTCGCCGGAACTGACCAGACGGAGAGCGTACACGAATGCCATCATCCGCTTTGGAATAGATACCCCACCCTACCTTGGCTTGACCTCTTTTCAAAAGGTGACTGATATGTGGATAAGAATTAACTGTTAGACCACCTAACCAAAATGGCCACCCCAGCCGTTTCCATAGTAATTATTTTGCGAACCAACACGCTTATAAAGATGCGTAAACTTCCAAGTTTGGTTATTCCTAAATTTTCGCTTGAGGATGAAACAGGGCTTGATACCTTAATTCAATTTAATTTTAATAATTATGTTGAGGGTTTCGGCTCTTGTTTTTGAAACATGAGAACTGTTATGTAGCGAAGGAATCATATTTTTTTAAAAAATAATTATAATTTAAGCTCTTCTTCTGTATGGAGCACTGTTTTTAAAAAATAAAAACAAAAATGCTAAAGAAATCCGGATTGTTTACCTAACGTGTTCTTTCTTATTTTTCTACACACACACACACACACACACACATATATATATCTATGTATTAATCATTTCACTCCAAGCAGGGTAATAAAGCCACCAAGACACAAGGAAGTTATTGAGTGTGAATGAATTTTATGCGGCAAAAATATTCATAAACCTGAATCCATGAAAGTCAGAAGCATCGACAACCAACAACAAAACTAAGGTGTCACTGGATATTCTTTTGTATCCTATGTCCATTCAATGATGTGGGAGATCATGGCACTCCTCAACTCCAGGTTCAAATCAAGGACTCACACACACACACACACACACACACACACACACACACACACACACGTGATCGGATAAAGAACAAATAGGAAACGTTTATCAACCTAATATGTTTCACTTTTATCAAAGCTTCATCAAAGAATGACACATGAGAAAAAGGAGAAAGGCATTCTGTTACTTTTATTCTTGTGGGTTTTTGATTTTTCTAAAGCTTTACATGCACTTGACTTGTTAAACAATATTAGTATAATTTATGGCGTTCTGAATTCAAGGAAAGACCACACGTCCTTTCAAAGCTCCATGAAATTAAGGGATTCCAAGCCTAACTTGAAAGACGTAAATATGGCTTTATGTACTGAAGTGTGTAATAATTCTAGCTTGTCTATTGATAAACGTTTTGTTCACTGTCCTATCATTCTGTCTGGTTTTGATCCATATTTGATCTCTATTTGATCCCAATTCATTCATTCATTCATATATATATATATATATATATATATATATATATATATATATATATATATATATGATAAAAATAAACATTTAAAGCATGCTATCTTTCTGGGTAAAAGTGCACAATATCAGAGATATAAAATTTAAATATAAAAGGGAATACTGAGGTCAACATCAAGCGGCGACAGTCTGTGTCATACTTGAACGCCTTCTTCAGACCTGAAAATTTCATTCAAGTATAAAACAGACTGTCGTCGATATATATATATATATATATATATATATATATATATATATATATATCGGCGACAGTCTGTTTCGCTCGGAAAACTCACTCATCGTTTTGATAAGAAAAGAACTCCCGAATTTGTTGGTGAGGGCCTCAGATTCAACACGGAGGTCTACCTCAAGTGCCTTGAGGAGGTAGTGCTTCTCTGGGTCAAGAGGGTGGCTCCTGGAAGATTCTATGTCTGGCAATAGGACTCTGAACCTTGCCACACAAACAGGAGAATCCAGTCATGACTGTTAGACAATTTCTGCGAGGTGAGAATGACCAGATTGTTGCAGACATTAGCAAAATTGGTTTCATATGGAGTTGAGGAGAGAAAAAACACATATGTATGGTATTGACTGCCCGGATTGACAGACAAAGAAGGCCGTGTGGCACAAGGGTCGGAGCGTTGTGATAATAAAAAGATAAGGACATTAGTCTGAGTGAAAATAACAAGAATTATGGTAAGTCCTCACCCCAGGAACACCCCTTCGCGTTGACATACCGAACGTTTTAAAGAATTTAACGGATTTGCTTCCCGCAGAACTATTTTGCCATTTTCTATTTCCATCGGTTTATTGAAGTTTTATATTTGTTTCTGTTTTTTATCGAAGGAGATTCTGTAACGGTCATCATCATTATCATCATCCTCATCCTCCTCATTATCATCATCATAAACATCATCATCATCCTCCTCATCATCATCATCATCATAAACATCATCATCATCCTCATCATCCTCCTCCTCCTCCTCATCATCATCATAAACATCATCATCATCCTCATCATCCTCATCGTCCTCCTCATCATCATCATCATAAACATCATCATCATCATCATATTCATCCCCCTCCTCTTCATCATCATCATAAACGTCATCATCATCTTCATCCTCCTCCTCCTCATCATCATCATCATAAACATCCTCCTCCTCCACCTCCTCCTCCTCCTCCTCATCATCATCATCATAAACATCATCATCATCATCATCTTCATCCTCGTCATCATCATCATAAACATCGTCATCATCATAAACATCCTCCTCCTCCTCCTCATCATCATCATAAACATCATCATCATCATCATCATCCTCATCATCACCATCATCGGCTCCTGTTATGGCGCATCGTGCGAAATCTAGCTCTTCAGTAACAGGCCAATTTTTCTATGGGTTGGAATTGCCAGTTTGATATATATATATATATATATATATATATATATATATATATATATATATAGTGTCTCCAAAGCATTGACATCATATAAAATATGAATATCTGAGTAACTGCGTGGCCCTAGCAAACGAAATTAGATAGGTTTCATGTTGAACAATAACAGATTTATTTATCAAAATTTGAACAAGATATTCAAGGGGATGTAGATTTTATAACCGATTACACAAAGCTATACAAATGTTCAATATGCGCACTTATATGCGACACGCATCGAGTCGGTAATCTTGTAGAAAGGGGGGATATAGACCTGTCCTTTCACATAGCCCCATAGACAAACAAACAAAAAATCCTCACAAGGTGTCAAAGCAGGTGAACGTGGAGGCCATTTGAACAGCATATTGCCATTATCACTGGCAAGCCCATTTCATCTTCCTGATAGATTCTCACAGAGATAAGTCAGCACACTTAAAATTTGAGATCAGTTCAGTGAGAATTGGCTATGTTATTATACTATAAAACTATGTTTTTGTCTCCTGTCCACCTTCTAATCCTTCCAGTGATGCTTTGTCTCCTGCTCGCCTTACAGTTCTTCCAGTGATGGCTTGTCTCCAACACACCTTACAGTCCTTTCATTGATGCTTTGTCTCCTGTCCGCCTTCCAGTCCTTCCAGTGATGCCTTGTCTCCTACCCACCTTACAATCTTAGTTATAGTTTATTTCCTGTCCGCTTTACAATCTTTTCAGTCATTCCTTGTATCTGGCTTGCCTTATTTGGCTTTCAGGTAATTCTCTGTATTGTGCATGTCATTAATTAGAATAGCCAAGCGGAATTAAGAGTTTGTACGTTTTACTTTAATTATAAATAAAATTTTGGACGAAATAAGCATATTTGTATTTGAATTACAGACTCGCTTTCCCGACAACAAATAAAAAGAAAACCGTTAAAAATATCCCCGAACGTTTGATATAATACTCTTACTGTTTTCATTTATAACAGCGTTTTTTCCTAGTTTCTCTTCGTTTTTGCCGTGCGCCATTTTTTTCTAGTTTCTGTTTTTCTTCCAGAGGCCAGGTGAGTAATAATGAGGTAACTATACCTGATGACACAGGTATTCATAGTTGGGATAAGAATGATAAAAATATCAACATTCTTTACCAAGTGTTCCGAAAAATATGACTTAAGATAAACCTTTTCAAAACGGAAATTATGATCTGGAATTGGAATGAAAGCATTGATGGCACATCACCTTGAATGCATCATGAAAATCCAGAATGTGGACTTAATACGAAAAACTTCCAATACATCAGTGCATGGATCAGTTATATAAGTAATTTAATATAGGAGATACGGAATTTAGACACAGAACAGGCTGCGTTAAGGATAGTTTTGTCCAACACTACAAGATGTCACAAAACCAAAACATTAACCAAAGATCACAAATCATATTCTTAAATAGCCTCATCAGATTATGGAAATGTCTGACCTATCGACCATATACAACTGTTTTCTCAAATCAATAATTTAAAATGGATTCAAGCGAATGAACCTTGTGGGAGTTAAAGAGGACTGCCCTTCGTCGGATCTCGTAGATTGGCGCTACGCAATCTCAAACAAAGAACTTTACCAAATAACAGAAACCACATCTCTTGAAGACTTTGAACAGCAGCAACAACTAAAATGTATAGGACATGTAACTCGAAGAGAAAATATGGACATAATCAAGATTCTGACTTTCCTATCTATAGTAAACAAAAGGTTAGAAAAGAAACCGCCATCATTACTAGAAAGAACGGTAAGTTAGGACAGAAGCGTATTTTCTTGAAAAATTGTTTCAAGGGAAAGAGTTTTTAAATTTCAACCGAGAATAATGCTAACTGTTCGACCACTGAATGCTAAATGTTTCCTTATAAAGAAACGGTTTAGCTCACCACTACCGTTTCCATATAATTCCAAAGTGAGTTATCCAAACAATAGAGACTGCTAGTACTTGAACATTGCCTGTCTTTCTAATAGTACCAATACGAAATATAATTATGGCGGAATGTGCTGGATGCCATCAGACAGGGCACTGAAGAAGATCAGTGAACGAACAGCTGCAGCATGATGTTAAAAAAAAACAAAGTTGAAGATATTAATCCCAATTACTTATAGAAAAAAGGCAAAAACTTTGTTTGACGACTTCAAAGAACCTGTAGAAGTCCAGAGAACGCATTAACCGAAACGGTGTTATTGAAGCAAGAAAAGAAGTCGAACGAATAATTTATGGAATAAAGCTAATATTTAATCTGAGAAATGATGGCATGTGTATCAATAAAATGGTATCCATCGTCATTACACTTGTATTATCTTGGATGGAAATAGGTTAGACGCTGTCTGGTTTTCCAAACATTTAACCTTTTCTAACCTGAAGCCAATTTTCTTTAGAACATTCACTTTATTAACTTGGTCTGAGTCTCAATTTAAATTGTGCCTGTGTCGACAAAATGTTGAAATAAAGTATCGAGCTCATAATTTCATGTATTTCACAAGTTTCGAATGCGTATGCGTGGTCACGTGGTACATTTAGATTTTTCGTGACCTAAACTGGCAGTCTATAATAAAGTTTTTCACCGGATCAATCTCCTCACTTTTACTTTTGTGTTCATTTTAAAAGGTCAGCTCCATTAATGATGTTTGATTCTAAGTACAAAATAAAAAGTTCACTCAGTTCATTGAACTCGTCTAAAACTGAAATTTGCGATAATGTATTTCGATTTCACACGAGTATAGAGTGCAAAATGTTTTGACTGCGTGATAAGTTTTGACCATCTGCTTATATAAGGCTTGCCTCGAATATTGCTTCGTGTCACGTTTTGCTCTGAAGAGGTCAATGACCGTACAAGTCACTCAATAAAAATCAGTCACGACGTTTTTTCTTTCCTTCCTTAAGACGGTGCATGTGGTTTTAAAATATAAAATTGGACAATTGGGTCTAACCAGCAGGTATTTAATTACATGCTCTTTCGAACGGAATATGTCAAAGGTCAAGTTTAAAATGAGTTGGTAACACATGCGTACATAGACAGGGGACACAAAATATTCAAACCTCCTTGACACTTTTGTGGGTGGTCGAGTCGTAGTGTGTTTTACTTTTACGAATCGCTCTATTTAGGATTTAAAAAAAAAGATATTGATTGATTCATTTTTTTACGGCTTATCAACCTTTTGCAGATTATTTCAAGGCAGAAAATATTGTAACATTGTAAGAACATTTTTTTAGATAATAATGGTTTAGTGATACAAGTCTAACTAATTAACCCATAACTCGGAGGAGAGATGGGTTTATAACTTTTCTAGTGGTATTTGCGCGTAAGTGAATATAATAAACCCAACGGAAATTGAACTCGGCTCTCTGATTAACAATTCCGAACCATTACCCATTACATCACCCGCACATCCAAACTTACACTACCCGGTATTCCCAAGCAATCACACATCTAGGTAATGACCAGGATCGACGCTGCTTAACTTCGGTGATTGTCCGGGAATCGGTATTTCAAAGTGATGTGACCGTAAGCCATTTTTAAGAAAAAAATAAGGCAATAGGAGTAGATAGGCTCACCTATTGTCCGGTCCGTACTCCTACCATGTCTACTGAACAGGAGTAGAGGTCCATCCCTTGTTTCCTGATTAGTATATGGTTTATCGGTCATTTTCCTCTCTCTTACCAGGTCCAGAATGATTTAACTCTCTTAACTCTTCGGTAATCAGACGAACCAGTGGCTGTGACTTTCCATTTTGAGGGTCTGGGTTGGCAGTTTGTTGTCTGCTGCTCCCGACTGGTTGTTAGGAGCCCGATCAACAGTCACATAATATTGGGGTATCTGTAGTGCCATGGTTAGGTGTCTCTGCATTTATTTCCGGTGGGCAACATTATGCTCTGATCTCAGCCACGCACTGACTGGTTTGTATTGCCATTGACGACATTATTAGTGATAATTATGGTAGTCTTATCCTCTCTCTCCTCAAAACATTGGAAATAACAACAAAAAGAAATAAAACTAAACCAGCTAAAAAAAAACAAAAAAAACACCTATCCCCTTTCAATTATTTTATTTAATATTCGCGGCATCCGTTTCAACTCCTGCAGCGTATAATCATTTTTCCTGGAAGGGTCGCCAGATATCTTTACCCTTTGTGAAACCAATTGAATTCTTTCATTGCAACCAATGAATTCTTGGTTCCAGGGTATCTTTCTCTTTGCCGAAAAGATTCTAGCATTCACATGCATGGCCTTGGTGTTTACATCCGGGACAATCTGCCGATGGCCTGAGAATTATCTCTCGAGATAACTGATTACTCTTTCATGTGCTTCCGTCTTTTGCTACGAAACTCTGTCAGCTATCTCTTTTTCCTTTATTGCCTCCTCTTTCCAAGATTGCAGTATATTAGACGCAATAACTGACAATATAGAAAAGGCACTTTTTCTCCATCCATTTGTGAACATCTTTGTCTTCGGTGACTTTAATGCTCATCACGACACGTGGCTGAACCATTCCAAAAGTACTGATGTTACCAGTATACAGACATTAAATATTTCCACTACCCAATTCCTCGCTCAAATCTTGGACTTCCCTACTCGTTTCTCTTGCCAAAGCGAGCAACAGGCTTCTCTATTGGACCTATTTCTTACTTCCTCTCTTTGCTCTTGCCGAATTTCGCAATACTGCCCTCTAGGTAACTCGGACCAATCTGTAGTAGCTATTTATATCTACTTCCAAGCATCCGTTAAACAGGAACTCCCTATCCAGGTCCTCTTTCCGGTACCAGCAAGTTGATTGGATCTCATTCTGGCATTTTCTTTGTGACGCCCCTTAGACTAACATCTTCAACCTCCCAATTGAAAATTACGCCACTGTGGTTTCTTCTTGGATCAAAGCCGGCATGGACGCTTTCATCCCTTCTCAGAAATACTAGATGAAACCGTAATCCTCTCCACGGTTCACACCAGCATGCTTGGCCGTCATAACGCACAGGAACCACTATTTCCTGATATACCAGCGTGACAGCTCTAGTCATAACAGGGGTCTGTTTGCTACTGCCTGTAACAAATGTAAGAGAGTCCTCGAAGGAGCTAAGTCCCTGTTTGCCGAAAGAATGAGGCACCGCATAGCCTGTAAAAACTTTGGCTCTCGTGATTACTGGCGGCACTTTAATCGAGTACTAAATAAGTGCAAGGTCCCTATACTCCTCTCTTCAGTTGATTTGAGGTGTTATCATTCTCTGCTGATAAAGCTGAATGCTTTGCCCGTAAATTTTCCTCAAACTCCACTCTTGACTCATCCGGAGTATCCCTGACTAACTCCCGACTTAGAATTTATTCTCTGTTGAGTGATATGCATATGTAATAGTCATTAAGAAGTGAGCTCCCGAACTGGCTCCTGTTCTCTCTAAACTATATAATAAATGCCTCGCTACCTCCTGCTTTCCTGCATGATTGAAGTCATAGTCTGTTCCAGTTTTTAAGAACTCTGGCGAACCATCTGACCCATCCAACTATCGGCCCATTAGCCTTCTATCACTTTTTGGAGAACTCCTGGAGGCCCTAGTCAATGCTGAATTGGTACATCATCTGTCATTGCAGGGCCTTTTCTCAGACAAACAATATGGCTTTCGTTTCTCCAAATCAACTGCTGATGTGCAAACGATAATTGCGGAAAGAGTCTATCGCGCTCTCGATAAAAACAATGAAGCCCGGGCTGTTGTATTGGACATCCCAAAAGCTTTTGATAGGGTCTGGCATTCAGGACTTCTTTGCAAGCTGAAAAGTAACGATATCCCCGGGCACATTTTTGATCTGATCCAATCCTTCCTATCAAATCGTGAAATGAAAGCCGCTCGTCTACATTCTTTCGTACTAATGCGGGTGTTTTCCAGGGCTCCATCCTTGGTGCTACGCTGTTTTTAATCTCCATTAACAACCTTCCCGATGACATCAGTTCTCAACTTGGCATCTACACTGATGACACAACCATTTACTCCTGCCTCGATAAGTAAGGCTGATCAGTCAGACAAGGTCAAAATGGCAACTGGTGTCCAAAACGACCTCAAAGCTGTTGTTAACTGGGGCAAAAGATGGCTTGTCAGTTTTAACGCCCCCAAAACTAAAATTCTCTCCACTAATCATCTCTCTGCCTTCCATCTGCATGGTCGATGCTATCGTCAGGAAAGTGACTCGTTGCGCCTTTTCAGACTAAGGTTCTCAATTGACATGAAGTGGAAAGACTATATTGAATCCATTGCTAGGTCAGCTGTTAAGAAAATCGGTTCACTTAGCCAGGCGAGACACTTTTTCTCTGCGAAATCTATCTTGCATATCTATGTCTACCATTTATCTATGCTTAGAAAATTGCTGCCATATATGGTCCAATGCCCCTGCTGTTTACCTGGAGCTCCTCGGTAAGATCCAAAGAAGAATCAGCAATATTATTGGTCCTAATCTGGCGGTTCGGCTTCAGTCACTTGCTCACCGCCGAAAGTTTGCCTCTCTGTGTGTTTTCTATAAATACTTTCATGGTAATTGTTCGGATGTTGTTATTTTATTTTCCTCCTACCACAGACAAGAATTGTACACATGGGGACAATTTAAGACTTCATGGAGATTCTGAGCTATTATGGTCGATGTACTAAGAATGGTAAGTAAGAATGCAATGTTTTACTGTAAGGATTATTGTCGTATGTTAGGGTCAGTTTTTGTGGCTAGTTAAGTTTAATCTTAAGACAGAAGAAGACCATCCTTTTTCCCCATTCCCCATTTTTGGCCTACAAAATAAATATCGCTCTCCGCTATGGTACCTAGACTGTATGAATTTAAGCGCAATACTAGACTGGTGGCAAGATCTCATCAATTTACAATTGAACTGTCTAAATGTAACCGTAAGTTCTATGCTGACAGTTTCTTTTCCCACACTTCTCACTTGTGGAACTCCCTTCCGGATTCATACTTTTCAGCCAACTTTAATCTGCAGAAATTTAAATGTAATGTCAATCGCTATCTACTGTCCTTCTGATAGCTTTTTTCTCTTTCTACGCATTACTAATGTTTCTGTTCCTAATTTCTCCACACCCTGTAACCCCTTGTTTGTTAGTGGCTGTAATGACTTGCTTGGGGTGATACCAATTAAACAAAGAAATAGTTTGAAGAAGGTTTCTTGATGGGCGTTTATTGGATGCGCAGATGAAGAGGACGAAAAGATGAAGTGCTATTCTCTCACTGTTCTCATGGCAGAAGATGTTCAGGCAAACAACATTCCTTAGTTGCACCAGTCCAAGCAGCTCGGACCCACCAAGCCACAACCACAGGGTCGACTCGTCATTATTCCCTCCGTATACCATTGGTAAGGAGGAAATTTCACTCAGTTTGTTCTTCTTCAGAATTCTTACTTTGTAAAACAGACTCCCAAGAGGATGCTTCCTCAATCATTATGATTTTAATCTCTTCACGTCTAGGATTAAGGATACTTCCTCAATTATTACGATTTTAATCTCTTCGCGTCTAGGGTCAACCATTATGTATCCTACCTATACTTACACGCACTTTTTACTTCCTCCTTTTACGTCCTTACAGCAACTTCATTTAGCAATCTACATTGACTGGCTCTTGGGCCTTGTATTGGATGAACAATACTATAAAAAACAGAAAGTCCTAAAGAAGGAAAATACGCACGCATTCAATCAAGCCGTCTCTACTTTGGTATAATATTATATTTAGGGATGTGGAAATACAATGGAAATTTAAGAGAAACATTCAGCTCAAAAAAAATATATCAGGCTACGAATATATTGATCCAACCTATGGAAATAGGGTATACTTTTATGTTTAAATTTCTGAAGATTAACATTTTTGAGCACAGATAACGCATAAGAAGTAACATTTTATTTCGACAGTGTAACCAATCCTGAAGGGACATGGCACATAGAAGCAGAACCAATCCTTGTTTCGTAAGAAATTTCTATTTAACCATGATTTGTTTCTTTTTCCAGCACCAGTGAAAAGTTTGGAGGAGGATGGAATCCGTGATGAAAATGCAGACGTTAGTTTATTGCTGAATTCATTGACCGCTCGTTTCCGCCCTCCGGCCAAACGCCAATTCTGTCCGCCTGGATATTTTTATAATCCGGTGTCTACTTCTTGCATGGCTTCTTTGTCAGTGAGTATGAATCCGAAAATCGTGACTAGATTCCTATTACCTTTGTTCATCAGTCTTTCAGCCATTTTTTCTTTTTCTTTCTCTTTTCTTTCATTTTGATTCGTGTTCCTTTTTTCTTTCTCTTTTCTTTCATTTTTATACGTTTCCTTTTTTCTTTGTCCTTTTTTCATTTTTATTCGTTTTTCTTTATTCTTTCATTCATTTTTCGTTTCCTTTTTTCTTTTTCTTTCTCATTTCTTTCATTTTTATTCGTTCTTCTTATTATTTTACCTTTTATTCGTTTTCCTTTTTGCTTTTTTCATTTTCATTCCTTTTTTCTTTTTTTCCTCTCCTTTTCTTACTATTTCCCCACTTCCTTCCTTCCTTCCTTCCTTCATTCATTCATTCATTCATTGTCTTAACGCCAATCCACACCATCTTATCTCCCGGAAAGTTAATTTTACTTCAACAATCTCAATGTCAAATTCAAATCGAGTTTCAATATCTACCACTCACTCCCTCTTACCAAAAATTAAAATTTAAATTTGTCTACATTCTACATACGATAAACATATCTGAATAAATCAGAATAACATTTTCCTATCATTTATTTTTACATACAAGCATACTACTCGTAATTGATGGGATTATTTACGAATGAACCGTTACGTCTGAGTATCTGTACGTTCTGCCACGGATTAAAATCTCACTACCCGGCCCTTTGCCTAAGATCGGAGTAGTATCTGTTCTCTCTTTTGAATTTAGCATTTCCAAGTTAATTTTACTATGCTGTTCAACAAGCGGCAGAAAGCTGATGTAGTGGATCTGTCTCTTACTTACCTCCAGGATTTACTTGTTAATTTTTGTATATTCATTTATTTTATAAACTTTTATGGCTAGAGAAATAAAAGAAAATCCTTTCATTATTGTATATATGATTTTTGCCTGTTACTGGCGTACAGATTGAAAAGTGTTGATAGTGTTGAATGAACACTAGAACAGGTGGCGTGGCTGAAGCAGCAACCGCATGTGAAAACCACAAATACAGAAATCAAATTGGTAAAATTGTTCTCTGTGGAAAGGTAGATAAACATTTCAAGCAAATACAACCTTAATTTCTAACCACTCACAGACTTTCCCGCTTCTTTTTGGTAACTTAGAAAATCAGCCTATGTGATTCAGTGAGGCGAGAGATGTTTTTTTAAAAAAAGTTTAAGCTGCCCGTCGTTATTAAAGTCTCCGTTTCTGTATGTGTACCTCCCACCCCGAACTGGATTTCATTCGAAAACGACGCACCATTAACACAGTGACTGCCGAAAACGAGTTAACTCGTGGTTGGCAGGTTTTATTATGACGCAGTCTTCTCGTGCTTAATATACCCTGATACACTTTCATCTGCGGGCGTAAAACAACGAGTTTATTCGCAGCGATACTTTTCGTGTGAAAACAATGTTAAGAATTCAGTTGAAGTTATAAATCAACCCATAAAAATGTTTTATTGCCCAAATTGGCTATTATAAAGCTGGCGTTTGAAGTCTGATTTCGTAATTGACCTCTGGCAGTCAGCGAGTTAAAGTCGGTTGTTTGATTATTGATTACTTGTTCTGTCTCGTACCAAAGTTTAACTTTAAAATACATTGACCTCTACAAAAGATAAGTAAAAATAAATTTATTTGTTTAATAAGACATTGCAATTGCAACGCCTTTTCCAAGATATAATTTATTGCTTAATCGACCAGCATTCTAATGTGAATACATTATAAAAGAAAATCTTATAAAAATACTTTCTTTTTCAGATTCTCCGCCAGAGGACCGGTTATTAATAAAAAGGAAAAATGTCTATTGATCATTAGAATAGTTCAGACAACAATTAATGATGACATGATTTCCTGGTTGCATGCGATTCCAATTCCATTATCAGACAACTTTTTTTTCTTTTAATTTACACTTTTAAAATTTCGAATTTATTATGTAGATGTTTTCAATAAAATTATCACAATCAATATATATTTAATATTTCAGAATTTCTTTTAATTAAATCAGTTCAAGTGAAACCATCAACATCACCTTTATTTAAAATTTTGAAATGTTTGAAAATAAACAAAATAAAAATGAAAGAAACCTATTTTTCATCAAGGTTTCGGCTGTTCTGTTCTACTGCTTTCCTCGACTAGTTGTTGTATTTTGTCATTGACATGGCAACAACTTGATAAGAGAAGCGGCGAGTTCGACATTATATGATAAAAACTATTGATGAAATTAGTTTGAATGAACCAGCATGCAATGATTTCAACTGCTTGCCTAAAAAATTAAGATAAAATTTACGGCCATTAGAATAGTTTTTCTTCCATCATATTTTTGTATTTTATTTTTTATCGCAACGCTCCGGTCGTTTGAATATTCTACGGCCGTTTGAATATTCTACGGCCGTAAGTACGCAGCATGGATCGGAAATAAATAATATGCCTCCAACAAGATTTGAACTAGCATCCTACATTTCATCAGAAGCTGAGTCTTTATTTCCGATCCATGTTGTATATTTATGGTCGAAGAATGTAAAAACGACCGAAGCGTTGCGATATAAAACAACAACAACAAAAATAAGATGGAAGTAAAAAAATGATTAAAAAATTTATCGTCATGACAAACTAAGAAATTTGGACAAAAATTACAGTTCCACATATTCAAGAATTTATTTACTAATGTTAAAAGTTTCACGTTTCTAGCCTTTGCCGGTTTGGCAATCTCCAATGACTAAACACTATTTATATGAATCTGTATCGATTATTGTTTTAGTCATTTAGATTTGAAATTTGGGTTGACCATCAGTCTTTATCGGATAAAATAGTATAAGGAGGAAAAATGTATGACAAATTGGAAAAAACTTTTCCTGTGACACGTTTCGTACCTTAGGACTTCATCGGGACAAAACGCGTCACACGAAAACTTTTTCTAATTTGTCATACACCTTTCCTCCAAAACTGTTCTTGATATATAAAGATGTATATATCGTTATCCCATAAAATAGAATATAAAAGGATTGCTTGCTAGCTTAAATAGTTGCGTCATAGTCCAGATAAAATAGTGTTTTTAATGTCGAAACATTATTACAACACAATCTTCTTATTCCTTAATCTTCACCCTTTACATTTGGCCTTTTGTTCAAACTAAGTTATACCTTGGTGTTATCTAAACCAGAATAGTAAAATATCATCATGCAGTTTAGTCGTGTTTGGTACGGGGTCCCAATAATGGAGCACTAATTGAGAATCAAGTAAACTATCCCGAGGTGACAAGTTAATCGGGTTAAAAGAGAAATATAGAGAATTTTCAAACGATCGCATATTTATTTGTGAAGGCAACGTTTTCAGTTTAACTCTGTGAAGAGGAGTTCATGACCTCGACACAAGACGTCCAATAATCACTTGATAACCCGAAGCAAAGTTAAGATGTGATTACAACTTTTGTAAATAACTTAAAAACTTTTGTCACCATAAAACGTCTGACTTGGTTGTTGCTTCTCTTACTTATTCGCTTCAATTTTTTTCCTAGAAATTGAAATGGTATCAGTATTTAAATGATCGAATTATTTCTGACATCGCAAATCCAAAATAGAAACGGAGATTGAAGCCAATTTCTTTTCCAGTATCAATTACTTCGCGCTATTTAGCCTCGGTACATTGCCAGGGAATAAACCAAAACAGTGAAACTCATACAGACCAAGCGAGACATTTTAAAAGGCACCAAAATGTTTGGGTTTACTAAAATTATTCATCTATTAAAAAAAAAAATATTTTGTAAACTTTAATAAACCGCCATTTTTTCGCATGACTGTGCATGCTTGATTTTTGAGAAAATGCAACTGAAACTACCGCCAGTTGCATATTATGGTGCAGATTATGGATTTATTCAGATTTACAAAAGTGATTAGCAAACGTTTAAAATAAAAGTACAACACACTTTTTACGCAATTTGTGATTAAAGTTTTTGGTACAAAGCAACAAATACCGAACAGCACATGAGATCCGAACTCGCGATTTAGTGGTCCGAAAAACTAAAGCAAAAACCATTAATCCACGGCGAGAACCTCCAGAACATAATGTAAATTTAATTTGAATTTAAAACTTGTTATATTTGTCGCAAGAATCAATTTAAATTTCATGTGCAAAGATTGCACCAAAACGTCATATCGCCCCCTAACTTGTCAACTGAGAAACAAGAAAATCCTTTTACATAGAAGATGGTCTATACCAAGTTGGGTGTTATTTGCGGAGAGCTATTAAGATACGTAAAGTAGAGTTAGGCACGGAGAAAATGTTTCTAGTTCCGCATGTATAAACGCGCGAAAATTCGAAACTTAACATTGATTTTAATTTTCATCAGGTCAGCAGGCAATAGAGTAATGACGTCCTAGTCGCAATACAGTGAAAAATATTTTTGTAAATTTAGTTTAAATCATCAACCAATTGGTTAACGTTGTTTCATTCTTGCAAATAAAAAAATATCAACCTCGATTTATGTGGATTGAAAGAGGAACGATTACAGAAGACGGTTATCCACGAGGAAGCATCAGATATGAAAAAGGTAAGTTTCTTCAAATATTTAATTTACATTTACTGGATAGAGATAATCCTTTGCAAGAAGGCATGCTTCTTATTCGTGAGTGTCATGTGTCTTTTGCGACATGTATACTTTCTCCTTTTAAGGGTCGGGCAGTCGGCATGCAAACACATCTTAGAAAATAAAAAGTTCATTTGCTTTCTTTCCATTTCTCTCTCTTTTTTTTTTTTTTTGAACTGGTAACTCAGCATTAGTATTAGACTGACCAGAAATGATTTTAGTTTTTAAAAACTAGAACATTTATAAGTTGAAGAATAAGGAACTTTCGTTACAGAAACTTGACGAAATAAGAATTTTCGCAAATTTTAAATTGTTTTACATAACGAGGATATGGTTTAGTTTAGCATCCCAAATGATTACAGTAGGTCATGCACGTAAGAACGTCATTTACTCTCCGTGAAGTAAAATGCACGGATAAAATTTCTTTACGGGTGTATATTGTCAGCCAAGAAATTCACAGAAGCAAGACAAATGTCTTTGATTTGACTTCTGTGGACATTCTTTCTTCTTTCGATACAAAGAAGATGGCAATAATTCTGGGCTAGTATCCGTCTTAAAATTTTATGAGGGTTACAGTTACACGTTTTTATTTTTTATTTTTACCGCTACAGACTTTATTTATTTTATTTTTCAAATAATGTTCACTCTGTACAAGGTCCAACTGCCGCTCGAAGTAGAAGGTTCCAACACAAGAGGTATAGTTTATGCGGAAATGTGGGGAAGGTAACGGTTAACCCTAGACTTGAACTGATTAAGATTGTACCGAACGGGGAAAGCATCCTCTTTGGAGTCGGTTACACTTCGCGGGAAAAAGCTGCTGGAGTGGAACTTGCATTTCATCAACGAAATACGAAGGGAATGAAGGTGGTTCGCTACAATGTGCATGTCATAGCGGGTCTTAACTCAGATTATTAGAACTGGTTGGACTAAAGAATGTAGTCTGTCTGAACACTTTCTATGAAAATAGCAATAGAGCAGAGAGAGAGAGGGAGGGAGGTTTGCGACATTTCGTCTCCGGGGAAACTGGTTGTAGGGTGGAAAATAATTTATCACTCACAAGGAAGCAGAGACGCTTTTTGACTCTATCAAATTTGGAAAGTGAAGATTGTGCAGCAGTACTCCATTTTTCTTTTATTCAAATTATCACGATTTCCTCATAAGCACGTAGATCGAATGTTTAAGAGACAATATGATTACCAACATTTCCATTTAACATTTTTTTGCCGATAAAATTGCTTCTCTTAAATACATCGTCGACGGATATATACTTTGTTTTGTTCCTTTTTAACTGCCAACGTTTTTTTCTGTCTGCACGTCGTGAATGAATCTCAAATGTGTGAAGATGACACTTTATTTTCGCTTTGAATAAATCAATCGAGTTTCTAGATTTTACAATGCAGTTGATTTTAACGTTGAATTTATTTCGTGAGAAAATGCTTTTTAAAAGCTTGGGCAATGAATTAATTTAAATTCTGTGTTACTTTTTTTTTTATCTTTTTATTACAAAATATGAACCCAATATAAATCCTAAGAGTCACTTGGAGTAGAGGGTTACTGCGTGAAATTGTTGTATGACGTAAGAGAAAGAAAATGCCCAGATGTAGGATAAATAGGGGTTGGCTCTGGACTTTAAGAGGTTAAGATTGTATTGATCAGGAAAACATTATCACTGGAATCAGTTATACAAAGTTTCTCTTGAGAAGTTGTTTGATTAGAATTTCCTTTTTAATAATGAAATACGAAGGGAATGAGGCTGATTCGACTCTGTGGATACGGTGTGGCGTTTCCTTGCTATAAAGGTCGGAAATGGCGGAACTAGAGAATCTAGTATGTCCGAACATTTACTATAAAAATATGAAACTCCAAAGGAAGATCCCAATTTTAAGAAAATATAAAATTTCTACTAAAAATATGGGGAAAACAGAGGTATTGATAGTATTGGGTTCACCTCAAGTAAGGCAATAAAGCCACTAAATCTTGAGGGGTTATGGTACCTAGACTTTATGAATCATCAAAAGTATATATAGAAAAGGAACAGGGAAGCTACATAACCTGAAAGTGAGTGAAACAGATGCCAGGTCAGGACCAATAACATTGCAGATTCTTTAGATTTTATCAAGAATCACTAAATACATAACAGTATCAGCAGACCAAATGTGGTAGCAATATTTAATGTATGGACGAATAAAAGTGTAAGTTAGAGAAAGATCGTCTAGTACGTCACAGTGAATCAATTTCCCATTAGTAGACTTAAATATAATCTTTCTACTTAATCTCAGCAGAAAAAAAACGTTAGCCTGAGAAGGAACAATGAGTCACTCTTCTGGGGGTTAGCATCAGCCATACTGATGGAAGGCAAAATGACGATTAACAGCGAGCAGTTTCGTTTTGGAGGTGTCAAAATTAACAAGCCATTCCTTAAGTTTACAGAATGTATGTCTTTTTTTCTTTTTTTTTTAAAGCTAGTCTGTCAATTTATGGTTGTGCCATCAGCATAGATATCGAGTTGAGAAAGAGGGCGGCGGCTAGAAAATTATGGGAACCATTGGTCTCTAGGTTTGGTTTTATGGTTCCATTTTTGGTTGCAGACATTTTTTGAATGTCTGAATCTAAGAGCTGCTTTTAGTACTTACCATTATGGAGCTATTACTCATGAATAAGCCGAACCCTAATATTTAACTGAAAAATTTCTACACGATTATGGTAAGCGATTTTTCCGTCTTTTTTGTTGACAACATGCAGGCTGAGAATCTTGCAAAGAGCAAAATGGAAGGAAGTTTGAGGCGTCGTTTTCTAAAAAGTCAAATACGGGAAGAAAATTGTTGTGACAGATATTTTGTTTATTTTTTCATTCGGAATTCTTGCTTTGATTCGAGTTGGAACATTTTTCTCGAACGTCTGTGTGAAATCGAGCACCGAGCAGGCTTAGTGAACAGAATTAGATCTGGGTTTAGCGCTATTTTTGTTATCTCTATCAAACACATTGATTTCCTTCGGAAAAATAATCAAACATCATCCTATTATAATTCTGCTTGTCCTTCCCTCCCCTTTGTTAGTTCCTTAGTTCGCATGACCGTTACGTCCTGCCAATACCTCATAAATAAGACTATTCCATTTTGATTGTGTGGAAAGACGTATCAGAGACGCTACTTGGTTTCAGAAAGAAGGAAATATAGACGTATTTAAAGTCTGTTGCAGTGAAATGGAAGAAAGTTTTTAGTTTCAAATCTTTTCATGATTGTAATTGCAATATTTTGTTAAAGTTGTTAAGCTCAAATATTTTATGATGCGATAGGGGAATTTCTACGGCTATTTTATTGTCGTAGAGCGCACCATGAGCTTATTCAATCATTAAGTTAAGAATTAAGATCCATCAGACAATCGTAATAGGAAAGTAGAAATTACTTTCTCAAGTGACTTATGAAAAAGTGTGAAAAGGAATCTTTTACATTGAACTCGGCAAAAGCTAACATCCGTAATTCTAAAGTACGCAAGCTGCTGCTATTAATAATAATATCAATTACATCTTTTACCTGCAAAATAAATAAGAAAAAAATAAAATACAGGGCCCTTACTTGTTCGTCTCAACCACTGTTGTGGTGGTGCTGACTAAGGAAAAAATTCTAGAATTCTATACAATCTCTACAGCTAAATGTTGTTTAAAACTTTTAATGAATTTATCCTCTTGGGGAAAGTAAAAAAAAACAAAAACATTTAAAAGTTTACTGGTCTGGAATTAAAACACCAAAAAATGTTATTCCAGACAAACTATTTGAGAGAAATGCCGAAATTTTTGGAATCTTCAAATTCAAACTGCCGTTAAAATTTTCACCCCTAACCATTACCACCAACTAATATCAAGAATTGAAGAACTGAATTTATAGAAATAGAAAATGCAAGTTTATCTTTGTTATATTCTTCTGTACTTTAAAATAATGGGTGTTATAATAGTGATGACTGAGGATTTTAACGATTTTAGATATCACATGACTATCGTTTTTTGTTTTTTCCTGAAAATAAAATTTGGGGAAAAAAAATATTCAAATGAAAATGCCATGAAGGGTGTGTGCCCAATGTCCATATTTGAACCATAGTATACGCATTAATGCACTGGGTGAATATTTTTTTTTTTTTTTGCTATTGTGGCAATACCAGCGGGTTCTGAAAAGTTCTCCGCCCGACCAAGAAGAAATTAAAAAAAATAATATTTGGTCACATTTTGAAAAGTAACCCGAGCCAAGAACTTAGCATTATGGAATTAGATAATAAAATACGGAAGTCACCCTCCCCCTACATCTTGCACAGTAGATATTCCCTGATCGCAAGGAATGTTCCAATATGGCGAATCTGACTGAACTCTCTCTATATTTTATGATACGTACATATATATTCTCTATAAAGGTCAATTTATAAATTAGCTACAATAAGAGATTACCAGCAATAATTCACCTAGCATGTTGCCATAAATTTTATGTAACTAACAGAAGAATTGTTCTTAGCGACCTGAGCATATGAATATTTTTACTTGCCTCATGAAATCGAGAATTTTTTTTTTTTTTAAAGGAAGTACTTTTAAGTCTTGTCTTTGGTATAACCAGATTTTGACATCATTATACAGTAAAAATTCGGAATAGTTTCTGGAGTTGTTCGCATGTAACAGAAAACTACCTAAAGCAAAATTGCTGATAAACAGGACATCTTACGCACAAACACGATTCTATGTGTACGTGACCAACCGCAGTTCACTTGGCAAACCTGGTGGTTAGATTTTATGGTGGCTGAAGAAGTTGGTCAGTTGAATTCACCTCGCGAATTAAAGACTTGTGAGCTCAGCTCTTAAGTATGGACCTGAAGTCGTTTGGAGGCACCCATGGTTTTATTGTTCTCTCTTTGCGTTCACTGATCTCAAAACGAGGCAATGAAGTTGTCTTCCTAAATGCAGTGGACATGGGAACGAGCGCGTGTTTAAAGTGTGTAGCGTCTGTAACTTCGCGTGTTTGACTCCCTTGTGTTGCATGTCTCTTTTGTTAAGAGGTTAATAATCAAATATGGCAGCTGTCCAAGTCGAGTAAATTCAGGCCGTGTACACATTCTACACATACATACACCCCCGCCCAAATCGATACAAATGTTTATAATGCCTTTCTCTTGATTTTCGTTCGCAAAGCCAAGCTATGACATATCCATGAATTATGTAGACATTTATCAGAAGATAGATACAAGTGAAGTGCACACGCACTTAACTGTCCATCTCTATTGATATGCAACTCTATGAAAATAGTATATGAATTTGATAAAAAATGTTTTTAAAAAATAAAAATTTCACACATTTTTTTACACTTATCAATAAAATAAGAATTTATGATAAAAAATATTTACACGGTTCACATTGTTCTGACTGTTATGCTCATCTTTGTCATATTCATGACGTTTCGGCTTTCCAGCCTTCATCAGGTGATATACGTTGGAATTTTGAACAGAACCCTTTATTTGGTCCATTGCGGTAGATTGTTCTCGTTTCACATGTCATACCTTTTCTGGATATCTCAGTTTCAGTTATTTCTCTTTAGTAATTTAACTCTCCAATTTTTTTGTTCGCCATGTGTCTTAGCGCAGTGCATAAAGGGTTGAAGTAATCCAGTGAATTAACCTAAAGGGTTATAAGTTCAATACCTAGCCACAGCAGAGGTGAACAAAAACAGTTGAGTTAGTAAAGTGAAATAACTGAAACTAAGGAAGGTGATATACGGCGGAATAGGCCGAAACGTCGTGAATATGAAAATAAAGATGAGGACAACAGTCCGAATAATGTAAATAGTATAAATAGTAATGATACCTCATCTCAGAAATATAGATAGATCCTGAAGAAGGCCGGGGCATACAACGGCCGAAACGTCGTGAATATAACTATGAAGATAACAGCCCGAACAAGGTAAATAGAGTAAATAGTAACAATATCTCATTTCAGAAATATAGACAAAAATGTTTGAAAAAAAAAAAAATCTATCAGCAATAATATGAGGATATTAGCAGAAAAGACTCTTCGGAACTATAAAAGAGGGTGCCTGGCATACTCTTCGTGTTGTTTGAAGCCATAAAGGAATCGATATTCATTTGTGAAAGTGAGAAATAATGGTTGGAAGCAAAAGGAAGAAAAACAATTCGAATTTTTAAAAAAATTGATAAAGGTACGGTTCATAGAAACTGAAAGTCCCGATCGAGTTTGATAAATTAGGAAATGCTAGACATGAGAATTAAGCCAAGGATAAGTGTTGACAAGATTTGTGGGTCTTGAGAAAGGGTTACTTAGACAGCCTTTCTCCAAAAATTAGAAAACCAGGTGTTAATCGAGATGGTAATTTGAGAGGCCGTTTTCTCTCAGTACTTGTCAGAATCCTGAATTTGCAGAAATAATGTGTGGGTAACTTTCATGGATGGTTTTCACTGTGCTGTGTTCCTTCAGTGCGTTGGACTCTCCACAAATTCTTTTCTTTTGTAGCTCTTCCATCTCTCCCAAAACCTGCCATCTATTCGCTCAAATACTCCATGGAGGTTGTGCGTCGCTTTTCTCTGGCCCTTTTACCTTATTTTCAATCTGTATTGTGAGTATAAAATTTTCCAAGCCTTTTTTCCTCATTACACACCCCAGAAATTTAAACTGTCTCTTCTTTACGTTAGGTATAAGTGTCTTTTTGTTACAATTGTCTTTAGAACTTTGTCGCTGCTTACATATTCAGTCAATTAACATATGCGAATTATATAACTGCCTAATTTTTACTGTTCCATTAGAAATAACTCCTATTTCTTGTCGAACGAAAAATAAATGACCTAGTATTATCTCCTTTCCTATTTTGAATAGATCTTCCAGGTTTTTCAGTCTCCATATTTTGTAAAATTAGTTTTTATAATATCGACAAACTGATATATTCATCCGTCTTTAAGATTTGTTTAACGATTTCTAATCATTGTATAATTTGTATATTGAGAGGGTATAGCGTTTATTCAATAATTTTAATCAACATGAATTAAAATATTTACTTATGTTGCTATATAGAATTATGTAGGTATGTCCAATTTTGACCTTTTTAGCGTTTTTTTTTAGTTGTTTTTTTGTCAGTTGAAAGACACATTAATTTCGAAATTCTTGTAAAAATTAACTACTTGTTGGATTTTAATAAAAACTTCAGAACTTATTCAGAAATGAATGAACTTATTTTAGAAATGTTTGTCTCTTTGAAAGTCATGGTATAAATATTTTTTTTTTTTATATCTGTTACCCCCCTCGAACTTAATTTTATGAAAACACAAAAAAAAATTTATTTGCAACCTCAATTTTTTTTAAAAATTAAATGCACAAAACTCTGAAAAATCTATATCATCGATTTTTTTGTTAAAAAAATGTCCGAAATTGTCCAAACTTTTACCTCAATTGTAAAAATACAAAACCCAATAAAACTAAGACAATTTTTAATTAAGAAAGTTTTTAATGGCTTTTCTGAATAATATATACGAAGGTAATTATTATCTGAAAGAAAAAAAAATTTTTGATGAACAATAAATTTTTACATTAATTTTCTTTTTTTTTTCAATTTTAAATACACAATATGACAAAAGGTTGTTATATATTTATACATTAAGTTCTTTCTGCAACCTTATAGAAATGATATATTATGTTCTCTACTTTTTAAAGATCATAAATTTGAAAGATTATTAAAATCTGACAACCATAATTATTTTAAAAATAATTTTTAATATTCCAAAATTGTATTTAAAATCGTCTACAACGAAAGTACGGATGCACATTGTTGAAATAATGTCACATGAGTAGTTTCCTTTGATATAAGCAAGTTTTTTTATTACTTCAGAAATGGCTTTGTAACAAGAAAACAACGCTTGTCAAGTTTTCTGAATATCGTCGTATTATTTTCAATTTTTTTCTTTTTCTATTCAAATATAATCGAATAGTGGGATAAAAGAAAATATCGACTATTTACAATTACAAAAAAAAAAAAACGCCCTTGGAAGTCCACCCAAATTTTCAAGTTTGAAATCGAATGCATAAATTCATTGTACATTACTTTGGAATTATTATCCACACGACAAATTATCAATTAAAACGATTTTTGGAGTTTAAATTTTCTGGAGTTAGCTCGCTACTACTCAAACTAAAAAATACTTGTCGAGTCAAAACAAAACGAACATAGCTGCTATTAGCATGTTAATTTTATTAATAAATAAAATAAAACTCATATTACTGCCATATAATTATTAATAAATAGAAAAAAATCTGCCTTAATAAAAAAGAAATAAAATCTCATTTCATTAAGTTAACCCGTTTCAATTAATGGTGTTTCATGTAATTTTTATATTCTCAGAAAAATATTTCATGACTGAAATAATAAACCTCAATTTAAAAAAATGTATTTTTTTTTACTGTTTTATTTTTACTTGTAAAATTTGATTTTCTTTCATAATTTAAATGTTATTTTCAGTGCAGAATTCTTCCTCAAACGTAAGGTAAAAAAAAAAAAAAAAAAAATTTGAAAGTGAATTTTTAAAAAAAAAATCTACTAACCAGATTCACTTAAAATTAGAACGAATTATATCACTTTGGCGGTACCGTACAATAAATTTCAGTACCGTAAGTTGTGAATATATTGACGTACATCAATCAACGCCTGTCAAAATAGACTACCCTGGTGGGAAATATCTCTCTTAAAAAATTTTCTGCTAAAAATGTAAGTAATGTTTCTTTCAAATTACATTAAGTATACTTTAATCATTCTAAATTTCCTAAGATAACAAAAGAAAAAGGTGTAATTGATTTTTCATTATTTTTTAACTAACAAACTATGATCTTTCCGACAGAAATGTCGATAAGTTCGATTTTACGAAATTTTTTGACTCGAAAAAAAACAAGATTTTTAATAAAATTTTTAACATTTATAGGAAAGATTAAAAAATCTGAAAAAATATTCAGAAAATACTTTGGTCTTTCCTCTTTAATAACAACATAAATATTTAAACGTTAAAAATTGTTTTATCAATTTGGGGACCTTTTGTCGTCAAGGTATACCACTTTTTAGCGAAATATTGGACATACCTAGAATTATGTATTCATATTAATGAATATATTGGATACCGGTTCCATTAAAAACGACAAAAAAGGATTTTCATCAATATTTTGGTTACTTTCAAAAGTTCGTATTTGGATTCAATGAGTGTAGACATTGTCCAAAATTTTGTTGATCGAGCACCTCTGGTCATTTTCAATATCCGGGTTCTACCATATAAGATTAACAGCTCAGTTCTTAACATTCCACTCTTCCTCCTACCAACCCTGTCCATCACGACACGTGGCTGGCAATACTAACGTGCGACATCTGAATTATCAAGAGAGTTGTCTATTAACACCCATGGGCGGATCAGAACTGAATCCCAACTGTGACTATTAATATAGATCAGCAACTGGATATCATCAATGTCCTGCTTCTTGTCGCCTGACCTAAAAATCTATCATTTGTTTTGTATGTTTTGAGTTTTTTTGTTGTTTCCCTTTGATCGGGTGGCCGCTTAGAAGACCCGACTTCATAGACCTCGTCTGTCGGCCATAAAACAAAAACACTTGAGACAACATTACATGACTGAGACACTGAGATAAGACAGCAACATGGACGAAGAAGGTTGAACTTTATCTTGAAGTCCAACCTTCATCATCCAAGTTGTTGTTCTAATCTCAGTGTTTCAGTCATGTAATGTTGTCTTTTGGTATTTAAATACATTTAAAATCTCTGCAGGACCGTAAGTACTTCATGATGGGGGACATTTCCACACTACCGACCAACCGGTGTGTTGGCTGTCATAATGTGGACATCTCTTAGATCGGCTTTGACTCGTAGAGATTTTGAAAGTTTGGCTGTTTGTCTTAGGCTGTTCTAAGTAATAAATCACTATTTGGCTGACTGGTGTTTAACTTTTAAACTTTTTATCACCCACAAAAATGGGAATTCTTAGTCAATACATTTTTAAATAAAAAATAAAGTCATGTATTAAAAATGATCCTTAATAAATTACTTTTTATTTATTTTTAAAAAGTTAACGAAAAAATTTCATAGTTCATGTGTCTTCCTGCACCCTTCATGATGGCTTCGCGGGAATGTGACTGAAAAGCGATATTTAGTAGCTAAATGCTTTTGAATGCTTTTTAAATATTTCGGAATTTAATTTTTTAGGTTTGAGCTTCTAATACTTAAGTCGGTTTTCTTTTTCAGTTATAAGTGTCCCTTCAGCATAAAAGTTGTAGAAAGCAAACTTTTATTATGTAAAAAGTTTTGAAAATTGTTCTTGTGAACTGAAAAGAAAATGTGTCTAAGTGTGGTTGAGATGCGTCATTCGACGAGATGTGCTTGTGTTGTCGTCAGGGTGCTGTGCATTTCTCTAGTGCGTCAGAGTCGGGGCACGTCCTGGAAGAAACGTCGGTAGTGTTCAGCGTTTGCTATCAAGTCTTTTTTCCAATGCTCCACGTTGAGTTGTGTTTGTCGTCCCGTCAACCTGTTTGCTGGCCTGGTCGTAGTTTTGCTTGAAAGATGAGGTTGTTTGTTTAGAATGCGTGGATAAAATTGGCGTACAAGGTTTAATGGTAGCAGCGTTGTAGCGAAGTTGGTGGCTGCTGCTGGTAGGCTTGGCTGCTGCTTGTGGTCAGCGACGAGGGTCGGCCGGGTGAAGGTGAGAGCGGGGAGCTGCTTTCATGCTGGTTAGTTATAAAGATACAAATAGGTAAAAGCTAGAATGGCTGGCAGGGAAAGTGTAACAATCTGTGATACGTTCAAACTCTTTATGAAGAAATTGAGACAGAAAACTGAGAGGATGCAGTAGAAAATGTTTGGGAGAATGTTTGAATAATATTTAGGTGAAACCTGGTTGGGTAATGAAGAGATTACAGGTAAAATGAAAGTTCAGGTAAAAGATGAGGAACAAACAAAGACAGAAGATAATGGTTGGTTTTTCTGGACTCGTTAAGTGATTGGAATGAAGCAACAAGTATAATTACTTGTGGTCAGTATGATAGACATAGAATCCTACCGTAGTGTAATGATTAGTAAGTTAGTCAATTGGAAAATTTAGTCAGTTCGATTAGCAATGAGTGACTCAAATGTTGATCATAGTGTCATAGTAAACTTAGTAAATTAAGAGTAAGACGATGGCCTTGGTACGATGGTTAAGGTGATTTTATAAACTAGTCCGACCGGATTCAAAATGTTTAACCTTGTGCCAAGCTTAGTAAACAGCAAGAATTGTGATAGATATATATAATAATGTGAGCAGCATGACATTTTAGTATTCACAATTGATGCCTACCCTTAAGGGAAAGAAACCACAACACTATCAATATTTAAAAAAAGAAAAGAAAAAAAAAACAAACAAAAAGCGGCCGCAAAACAGGATGAATGATTTCATCTGACGGTCATGTTCTTTCCTGTCTGTCACCGAGGCGCCAAAATCAGTTATTGAAACCTTGTGATTAAAAAAAATTCCATGAATGCTTAATTAAACAAATTTGATTATTCTGGTTTGCGATCTGTCAACGGACACTTAATTGTGTTCCGCACAAGAGACAAATTGAAAAAATCGTTTTTGCTTCAAATAAGTTACGAATTCAACTTTAGTTGACATCGAGAGATTAAGGTCAGAAAACCGAGACTGGCAGTGTAGAATATTCTTCACTTCTATATATTGTAGTCCGGACAAAATGAAAAAAAATCGTTGTTTTTCAGGCGAAAGAAAAAGAATCCTCTTTTAACATTTGACTTGATTGTGTGATTATTGTGACTGCTTTGTATCTTTTTTTTTTTTTTCTATTCGTCATCAAATTTAAGTCGGATCTCTATCTCGGAGTGATGTTTAATATGCTAATCTTGCAAGCCATTGATGTTAGTCGCTTCATTAATATTTTCCTGAAAGTGAAAGGCAAGTCAGATAACCGTTTCAGTAAAATAGTGCATGTATTTTCTAGATTTGACCTCAGTTTATCACAAATACGTTTTGGGAAAAGACCTGAATTTCATTCTTGTTTTCTTTTCGTTCGCCTCTGTATTTGGATAATCGGCTTGATACTGACATGCCACAAATATAGACAGGAAATGGTTTAGTGCATAACTCTTATAATTCTCTGATCTATCCAAACAGAAGTAGTGTTACTAAATAACAAATAAGGCACAGGGTTGAATTTCTTTTGAAAGCCAAACGTGTCGAAATTTAGAATTTCACTGGTTGCAACTATTTTTGTATTACTAAAAATACTCCCAAAGTGAAACGCAGCAAACCGAAAATAATGTTTTTTTTCCATTTAAGGATTGATTTTTTTCCTTTTTAATCAGGTTTTAATAACAGTTTGGCACTCCAAATACAGACGAGATAGACCGTGTGTGTATGTGTGTATATATATATATATATATATATATATATATATATATATAAATAATTAAAAAAAAAATGATTCAATCGCTACATAAGAGTTCTCTTGTTTCAAAACTCTTATGTAGCGATGGATCATATTTTAAAAAAATAATTATAGGCTCTACTTGTGTATTGAGCACTGTTTTTTAAAAATGAAGCAAAAAAAATACTAAAGAACTTAGGATTATTAACCTAACGGTTCTTTCCTATTTTTCTATATATTTACACACACACACACACACATATATATATATATATATATATATATATATATATATATATAATGATGATGATGTTACCTTCATCATCCCGACCAGAGTTTCGTTGACGGACTCTCCAGGAATCAGAGAGTTGATAGCTGTTGTTATTCAATGTTTAAGGTCATCGAAGTTAGTGGGTAGCGATGTAGCATAAACGCGATCTTTTACGTCTACCCCACAAGAAACAAAAATCGCACATGGTGTGTCTGGGGATCTCGCAGGCCAAGCACAAAGAACAAGGTCTATGTATGTGTATGAAGAAGGCGTAGTCTGTAAGGTTTCAAACGTAAACGCCTTCTTAGCAAACGCCAGATAGGGGATTGAGAGATCGCAAGCTCACGGCTAGCTCCATTTGTGGACTCACCTCAAACGCAGCACGGATTCTCGCCACTTGTTCCTCCGAAACTCGTGGTCGTCCTGGACTTTTCCCTTTACACAGACACCCACTCTCTTGAAACTGTTTAAACCACCGTCTAATGTTCTCATGAGAGGGCGGATTAATGTCGAATTGCCCCCAAAAAGCACGCTGCACCGTGACAACCGAATTTCTTTTCGCCAATTAGAGAACGCATTTTCCTGAGGACTCGCCATTCCGAGGGTAAAGAAACAAGTGAACATTGCCGGAGACAACTACAGCGCCCTTGTGACAGCCATTCAAAACTTAGAAAACTTCTCTTTCAAATGGTCACCAACTCATTCTATGACGATGCTTGAGAACTGAAGCAATGTGACGTGAATTCTTTTTAATAACCCCGTGTAGTGTCGTTAATTCTTGAGCGTTCTCGTTTTTTCTTGAGTTTGCTATCACGAAGTCACAAGTCATCGTGACCGAGGGTTTGAGTGTGCTGGCCTTGTTTAGATTGTTGATCACGCTAAATAACACGCTCTCTCCAAGAAACTCTAACTAAGGCCTGCTCAGCATAGTTGCAGTATAAACCACAGGTGGGCACTGTGGGTGTTGAAAACACAAATGTGCCTGAGCGAGCGTCTGCAATAGGGATTGGCTAGCCGTCCTAATAGACAGGTATATATATATATATATAGAGAGAGAGAGAGAGAGAGTAATGCCTTGAGATACGAGTTTAATTCATTCCAAGATCTAGCTTGTAACTCAGAAGACTTGTATCTCAAATCAATTTTCCTCATTGATATTGATGGGAATATTTCCAATCTGTTCCAGGCCCGTAAAACTCACTTCTATTTTTGTTTGTGGGTTTCTTATAAGCAAAAACGTGTGAATAAACAAGATATGTAGTTTACAAATAATAAAATAAGAGAAAAACAAATTATAAAGAAATAAACTGTACTAAACCATGAAGTTCAGACGAATCATAGGCCAACTGAGAGAGAGTGAGAGAGAAAGAGAGAGAGACAACAACAGCTAGACCAGCAACTATTGGCTAAGTCTACGATACCGAAGATGAACTTTATCACTGAATTTCTATTTTTTTTTAAACGTTTACATTTTACCCATTACTGTAACGATTTTTTAAAATTCCTATCATTTTTTATTTACCGTCGATGTAGAATGTCTCGCCAAATCCATTGCTCGTACGGCTTCACGTTTTTTATTACAATTTTACACTTTACCTCAAGCAAAATCATACGTTTCCGCTTTTCACCACTGTTCTTTGCACTTACTTTCTTCGGACCCACAGTGTCACTAAAGGAAATTTTGCAAAATAACGGCATAAAACACACAACCCGAGAGAAATCCTTCCAGAACGAGGGGAACACACGCACTGCGAGTGGAAATACTTTCGAAGCTTGGCGCTCGTTACACCAACTAAGAGATACTGAACTGAAACTTGCTCGTATCTCAAGGCATTACTCTGTGTGTGTGTGTGTGTGTGTGTGTGTGTGTGTGTGTGTGTGTGTGTGTGTGTATATATATATATATATATTCAAACTAGGCACTGACTCTGAACTTTTAAGTGCATGAAATTGCGGGTTGGTTATTTGGAGAGACCACTAACTGGATGATAATTGTTGAAATTCCCCGGAACAGTTAAGCAAATTAAAATCAAAATGCGTTAAAAATTAGGTTTTAAAATAATAAAATGAAATCAAGAACAGTTGTAAGGAGAATCGAACCCAAATTTATCTAGAAAGAATTCAGTAAGATTGATCAAAACCAAGGCTCCAACACCCCCCCAAAAAAAGAGACAATGTATCATTGGAGATGTCGGTCATGGGAAAATAAAGGTTTACAATACCTTATCAGCAAGGAAAATGGGTGGTCACCGAAAATAACGATTTCAGAACCAGGAAAACATCTGTTTTCTGTAGAAAGGTCGTATGCGAGATATCGCTTTACGGTAGTTCCCGCCTCCACCTCCCTCGGCGCCTAACATCACGATAGAAAAACAAATAATTGGTCGAAAGATTAAAAGGAAAAATTGTAAAAAAATCTGAACCACAAATCAAATGATTCAAGAGCGGCTAATCACGTTAGTCGGTTAAGATTTTCTTCTCAACAGATTCGTTCTAAACGTTCATACAGTATTTTTTTTCTACACAGAAATTATCTGCATGAAAATCAGTTGGTTGTCTTTTTTTGTCTTCGCTTTCATATCCATAGATTAGACAAGAAAAGGAGTGGGGGGAGAGAAAATAAAGATGCTAATAAATATTTTACAACCGAGTTTTACAGAGAAAAGCCACCCGAGCGAATAATCGCGCTGTTTTTAACGGAAAAAATATTGGATTTGACGCCATTTTGAACATTTCGCTAAGAATGTTATAAATTTTTTATGCGACATTTTAAGAATGAAAATTTTACATGAAAAATCTCAAAAGAACAAAATATTAGATAAACGTGACGAAGTAAACAATCTACTGTGATCTTAGAAATAAAATTAAAAATTTAGTTATTGTTGGGAGAAAATACTTTCTCTTGATTGACATGTGAAAGGATTTGAAATGTAACCTTAAGATCGAGATTCGAACAATACCTCAAGTTGGAAAATATTTGCGACTTTTTAAAAATCATTTCTGCGTTCACAATACAACTTGATAATAACCGAAAGAGTAGTTGGATTTCTTTTTATTGTTTGGTATGTTCATCGAGAGAAGAGTTAGAAAGCGAGATTCAAAATTCATTTGAGCGTGTATTGCTTTTCTGATTTAGCTTCCCCGTCCATTTTCTAGATTGATTGATTGATTATTTAACCAGCATATCGACCTTCGTTGGGCCATTCAATGCTGAAAAAGTTTTTTTCCAAAAAGTATAGTTGGTAATATTATTTTTCAAAAACGTATACCTGGTAATAATATTTTTCCAAAAACGTAGAGCTGGCAATAATATTTTTTCAAAAAACGTAGAGCTGGTAATAATGTTTTTTTCAAAAACGTATATCTGGTAATATTTTTCAAAACGTAGAGCTGGTAATAATATTTTTTCATTTTCATTCTGGTCTTTTGTGATCTTTATAAAAAGCAATTATTTTGTTGATAAAATTTAATTGCTTAGCTACTCAAATAAAGTTCAAATATGCGGATGTAGTTTGTCGTCATACCCAGGACGCGGATGTAGTTTGTCGTCATACCCAGGACATGGTAAAAACATGGAAGTTCACTATTTGCCCATAGGTGGGACCCTAACAGGTGCCACCACCCCGGGTCAGGGTGGACCTGGGAACACCAGCAATTAAGAGGTGGTTCCACGCTTCCTCAAAACCTCTTGATCAGAGGCCTTGCTGTTGGATGCAGTTTAACGTCGTACCCAGGACGCCATTTTCTAGAAAATACTTTCGTGGCAATTGTTCTGATCAGCTTTCTTCGACTTCATGACTAGATTGGCAGTTAGGTGTCATTATTTTACCGTTGAATAGTTTCTTCTCTTGTAGCTTATTGCTTTCTTGTCAACAACGATCTACAAATATTTTATTACGTCAGTCGTAGTCATATGTTTTTGAATCCTGTTCTTTATTGTCCTCTCTCTCCTTGATGTTTTCTTAGTTTCTTTCACTCTTTGTAACCCCTTGCGTCTTAGTGGCTTTATGACCTTGCCTGGGGATGAAATTATATATATGAGAGTGCTTATCCTGCGTTTGGAAGCCACACTTGCTGGTGAAGCTCGGTGAATAGAATGTGGATTACTGACTTGGAAGTTCAAATACTTTTCTGTCTCTTAAGAAAATGATGGACGTATTATTGTAAAGAATATTGCTATACCGACTGGCGACACTCCATATTTTTTGTAACGGACAATCGGGTCATCCCGATAAGAGACTCCGAGTTTAGGTGGCGCTGACTATTTGTATACGAACAATACCGGGCATGTATTAGCTAATAGTCAGCGTGGGTCTGGGACTAGGAGAGCTATATAATACCAGTTTTTGCTCTCAAAGTGCGGAAACCAGGCAAGACGAACACAAGCTATTTCGGCAATTGACGGACGATAGCAGACCCCAAATTCGATTTAAAGTTAATTCCCGAGTTTGACGGATCGGCCAAGTGGTTGAATGAACAGAGAAGCTGGAACTCGTTTGCAGGCTATATGGAATTAATTCTTTGGAGCACTTGATCCCTTTGAGACTTACGGGCGGAGCATTTGCAGTTTACCAACAACTGGATGACAAAGCAAAATCCGACGTTGACTAGATAAAGACTGCCTTAGTTATAACCTTTGCTACGGATTCGTTCATGGCATACAAACAGCTGATCGAGCGGCACCTGCGGTACGGCGAATCCGTGGATGTATTCCTGGCTGAATTGAAGAAATTCGCGTTCTTGTTGGTCTGGATGAGTGACCGTATACTGGCTTGTGCACGGGTTACCAGGCAATGTAAAGCAGACTCTTTGTGCGTTGTCTACGATTCACGCGCTGTTTATTGAGCAGCTGCTTGCCGGAGCCCGAACGATTATGAGACGAGAGGATGGAGGAAGTCGTGGTGGCTGCGGCGGCCCGGCCAATGCAAAGTACAGACGTTCAGAACGCCCTTTAGATGCAATGGTATTAACCACATGGCGAAAGATGAGAAAATGACAGAGGACGGGAGCGAGGACAACGCAATACCATGCGCTGTTACCGTTGCCATGGATCATATGTCTCGAAACTGTCTGAGAAAACAGAGATATATCCGTGCTAGTGTTTTCACCAGCCCGGCACTACCTGTAATCGGGGTCCAGGTTGATGGCAGAACCGTCACCGCGCTGGTCGATACTGGTTGTTCGCTGTTTATAGCCAGCAGGGAGATATGCCAGTCGTGGTCGAAAGGGCCTGTATGTGTAACAACGATAGACGGGGAGACCAGACCAGACCCTGTTGTGTGATTGGAGTCGTTTCTTTCCGGTTGCAACGTGGAAGTCTTGTCAAGATTGACGTACTGGTGGCTCGAGAAAAGCCACTTGGTTTTGACCTCCTGATCGGGATTAATGTGATCAAAGAACTAGGGGAGTAGGAATCACTTCTTCGGTGCAGTGGAGTTGTTCGACAGAAAACCATCTTTGTCTGCGAACAAGTTAAAGATATGGCGGTCACACGGGCGCAACCTGAGCATCCGTAAGATCATTCGACCGGTCCACTGGTTTAATCCTGCTTTCTGCCCACGTTGTGATTGGTTTGATCCAGAAAGCAGAAGTGATGTTCATCCATTCACGGTCGACTGAAGATGTAGACACGACTGGAGGGTCTGTGCTAAGAAATTTAGAATGAACCAATATATATATATATATATATATATATATATATATATATATGCAGAAAGCCGGACAAACAACTATTCAATGGTTGAATTGTTAATGTCTTTTATATAGCAGAAAAGAATAGTATAGAAAAGAAACGGGTTACAGAAAAGAAAATAATTGACGTAAAATCTCGTACACTGGATTCTAGACAGAGAAAGACAGTGAGAGTGAGTGGGTTGTGATTAACTTGTTATTAAACCGTCTCAGAACGATATACGACTCTTGCGATGGAGAGATAAAGATTTTTGTGCGCGGCTTAAAGTTCATAATTGTGTTCCTCCCTGGCGGTAGTAATAATAGTAGCAGTAGCAGTCTTAGATTGTCGGAGGAGTAATCCGCTTCTTCGTACTTATATCAACAAAATATGTTAGCGGGCGTTTGGTTCCAATCTCTGACGCCACTTCCAGTCTCCGACCTCTCTCTACCCAGCTCGACTGCACTAGACGGCAGTCGAGCTATCCACTCTTTGATTATTGTAGCTTGTTCGACGATTCCGTTTCTCGTCTGCCTTTCTCGTCTGTCTTGTAGCGCCGCGACCCGTAACGGTCGACGCGGGTGCTCATGCGCGTGACGGCACGCAGGCGACGACGACACGCCGACCGATCGCGGCCTGTCCAGTCTCTTCGAGAATTCTCTCCCGACTACCCCCTTTTCAGCATAACTACGCGTTTATATATAAAAAAAAAACAGCTGGTCTTAAATCGACCCTTCGTCCGCACACGATTATCACGAGTGCTGTTGTCAACCCAAAACCATGTGAGTTTCCAAGTTCCTCATAGCTTTAGTAAGCTCTATTTCAAATTTTAACCGATAAAAATTATTCCGATCATTTTCATTGTCTTTGTAATGACCCAATTCCAAATAGGCGAGATCAGATTTCCCATCCGTAAACAAAATTGCTCTGATCTAATTTCGCTACCTAGATTCACTCCAATTTCAATAAAAAATAAATATATGTGTATGTGTGTTTGTGTGTGTTTCCCAACTCTCCCTGTTACAGTAGTGTTGTAAGCAGCAGGAGTTGCGTCTTCCATTTAGAGTAGATGGCGCTGACTATTTGTATACGAACAATAGCGGGCAGATGTTAGCCAATAGTCAACGTAGGTTTGGGACAAGGAGAGCTATATAACACCAGTGTTTTTCTCAGTCGAGAGAGGCGCTCTCAATGTGCAGACGTGTGAAAACCAGACAAGACGAACACATTTTTGTTTAAGATGCAACACACATACAGTACATGCTGCACTGCAACTAACTTTGTAAGATTGTTCAATATTCACAGCATTTGTTGAGTTAACAAAAATATTTAATAATTTAGCGTTGCTCGTTGAATCTCATTATAAACAAGATTTTCTTATCCTTTAAGAAAAAGTTTCTCACGATGAATCCTCACCGTAGTGCACTTCTTACCACGCATCTGGTTGGCTCGTTTCGACAAATGTTCTCTAAAATTAGACTTTGCGGTATAAAGGCTGATACTATTTCACAAATATTTGCTAAACTGAAATTGGCTACAAAAGAACATGAAAATGCTTGCGGGAAATGGGGAGCTGAAGTAAACTCATCCAAATGCAAAGTAATGACAAATAAAAATGCTAACATCATGACAGATGGGGTAGCTGTTGAAAACTTTCTTTCCATAATCGGTTGTTTAAATGATATCTTATGGTGATGATATAAAGCTAATAATCACACTTGACTCGACTGTTTCTGGAAGACTGAAGGAAAAGATCGGGGGACATAAAGGACATTCCATACTACACCAAGATTAGGTTTTTACTACGCTCCGCCCCCTAACAATGTCTGCCTGTAAAACCTAGACAATGAAAAGACATGCTCCTAGTTTTGGAAAGAAAAAAACTGTCTCAGAGCCATGATTAGAAAAAAATATTAGAGGCAGAATCAATGATTGCCTTAAAGCAAAACCTAGATGAGAAAACTGGAACGATTACCTTGTTTAGAAGAAGGAGTCTAAACTTGTTTGACCAAGCATGAGGTTGACTCAAAAATGATTTCCATATTTTTTTTATGAACTTTAGTCTGATGAGCGCCGGGCATTTTTCGCTCAAACCTTTAAGGACAGGTTGCTGCTGCCGAACATGAAAAAGTGCATTTAGTTTTTCATTGCATTTTATGAGCTCTAAATGAATAATAACAATGCAGCTACGCACATTTTGCCTTTTCTTCCAGCTTTTGTGGTCGTTTGTGAAGAATTATCTTTTTGTAAATTCACTGTCTTCTTGCATTGAACAATGGCTTATGGCAAACCATTACATCATCACTTGATATTTGTATGTTTTGGAATGGGCTATTTCTGTTGTGAAAGGAGACTTTAGCTATGGATAAACGACCCGCTTTGTTCTTTTCGGTCAGTGTGTGTGGGTTCATCTTTCAACAACGTTTCTCCAGAACGAAAGTTTTGCAAATCAACTTTACGCTAGCCAATCAGTTATGATTCATTGGCCACACGCACTACATATGTTTGTAGATGTCTCAATAGCGTTATTTCCTTTCTTGTAGACCTATAACATTACATAACAGAAATACACTTTCAATCAATCCATTAGTGGGTTTAAGAAATGTTTTCTTTAACCCGTTCTGTACGCTGCTTCTGCCGTGCAAAAATAAAGGTGTTTTTGTGTATTCCAAACCTATTCTTAACTGCCATGAATCATTTGTAATACATTCGTTATTACAATTGGTTCACAAAAGCGGAAATTAATTCTGACTCAATCTAAACATGAAACGAAGAAAATGAAGTTTTGTGTTTAGATCCGACAAAGATCACCTAAATGATGAGAAGACCAAATCAGAGAGGATACTGGAATACTACTCCTGACACTTGAAAGTGTTGCAGACTGGTGAATGTATTTTTAGTTATCAGAAGGATTTATGATGTTGGTGTTCTTAAACATTCGTCCACAACAAATTAAGAGATAAAAAAGGAATATTGAAAACAAATCATGCAAGAAAATTCAGAGTGAAGACAAACATAATTAAAAAAGTGTAACAATAACATTGATTTATATACAATTGACATATACAATTGGGTTGAATATTTTTGGATAAATGAGGATGGTTGAATTAGATTGTGTAGAGTATTTTTGTGAAGTTTCAGCGTGTGTGAAACTGTTATTAAGATTTGTTCGTAAAATTAAACTAAGTATTTGGTTATGTACAAAAATGTCCTTTGTGCTAGTTCAGTCAATAGTGTGTGTGCGTAAGTTTGTTTGAGTTATTGTTCAAAACTGGTAGGAGTTGTGTACCTTTAAAAAAAAAAAAAATTCCCCGCAAACAACTTAAATAGAGCACACACCATTGTGATTGGCTATTGATCAACTACCAATCAAATGCGTGATGACGCGGTATATTATAGAAGTTAGTGTCTGTAAGCATTTTTAGAGGGCGTATCAGAGTCCGATCAGCTCTGATGGGGTCGACTTGGTGAGGTCAGTATGATGTTTGAAAGACCCGAAACTGCCCAATGATCCAATTCAGAACATCACTGACGACGCCCTCTAGCGCTAAAGAGCGTATATTCAAAGTTTGGATGTTTGATTGATTGTTTACGAATACTTATTTAGTAGTGAGTAAATATCATTTTTTAAGTATTGTAAGTTAATTGCTAGAAATTGTTCCTGAGAGAGCGTGGTAGTTGATTGCTGAGTCAGAAGTTTGCGCGGTAAAAGGGTAGTTGGTCAAGGACAAGGTTTTGTCTTGCGTGGGTTAGTTTGGCATCTCTCCAGGGTTGAAAGTCTGACTGCTTGATTCGATTTAGATTCTTCTATATGTAGAGTTTTGGTCAAGAAAATAGGCTCCAGAGCGCTGGGCGCGAAAAACATTTTCGCGTGAACTTGTTATAGTTCTTAGGGTCTGAGCCAATGAGAAGTTTAATTGGTTGATAGATGATTTGTGGTGTAAAGTGGATTATACCGGAGGGGTGAGAGGTTAGTATGGATTATTCCATCAAAAGAATTTCCTCTGGACAGAAAGAAATGGCAAATTTGTGTGAGCACGTAGTGCACAAAGACTTTTTTGCGATTATACAACTAAATCAAGTGTTAATCGGGGGTGGGAGACTCGAATTTTCTGGGTTGTTAAATTTAAAAAAAAAAATTTTTTAAATGGGAATTCTGATCAAACGTGTGGTCCTTTTTCAGAAGACACGACTGCAACAGTCGAAAAATCCGGACATAAAATCTCTTTATTCAACGCATATTTATCAGAAGTAATGACCGTTGCCAAAAATGTAGATAGTAAATCCCTTGGAGATGCTCTACCGCATTTTGGGGTTCAAATAAGGATCAATTTATCTGATCGGGATTATCTATTCTATTATATAAACCACAATATGATTTTATATTGATGGGTCGCGCATCCTTATCGTTTCAATTTAAGATTAACTATTTCGTTGGTAAGGTAACATGAAGCAATATTCTAAGTTAATAAGAGAACAAGCTTCGTGTTCGTGTAACAGTTAATTTTATTAGTAAGTAGGTCGATCAGCTGCAAATATATTGTATTTTTGTTTCACGTCTGCTTTCTTGGAATTTGAATTCTGATTTTTTTTTTAATAATTAAAAAGTTATTAAAAAAATCAGAATTCATTCTTGCGTTCAATAATAGTTAATTGTACAGATAAAACTTAGATATTACACATACGAAAACTATAATCAATGCAACTGCAAAATTACTTAACGTGATTTATAAAAGTGATGGCGATATCTTTTTATTTTAAATACAAAATGTTGATTTTTTTTCTTCTCTATAAAATGTGATTCTTTTCCGATAGCTGTCAAAGAATAGTTTTCTTTCGGTCTTCATTTTTTTTAAAAGTCAGAACGCAATCCTTGAAGCAAATGGCACCACATCTTCTAGATTAATGAAAAAATAATTGGGAGAATTAAATATGAATGGCCTTCTTGTAGTCAGGTTTAATTAATTTACGGAAGTGCCACCGAGTGTGCTATTTACTGACGTCTGTTTTGTGAAATAGCACCAAATTAAAAAAATAAAAAAAACGGAAAGAAAGATATATGCTAGGTGATGAAAGGACTTATTGTTTTGAATGTTGATGTGAAGCCATATGTTTGGCTGGTTTTATTCCGATGTCGCTTTGCATATTTGTCTCCTCTCTCCTTCGATGACCATTCGAAAGGAATGAGTACATTGTCCACTTACAAATAAAGTGATAAATTGTGTCTGAGTCACAGTCTCGTCATTAATATTCACAGATTTTTCTTTCATCTTAGTGAACGTTTAAAAAATAGAATGAAGCCTTTACCTGGTGACCACGACGCGATATGATGTTATTTACACCCATTAACTTTTTGAAAATCAAATAAGTATTTTGGCCTTTTTATTTGATCTCGAACGTCGCCTGGTGGCAAATGTAGGAAAACGCTTTAACAGAAATATTGACGAAGCGAAGAGCATTTGGCCAAAGATTTACAAAAGTGGAATGTTCACTTGCAAAACGCAGTTGCTTACGGCAAGAACGCAGTACTCTTAGATCTTGCAAACAGGAATTAAGAAATGACTACAATATCTATCTTGCTCAATGATAATATTTACGACTTCCTTCAAATAAACAAGGGATTTTATTTCACAAATTCAGAGATTCTCTTCGGTCATTTCTTTTTATAAGTAAAGAAGTTTTACCTGTTTATATAACTAGGCAGCCTTTCTAACTCTAATTTAACTCTTAATTCATTAAGAGCTCGAAGATGAAGTAGTGTATTGGGATCTGTAGAGGACCGTGTGGGTTTGCGTGTTGTTGAATTAGAAACACGTGCTGCTTATTGCTGCTAGAAGAAGGTTCAACTACAAGAACAATGCTGGACTCAAATTGAGTCCAACCGAATATATAAAGAAAACAAACAAGACAGAGATATATATATATATATATATATATATATATATATATATATATATATAATCAACAAGTATATGTATTGAACAACAAATTTACAAGTGACAGAGACATTAACATTTGTGTTTGTGTGTGAACGTAAAGAGTTTGTATTTTGGTGAATGTTCGTACGTACGTGTATGTGTTTCATGGCGTTTTAACACAAGTGGACGAAAACGCGGATTTCTGCGAGCTATCACATTTTTAAATGTGTCCGCTGAAATGCAAAGTAGAACGAGAAAAGAAATTGCCCAGTATTTATAGTGTAGGGAGTGCTAGCCCTAGTGAAATATTTGGACAATTAAGGAGGAGCTGACTCCGACTGATCCATCTACCGGTATTCCAAACATTTAACAACACTTTTAAATGAAAGATATAAAAGGTTATTTTCAAGTTAGTTGAAATAACATTTATATATTCTTTTCAGAAATATACAATAACAAGATATAAAATGTTCACATTTCCTTGCAGTAATGAAATGTTCATAATGTTGTGTGAGATGTGTGGACAGACTTACTTTATGACGGTGAGCCTAGTGTGCTTGTGAGTTCGTAGATAAAGGCTTAGTAAGCGGCTGCTGATTGCATGTGCGTACGCACGTGTAAATCAAACTGGCCTCTGAAATTGTTGAGTCTCGAGAAGCAGCATGCTTCTATCTTTATATCTGTAAGGGGATCCAAAAACCTAATTTCATATAGAAGTGTGAACTCTTTGATTACAGAGTATTCATTGATTGGAAAATAATTTCACATTGACACGTGAAATTCTTTTTATCGAATTTGCGGAAGTGATGAAGGGGTTATTATTGTTATTTTCTAAATGGTCCAAAAAAATAACACGAGGTATTTCTACAACAACATCTGCAAGTATTTTTGCAGTATTTGCCCTTCTCATTATTTGTTTATCAAAGAAACCTTCTGATGGAATTTTATTGGTTGAAAAATATATAAAGGGTTTAATTCTTACAAGTGAATCTTTCTATAAGAAACTAAACTGCTTTAGATTTTAACCAAATTGTAAGCATAGGAGCAGCTGACAATCTAACGCTTCCCCAAACACCCTATGTGAAGATGGATGTTTATTTGTTAATAACAGTTAAAAAATAAAAGCAGACCTTTTTATTAAAGTTAAAAAAAAAACTTTTGGAAGAACCCGTCTTTGAATTGTCGTCGCTTATTATTTCCTTTCTTTTAAGAATCCAATTAATGAGAAAACAGTTCAGTTTTTATTTTCCAATTTTTTGATCAATCGAGTCATGCCATCCAATAAGACATAAGCTAACTGAAATTGGATCAGGAAATTTTATTAATTGTTGCTGTATGCTTAAGTGTCATGCTTTTTTATAAAGATTTGGGAAGTCAAGACGAGACAAAAAAGGGTTTTATGGAGTTATCAGCATTTTGTGACCTTTGGTAATCCGATCAAACGATTAATCTGACTTGGTTCCGACAAGAGAACTGGAACCGATTTGTGTGTGTGTGTGTGTGTGTGTGTAAAATATTCTTCATTCTTTGATATTTTGATAGAAAGTTTGTATACACCGCAATGCTTTTTTTTTTCTAACACTGGGCAAAGGTGGAATCGGAGTTCACTGTTCACGATTGTGGGACTGTTTATGCAAATAAAAATGGCGCCTTATTCGAGACTAATAAGAGTATTTTATGACACGCAAGTCATCGTAAAACAAAAAGCTATAAAAATAGATTGTTGATATGTATGTAACATTAAAAAGTTATCCAGAAGTTGAAATAAAATCCAATCTTTTGAGGTTTTAGGATATTCACGTTTAAATTGTGTTGTTTTTCTATAAGTGGCCATATTCGGAGTTAATCATTTTTGTTATGAGAGAAGCAGTGAATAAAGACTAGTTAATTCACACAATTTGTAATTTTCAATAAAGATGGCAGATTGCAAGAGAAATAGTTATATTGTTAACTTAGAAAGGCAATGCTTAACTGACTGAAATTGACACGAGAGCCAACTTAAAACCATCTAGCAATTGGTGAGGAGAAACAGGTTAGTTTGTGATTAAAGGTAGTGTCATGTCACTTGAGGAGTCCTGTAATCCCTGAGGATTGTAGGAACACGCCGTGTCTATTGCAGCATCAGTGGGGGTGTCTAGGGAAAGATAGCTTGACGGTTAGGTTTGAGATTTACTTCTCTTAGACTGATTGCCAAATCAAGAAAAGAGAACCTAGTCTGCTATGTCTAGGGGGGAATAGTTTCATGCCTTTTCTAAGGGTATTGGAATCTGAACTCGCTCGGCGATTTAACTAATTCTGAACAGTTGTGAAAGCATTAAAGTTGTTCATAAGTTTCTTGAAGATCGTATCGCGGACGATACTTTTGTCGATAGAGGCGGAGATGTTTTCATGGGAAGGAACAATTTTTAGAAAATACCTGGCCAGCAAAAATGAGACTAAAAGGGGGACGAGGGTATTGGTAACACAAAGAGTCTTTCCAAGTGACGGCCGTTTTGTGACGGCCATGTTTAGCAAAGATAATTTGACAATCATTGCGAAATATTTGCTACCGTCTCCATTTTTATTAACAATTGAGTCAAGAGTCGATATTGGGTATGGGTCAAAGTTCACAAGTATCTTGTTAAGTGTTCTTAAAGTTGGTGCCGATACAGATTTTGTCACCTCCTTGCTTACAGTTAAGACAAAAGCCGTCCGAAATTTCTACGATCATTTGCGTATCATTTTGATTCCTTCTGTGGCCATGCATATGTCAGCTTGGACATCGTTTTCAAGTGATCAGGAGATCGGGCTTTTTTGTTTGGGTGGGAGTGGTTTGCTGCGGAATTAACCATTAGTTGGTATGTCGAGTTGGCTTTGCTGAATTTGCATTTTTCATCAATTTCGATGCCGAGGATGTCTGCATAGCTGATGAGTTGCTTATCCATAGACCAATTCATCATGATTGGTATTCCCAAACGATCACTCATTTAGTTACTGACCAGGCCCGATGTTGCTTAACTTCGGTGATTGTACAGGAACCGGCGTTTTCAACGTGATATGGCCGTAAGCAACATCAGTGAAGAACTCATTATCAATTTACTTAATTATGATGAATAGAGATTGCTTTTTCATGGACTGTTGAAAAATGTAACGTTCGTATGTATTGTGGAACGTAAACTGTCATCACGTCTTGTCGGTTCTTATTGAAAATCAAGTTGACAATTGATTGATTGAAGATGCTGACTATTCCATCTTTTGTTGATAGAATCTGGCCTGATTTCTTGGCTTTTGTAGTAATGATACGTACCTTTTCACAGAGTGGGTGGAGATATGGGCAGTTTCGGCCCATGAAATACGGGCAATCCCGTAGTTCTGGTTGATAGAATTGCTGCGGTTTGAGGCACTTATTCTGTTAGTTTTATTCAGATTCCGATGGAGGTTGGTGTGGCTTGATCTGTTATCGTTGTTCCGAGTGTAGGCGTGGAACTAGGTGTTGATTTTACAAGTACAGTGGAACCTCGGTTCATGAATTCAATTCGTTCCAGAAGGCCGTTCGTAACTCGAAATGTTCGTAAACCAAAACTATTTTCAAATAGGAATAAATGTGTAGAAAAAACAGTGGTGATGAGGTTTTCAAAAAGTACAGTACTCACCGGCAGGACAGCTGTTTTTTTTCTTCTTCGATCGCCCCATGGAAATGGATTGCGTGACTCTCTTTCTCAGCCGTTACACTGGGCAGTTGTGAAACGGACACCAAACTCAGCCGCGCCTACTTCGGCTTCCTCTTTGTTTGTCTGTCAATTCGTACGTCCAGCTTTATTGCACGCAGTCCGCCGAATGACATGATTTATTTGCACAAAAAGTACAAATTGTGGCACAAGGCCAAAAAAGGGGAGGGGTAAAGGCTGGTCATTACTTACTATCCTATACCTAGCTAATCAGATTCGCGACCCATTCATACATTACAATTATCTCATTCACCACAAGAACTCATCCGTCGCCATTCAAACCTTCATCCACCATAATACCACATCCACACCAGGGGAACCTACAAAAAACGCGCCCCACACCATAAAAATTTGGATGATAATAAAATACATTAAAATTCTAATAATGAAAAGATGAAAGTGGGGAGGGAGATGAACCCAATAACAAACTAAAAATTCAACAAATATTTAAACTAAACATAATTCGTGTTAGTAGGGCCCGTCCAACCCTCAAAATAGAGAGGCCGCTGTATTCTGCCGATAAGGCAAAATCAAGAAGCACTCTCGCTAAGGGAGTGGGAAGGAGAAAAAATAACACGGGCGTGGGGAAATAAAAGGCTGAGCCCGTCGAGATAAAATTGGGGGGTAAAAAACAAACTGGGGAGGTTGGGAATCTCGACTTGGATCATAACTAAAAAGATAGCCGGGAAACAGGCCGGGAACAACACTTATTCACATTAACTAGGTACACTTAAGCTTGTCTAACCTAACCAAGGGGAGGGTTCCACAGGAAACCACCCCGATGTAACTTTGGTTGACCTAGAAAAGGAAATCAAGGCTAGCCCCGTTCAAACGAACCAAGCTCGCCGCTTTTACCCACCTTTCGCTAAAGACTGTCGAATGCAATCGTTTTCTATCAGTTCTAATCTTCATCTTGAGCTGGTGCTCAAAGAATCGGATCAGATCCTGATAAGAAAGCTGATTGCCTCGCAAGACTTCCTCCTTGCGCGTCGTCCATATCACCATTCGGGCCGTGGCTAGCAGCATCAGAAACACCATTCGTTTCACCCCGGAATACGGGGGCGACACATTGTCACACGCGTATGCACGATCAATGGACACGAGTTCTTCGGGAGCGAGACGAGCCGTCAGCTCGCCGACATGGTCCCATAAGGGGCGGACCCGGGGGCAATGGTAGAAGGCGTGCGAAGCCGTTTCCTCTAATCCAAGGCCACACCGTTCACAGTCTGGCAAGTCCACCAAGCCCCATATGAAAGCCTTGTCGTTGAGAGGCAGCCGATTCCGAGCCAATCGCCAGGTAAGCGAAAACTCAGGGTTACTGAGATAATCCGCCGCTGGCGCCCAAGACCAGTAGGAGCGATACTCCTCCTCCGAACAGTCGAGCGTATCACGTAGAGGATCCTTCGCGCGACCCTCCACTAATCCCCGATAGAAGACCTTCCTAGGCCGTGAAAGGTCACTGGACCGCGGAATAGCCCTCAAGGCTGACCGACACTCGCTGAGGAAAAGCGATTCATCTCGAGACCTACAATGGCGCTCGGCCTTCGAGATGGGGGGATTGATTGTAAGGCTAGGGAAGGCGTCCCTAACAATCCCCTCCAGAATCGGATCTCCTCCAGTCAATGCGCGGCGTAGGAAAGCCAACCGAGAGGCACGGATGTGACTCTGCAAGTGTGGCATTCCCAGCTCCCCCATGACACGGACGTTTGGTGCAGACTCGTCTGTCGACCCTGTTCGCGCGTCCCCTCCATAAAATGGAGGATAGCACTTGCTCGAGCGCCTTCTTCTGGGCCCTACAGAGAGGAAGTACTGACAAGCGATAAAGAATCAGGGGAAAAATGTATGTAACACACGCCTCCGCCCTGCCCTTTACGGACAACCTCCGTCGATTCCAAGTCTTACCGGCAGAAACGACCTTTGCTAGTACTTCAGACCAATTTTTCTTCAGCTGGAGGTCGGGTCCAAACCACACTCCAAGAATGCGGACAGGACCGTCCGTCCAACCGAAGCGGCCTGGAAGATCACGCCCCTTCCAGGCACCTAACCGCAAGCCGGAAGACTTGTCGCGGTTTATCTTGGCCCCTGTCACCTTCTCGTACCGATCAAGCGCCTTCTGTACCGCCTCAATGTCGTTAAGGGACGACACGAAAGCAGATACGTCATCGGCGTACGCGGAAACCCTGGCTCGAGACCCTCCAGGAACGGCGATCCCGCGTAGGGCCGGACTGCACGCCTCGTCCTTCAGCCGGCACAGGAGAGGCTCCAACGCCAAAGCATAAAGGAGAGGCGACAGCGGACAACCCTGACGAACCGACCTCGACAGAACAAAAGCGCCCGACAACTTTCCGTTCACCTGTACCACAGCACTGGGGGAGCGATACAGGAGGCTAATCCAGCGGCAGAAGTCGGGTGCGAATCCGGCGGCCTGCAGGACAGTAGCAAGGTAGCGATGGTCGACCCTATCAAATGCCTTGGACTGATCCAAATTGATCAGCGCGGCTTCTTCGTCGTCTTTTACGCCCTCTAGGATCGTGCGGATCAAATGCAGGTTGCTCTGAATTGTTCGGCCCCTCACAGAACAAGTCTGCTCAGTCTCAACAGAGACTCGGCAACTGACTGCAAACGCTCCTGCAGGATCTTGGCCATAATCTTTAACTCTGTGTTTAGCAGAGTTATGGGCTTATAATCATCTAGTTTCCCCCCAACACCCTTGCCCTTTTTCAACAGAGTGATCACACCCCTGGAAATGCGATTGGGGATGGACCCCGACCGAAACCAGTTGTTGAACACTGCTGTCAAAATCGGAACAAAGATGTGCGACAGCCTCAAGTACAATTCATAAGGCAAACCATCCAGACCGGGCGACTTGCCTCTGCCAACCTTCTTCAGTGCCTCGTAGACTTCGCCCTCCGTGATCTCTCCCTCGCAGCTAGCTGCTTCAGTCGGCTCAAGCCGAGGAAAGTCAGCCAAATAGCTGCGAAACTCCTCCTCACGGAGACCAGGCTCCTTGGTAAAGCGGCTCTCGAAATGCCGCCGAAACGCCTCGCACATGTCGTCAGTCGACCGCAGAGTACGCCCCTCCGGGGTTTTGACTTGACGAATGCAACGATCACCACCTCGACGGACTTCTTCCCGACGCAGATCTGCGCCCAGGTTCACAGCTTCGTTAGATATCTTACTTAACTTATGCCTAATTACCTGACCCATGTAGCGATCGCTATTCGAACGCTGCAGGGCCTCCCTAGCTAGGGCTATCTCTAGGGGATCCCCCCAGCCTCCGCCCGGGAAAAATTAGACTTAAGTGTCTTCACCTTGTCAGCTTTATCTAGAGCGAGCCGTTTGCTGAAATCAGTGGTGAAAGACCTAATTCTATCCTTAAGTTTCTCCCACCACCTATTCCCGATAACCGCCCCCACTAGCTCCCGCTGCACTAATTTAATTAGCTGCTCCTGGAAGTCCCGCCTGTCCAGTAAAGACAGATTGAACTTCCAGTAACCAGCCATTCTAGGCCTATGTTCTAACGCCACACGGGCACAAACGAGTTTGTGATCCGTGTAGCCTACCCAGTGGAACGTGGGACAATCTAACAAGTCTATGTCGGCTCTACGAACTAACATTCTGTCAATGTAGCTAACTACCTTGTCAGACGGCCAGCTAAGAGCCCACGTCCACATTTTCCCGCTGGGATGATCGACCCGGTATCTATCGACGAGACCATAATCGCCAATCAGATCGACCAGGCAACGATCGCCCCTTCTCCCGCTAGCGCCCCACCCCCTGTCTAACTTGGGGTCTAGGACGGCATTCCAGTCCCCCATTAGAACTAGGCGTGAAGAATCGACTAGGAACGGCCCCAACCGCCGAAAAAAGGAACCCCGCTCCTCCCAGTCGTTGGGCGCATAAACCGCAACGACCCGAAACGAACCACTTTTCACGGCAATATCGGCCACGATTAACCGGCCCTCGGCATCTGTATGCACAAGGTCCACCTTCGCATCGAGAGTCCGTCTAACTAGCAAAGAAACTCCTCTGGCAAACCGGTCCCCATATGCTGAATAGACGACAAAGTCGTTAGACAGCACACAGGCATCGGTCGAGCAAACAAAGTGGGTCTCTTCAATCGCGGCAACATCCACGCTGAAGGACAGGAGATCCCGAAGCAGGCGGGCAGCCTTGCTCCGACCTCTCAAGCCCTTCACATTCAAACTGGCTATCTTAATAGACATTTGCTAGGCCTGCAAAAAAGAAAAATTACAGCAAATAACCTAAGTACATACAGGGCGGAAATCTGCAGCTGACAGGACCCCGACGGATTGTCCCAGGCTTCCTGTACCCAATTCCGTCGTCATCCTCCCGTCCGAGACAATCCCGCCGACGTCCGTGGGATAGATTAATTTTACAGCCCTATATAAGGAGGGATGGAGCAATACCGGGACCCTCCCAGAGCAAAATTGTCGTAATTTTTTTTAATTTTCATTTTCTAATTCCAGAATTCTCATGTTAGGGAACGCTGCCCTAGCTTCGTACAGATGGTTCCACACTTCTAGTTGGCCCCCAGTTTCCCTTATACAGGTTATAACTCCTGGGGCCTCGGGGAAGTTTCGGGGATCTTCTATATTTTTCCCGTCAATTTGGTCCATTTTATAGAGGGACCCTAACAGGGCCTTTCGCTGCTTAGCAAGGCCCTTCTTGTATTCGTCCCTGTCCACTTTACAGACCTGCTCCGGGCCTGAAAACGTCTTTTTCTTCTTCTCCCTTGATGGATGAGGGGGGGAAGAAGTGGATGCCTGAGGGGGGGTGGAAAGTGGGCTGATGGGAGAAGTGAAGGGGGAGGGGGAAATAATGCGGGTGGGAGAGGAAGAGTGACGTCTGGATCTTTGCGGTTGCTTTACATCTTCAAAAGAGGCGGGGACGGAGATTGCCCTGGTTCTATCCCTGACTCTCTCCGCCCTACCCCGGTCAGAGTGGCCTTGCGACTGTTCGTCGTCACTTTCCTCCCTTGCTCTTTTGAGGGATGTCTGCCGAGGGGGAGGAATTTCTTCCACCTCCATCTCTATCTCCTGCTGTTGCTGCTTTTTGGGCTGTTTTCGCTGCTGCTGCCTTTCTGGCTGTTGGGGTTTTTGCTGCTGCTGCTTCTTTGGAGATTTTGGGGATTTCTCCGCTCCCTTCTTGGGAGGTTGCACCTCCTTCTCTTGGCTCTTCTTGGGTTGAGGAGTCTCCTGTGTGGCCCGGACATTAGGGGACTTCTTACCCCTCACTACCACCGTCCAGGGTTCCTCCACCGACTTTGCTGATGATCCCTCGTCTGGGGTCTTCTCCACTGTTGTAGCTGTTACTGCTTTTGTTGCCGCTGTTGTTGTTGCTGCAGATGTTGGTACTGTTGGACTAGGTTTTTTGTTTTTTGCAGGGCACTCCTTGGCCATGTGGCCCAAAGTGTCGCAAAACCAACAAAAGGGTCGTCTGCCTTCGACCACCACCAACATCTTCCTTTGCCTGCACATTAGAGTATTTGGCAGGTTTTTGTAACTTTCTTGGTTCACGGTGATCTGTATCTCAAGGTCTCCAGTAGCAATACCAATCTTGCTTGTGAGGGCCTTCACTTCATGTACTTCTCCATATAAGGCAAAGAAGGCCCCCATCCTATCCTCTGATACATCCGCCGGCACGCCGTGAACCGTCACCTTGGTCCTGCGAGTACCCATATACTCAGTCTGCAGGCGCAGGCTTTTCGTCAAAAGAACACTTCCTGCCAGCTCCTTCGCCTGTTGCTCCGTAGCCAGCAAGATGTCCCACAAGGCATTAGTTCTCCTTGCGAGAAGCTTGGGATTTATTTTTAAAGCCTTTAAGGCTTCTTCCATACTGTCCCTGCTGACTCCAATCAACTTCCGCGTTTTAACGTCCGAAGTCAGCAGAGATATTGTCCTAGTCCGGATATCCTTGAAAGCCTCCTCAATGGTCAGAAATTCTGTCCCCTTGAAGGAGTCTTCAAACTTCTTTCTCAGTTCTTTATAGAAGTTTGCATCTTTTGTCATCGGCCTATTTTGTGACCAGGCCGTTTTACTAGGTGACACTGGGTCGTCAACCGGTGTTTTGTTGTTAATATCCACCATGGTAGGATTTTTAAAGTCCTACCACGGCGAACGAAGATAAAGAAATATATATATTCAAAAACAAATAAAACTGGAAAATAAAACGGGGCAAACAAGGACAATATATAATTCAACAAAAGAGAAAAATGCAAATAAAAAGCGGGGGAGGGTAGCAAAAGAAAACAGAAAAGAAATAAACGGAAAATGTAAAACTTAAAATATACGCTAAAACAAAAAATAAAAAAAGGAAATTCAAAAGAGTTTTGAAACTGAAAAAGTAAAAAAACTAAACTTAACTTTCACTCTTCAGTGCTAAATCACAAACGTCTGGGCAACTGGTTGAGCTGGCGACCAGCTGACAGACAAAAATAAACCAGGTTGTGACTTAATACAAACTGTGACCAAAACAACACTTTATCCGCAAACCCCGTGAGTATTAACAAACGAAGTGCGCCGAATGACTCCCAATTCACTCGTGCTCCTGGCACCCCGCTTTTTATGCTGTTCTAATACGGCCGAAATTTGCATATGTGCAAATATTGTCTCGTTTCGGACGAGATCGACGCGCATAAATTGCGTCTTCAAGAGCGGCCATATTTCTTTTTGTCATTACTTTGCAGGCTTTTGTCATTGCTTTGCTGGCGGGACACGGTCGCGCTCGTATGAGAACAAAAGACAGATATACGTGTTAAGTTCCAACCCTGTCATTTTCGTCTGTCGGCTGGACGCTAGTTGTGCAATTAACTGCTTGTCAGCATAGTAAGTCGGACATTTGTCATTGTTTTTGTGCTCTGTTTTTGCATATTTTAACTGTTTGTTTGTTTCCTGATTTGCGTGGGGAATACCCTCCCACTATGGCGGAGGTGACCCAGGAAAAAGAGCCATTGGCCAGTACGTCGACTGCACCATCAGCTTGGGTGCTGGCAAGGTCCAAAAAAGGGCCAGAATATTACAGGAATCTCCGGGATGAATACAAGGAGTTCATCTCAAAAAAGGAACTGTTACCAATGTCTTCTGTCATGGAGACAGTGACAACTAGGACAATATCCCTGTTGACGGTCGACATCAAGACCAGGAAATTGATGGCTGTTAGCAGGGAGGCAATGGAAGAAGCCCTAAAGGCTTTAAATATTGGGGCCAAAGTTTTGTCCCGAAGATCTAACGTCAGCTGGGACATCCTGCTGGCAACTGAAGAGGCAGAGAAAGCACTGGCTGGATGCACCCTCACCACTAAAACAATGAGGCCGCAAACAGATTATATGGGCACCCGAAAAACCTGGATTACCTTACATGGTGTGCCCATGCACATTACAGAAGATCATTTGGGGGCCTTCTTTTCGGATTACGGGCCTGTGGATGGGGTATCTTCCATCAAAAGTAAGTCGGGTATTGTCACCAGTGATATTGAGGTCATGGTGACATTGACCCGGCCAAAGTTCAATGAGATACCCAATATCATTTCCTGTGGTGACTGAAGCATTTTTGTTGTTGTCGAGGGTCGTCGCCCCTCCTGTTGGGCTTGTGGTGAGGCTGGACACCTGGCCAAGTTGTGTCCAACCAAGAAACCAGTACCGCAGACGAGGCAGGCACCTCTACCAACACCGGATCAGCCCAGGGAGGAAGTAACAAAGAAGGCCCCCGGTAGCGAATGGACTGAAGTGGTGAGGAGGAGAGCGAAGGTGTCAACTCCACCTCACCAGCAGGACGTCCCAGATAAGGGTGCTGCCAAACAGCAACAGAAGCAGGACGTCCCAGACAAGGGTGCTGCCAAACAGCAACAGAAGCAGGACGTCCCAGACAAGGATGCTGCCAAACAGCAACAGAAGCAGGACGTCCCAGACAAGGGTGCAGCGAAACAGCAACAGAAGCCGGATGTTCCCAGCAAAGGAGCTGCTAAGGAAAATAAGAAGCAGCTGAAGCAGCAGCAGGTGCAGCATCAGAAACATGCAACTGGTGCAGTAGCAGGTGCAACAGCAGGTGCAGCATCAGAAACAAGCAGCTGGTGCAGCAACAATAGCAGGCCGGAAAAGAGGTTCAACCTGAACAAGTGGTGGAAAAGTTGTCTCAACTGGACCTCTATATGGAGGTGGAGGAAATTCTTCCGCCTCGATCTTCATCATTAAAGAGAGGAAGAGGTGAGGACGAAGAGGAGGAAGAGGACTTTATTACCAACACTAAGAAAGAAAAGAGAGCGGGTCAGAGTAGGGCGGAAAAAGCACAATCCGCGCCTGTTTCACCAGCAGGAGCTGAAAAAGATCTCCAGCAAGGTAAGACAAGGAGCCACCACTCTTCCCCTATTAGGGCTCCGTCTTCCCCGTCTCCCTCCCCCAACCAATCCAAAGGAAAAAAGAGGCAACTGCCCAAAGGCGACAAGATCTGCATGGTGAACCGTGAATTCCTCGAGAGGGACCTTTGCTCCCAGAGGAAGGCCCTCTTGAGGCTTCTTTTTAAGTGCACCTCTGTTGATATGAAATCAACAGAGGATCCAAGGAACTTTCCTGGCGCCCCCGGTGTTCAGGAGCTCCGGATGGTACAGATAGAATCACCGGAGCTGAAAAAGTTATCTCAGTATTTTGTAGGGAGGGCACTAGTTTTTATATAGGGTAATAAAATTAACTTTTCCCACAGACGTCGGCGGTATTGTCACAGAAGGAGGAATTAGTTCCGATGTAGGTACTGGGAGCCTGGGACAATCCGTCTGGGTCCTGGCACCCGTAGATTTCTGGCCAGTCTGCGCTTAAATTATGTCAATCAAACTAGCCAGTCTGAATGTGAGGGGACTGAGAGATCATGGTAAGGCTGCCCGCTCCTTTGTGATCTCAAGTCCTTTGGAGTGGATGTAGCTACGATTCAGGAAACACACTTTGTTTGCGAGGTTGATGCTCGTGTGTTGTCTAGCGACTTTGTTGTTTATTCAGCATATGGGGACCAGCTGGCCATAGGTGTTTCCTTTTGGTTAAACGTTTCCTGGATGCGATGGTGGGCCTTGTTCATGTTGGCGCAGAGGGCCGGTTGATCGTGGCTGATATTGCCGTGAGCAGTGGTTCGTTTCGGATCGTTGCGGTTTATGCGCCCAACGGCCAGAGTGAGCTTGTCGACTTTTTCCGTCAGTTGGGGTCGTTCCTGGTTGATTCGTCACGCTTAGTCTTTATGGGGGACTGGATTGCCGTCCTCGTCCCAAGATAGATAGGGGGCGGGGAGATAGCGGGAAGGTATCGGGTGATCGTAGCCTGGTTGATCTGATCGGCGAATTTGGGCTCGGCGATATATACCGGCTCGATCATCCGAGGGTGGAGATGCGGACGTGGGTTCGTAGTTGGCCGTCTATCCAGGCAGAATGTTAGTGAGAAGAGTCGATCTAGATTTACTAGATTGTCCCACGTTTCACCGAGTAGACTATTCAGATCATAGACTCGTCTGTGCCTGGATGGTGTTAGGTATTAGGCCTAGAATGGCTGGACGCTGGAAGTTCAATCTGTTTTTACTGGACAGGCGGGACTTTCAGCAACAGCTAACTTGAGTAGTGCAGCGAGAAATGGTGGGGGCGGTTATTGGAAGTAAGAGGTGGGAAGGACTTAAGGATAGGATTAGGTCCTTCACCACTGAATATAGCCAACGACTCGCTCTAGATAAGGCTAAAAAGGTGAAGACTCAAGAGGATAGTCTGTCCCGGGCGGTGGCTGGGGGGATTCCCTAGAGATAGCCATAGCTAGGCAGACCCTGAAGCGTGAGGCTAGCAAGCGCTATCAGGGTCAGGTAGTTAGACATAGGTTAAACAAGTTGTCTAACAAGGCCGTGAATATGGGCGCAGAATTGCGCAAGAAAGAGATCCATCGAGGTTCCGATCGATACATTCGCGAGGTCATTATCCCGGAGGGGCGCTCTCTGAGGTCGGCCAAGGACATGTGCGAGGCGTTTCGGCGGCATTTCGAGGGCCGCTTTACCAGGGAGCCTGGTCTCAGTGGCGACGAGTTTCGCAGCTATTTGGCTGACTTTCCTCGGCTCTCGCCGACTGAAGCTGCGAGGGTGATATCACGGAGGGCGAAGTTGACTTGGTATTGAAGAAGGTTGGCAGAGGCAAGTCTCCGGGACTGTATGGTCTGCCCTACGAAATGTACTTGATGCTGTGACAGTGGTGTTCAACAACTGGTTCCGGCAGGGGTCCATCCCCAACAGGATTTCCAGGGGTGTGATCACGCTGTTGACAAAGGGGAAGGGTGTTTGGCGGGATTTAGATGATTACAGGCCCATAACTCTGCAAAACACAGTTAAATATTTTGGCCAAGTTCCTGACGGAGAGGTTGCAGTCAGTTGTAGCGAGCTTGTTGGGACTTGAGCAGACTTGTGCTGTGAGGGGACGAACAATTCAAAGCAACCTGCATCTGATCCGCACGATCATAGAGGGTGTAAAAGACGACAAGTGAGCCGCGCTGATCAATTTGGATCAGTCCAAGCTATTTGACAGGGTTGACCATCAGTACCTAGCTGCTGTTCTGCAGGCCGCCGGATTCGAACCCGACTTCTGCAGGTGGATTAGCCTCCTGTATCGCACCCCTAGTGCTGTGATACAGGTGAATGGAAGGCTTTTGTGCTGACTCGGTCGGTTCGACAGGAGTTCCCACTGTCACCCTTACTTTATGCTTTGGTGTTGGAGCCCTTCATTTGCCAGCTGAGGGACAAGGCGTGCAGTCCGGCCCTACGCGGAATAGCCGTTTTTCTTGGTAGTGCTCGAGCTAGGGTTTCTGCGTACGCCGATGATGTATCCATCTTCGTTTCGTGCCGCAGCGACATTAAGGTGGTGCAGAAGGCGCTTGGACGGTACGAGAAGGTGATGAGTGCCAAGATTAACCGCAACAAGTCTTCCGGCTTGCGGTTAGGTGCCTGAAAGGGGGTCGCGCTTCCGGGGCCCTTCGGCTGGACTGATGGACCCGTCCGCATCATTGGGGTGTGGTTTGGGCCCGGACTCCGCTGAAGAATTGGTCAGAAGTACAGGCAAAGGTCGGAGCGTCGGTTCAGACTTGGTTTCGAAGGAGGTTGTCCTTAAAGGGTAGGGCTGAGGCGTGTGCCACTTACGTCTTGCCCCTCATCCTTTACCGCTTGGCTGTACTTCCTCTTTACAGGAAACGTATGAAGGCGATCGGGCGTTTGTTGATCACTCGCTTGTCGGGTGGTCGCAAGCATTGGGTCCGTAAATAAGCCTGTTACCAGCGTCCGTGTCATAGGGGGCTGGGATTGCCACACCTGGCGAGTCATCGCCACACCTCAAGGTTGGCTTTCCCGAGTTTTGACGGAGGACTGGATTTTGGCGCCGAGTGTTAGGGACGCCTTCTCTAGCCTTATTATCACTCCCCTCATATCTTGGGGTAAATGCCGTCGCGGTCGTGGATGGTTGTCAAGATTTTTCAATGAGTGTCGGGAGGCCTTGAAGGTCTTTCCTCGGTCCAGTGACCCTTCTCGGCGTCGGAGACTATTGTATCATGAATTAGTGGAGGGGGTTGCGAAGGATTCTCTGTGTGGCCGGCTCGGCTTGTTGACATCAGAGTTGCGCTCCTTTTGGTCTTGCGCGCCAGCGGCGGATTATCTCAGCAACCCTGAGTTTTCGTTTAGCTGGCGATTGATTCGAAACGTGCTACCTCTCAATGATATACTCTTTATATAGGACCAGGCAGATTTGCCAGATTGTCATCGGTGTAAGCTTGGTTTAGAGGAAACGGCATCGCACGCCTTCTAGCATTGTCCTCTGGTGTGCCATTTCTGGGATTATGTCGGCGAGTTGACGGCTCGTATCGCTCCCGATCAGCTCGTGTCCATTGATCTCGCATACGCGTGTGACAATGTGTCATCTCCGTTCTCTGGGGGAAAACGGATGGTGTTTTTTCACGTTGCTAGCCGTGGCAAGAATGGTCGTGTGGGTGTCGCGAAAGGAGGGAATCTTGCGATATGATCGTTATTCGTATCAGGATCTGATTGTTTTCTTTAAGCATTAGCTTAAGGTGAAAATCAGATCTGATCGAAAGCGTTTGATTTCGACAGATTTCAGTGAAAAATGGGTGACTGATGCGAGCCTGGTTCGTGAGGACGGGGCTAGCCTTGATTTTCTTTTTTAAGTCTCCTTAGCGTAACGGGGCGGTTTCCTGTGGACCCCTCCCCTGGTTAAGTTAGATACTATTTTGTGTTCCTAGTTAATGTGAATAAGTGTTCCTGGCCTGTTCCCGGCTTTTTCTTCTGTTATGATTCGTGTCGAGAATCCCAATCTCCCCAGTTTGTTTTGTCCCCTTTTTTTTATCTCGGCTGAGTCAGCCTTTGATTTCTCCATTCCGTCATTTATTTTTCCCTCCCCATTCGATTAGTGGGTGTGCGTCTTGATTCTATCTATCGATAGAATACAGTGGCCACTCTTATTATTTTGAGGGGTGGATGGTTCCTACTAATATTGCTTTGATTTTGTTTTATCTTTGGTTGATATTTTTGAGTTTAGTCTGGGTTCATCTCACCTCCCCATCATTTCATGTTGCATGGGATTTTTAATTATATGAACATTACAAATTTTTACACCATGGGGTGTTTTTGTAGGACCTTTGTGAATATGTGGTATTGTGGTATGTTCAGGATTGTGAGTTGATGTATGAGTTTTTGTGGTGAATGTGTAATTGTAATGAATGAATGGGTCATGATTGTGGTTAAATAGGAATAGGATAGCTAGTGAAAGACCAGCCTTTTCCCCACTTCCCCTTTGGCCTTGTGCTAAAACTTTGTAATTTTTACAAAATAAATAGATTGTCATTACTTTGCAGCCAAGACACGTTCGCGCTCGTTTCGAATTCTGTAGTAAGTCATATCTTTTATCATACAATGTAGAGAGAAAAGGCACAGTACAATGAAATTGGAAAAGTAAAGCACAGCACAACACAACACACGAATGTATACAACATGGCGGTCGACTAAGAAATGATTCCGTTCGGGTTAACTCGGCTCGGCTCGGATCGGCTCGGCTATGTTGTTCGAGAACCGAAATTTTGTTCGATAACCGAGGCATTTTCATCTCGAATTTTCTGTTCGAAAACCGATTTGTTCGACATGTGAGACGTTCGAGAACTGAGGTTGCTCTGTAAGTGAATCTGTACCTGGTACTGGTTGGAATGAGAATTTAAGTTGATGGAAAAAAACTAGAAAAACAAAGTAGGTAATTTGTAATTTACTAACATGCCAGTAGTACGCTGGAGATCTTTTTTTTTTTTTTTAGTTGGCATTTGGAGAAACGAAAAACATTTTTCTTGCGATAAAATGAATTAGTAGCTGGAACTGACACAATTTGAACTTGTGAATTAACAGGGTAGCTAGTAGGATCGAATGTATTAAGGAGCACCTACCCACTTCACCTCAATGACCGTTGTTAAAATGACAGTTGAGATCAACTAGCTGATCGTATTACGGGACTTATAGAATGAAATGATATATAAACAACGAAATAGAAATAAAATTGTAAAGGAATGTGTTTTCGTACACTGCAACTTTGAGAATTTGTATTTGGTTGGCTTCAAAGTGTAGTTGTTAAATTCAACATGAATGAACAATTTGTGTCTTATTTTTTTTAAGCCCTAAAAACGTAAGAAAATAACCTCTTAATTGTCGAAACTCAACTTTGTTTTTCGTCTCAAATTAAATTTCATTATTTCATAAATATTTTCCAATAAAAAAAATATTGTAATTATCCTCCCTACCAACCTAAAACTTCATTTATTCCAGCATCTCGTATGTTTCAAAACTCTGAGAATGTACTTTTAATCTTTAAATTTAACTCTGGATTTTATTTTAAGATGTGGCAGCCACAAATTATAAATATTTTCTGTAAACATTGACGTGGTAGACTTGTGGAGAACCGCCAGTCCGTGTGTGTATGTGTGAGGGGGGGGGGCTCAGTAATATTTCTCGGAAACATCGGATTAAGAAGCGAACATGTGGAGGTTGTGTTAATGGATTAAATTATATTGATGAAAAATTGCTGAGTAAATTCGGCTGCGTGATGAAATTAACAATTTCCTCTCGCATTAAATTTTAGTATTTAACAAACATAGAATAAGGACAACATGAGAAACAGCAGTTTTTGCACAACAAGGAATAAAATATTTATATAAACAAGAGGTACAAACAACTGGAGTAAAGAAGTGGTTTTAAAAAGTTCAAACGTCCTTTTATGTTGAGATTGAAATGTTGTCAAAGTTCGGGTTTGATAGATTATAAGTTGTTGAATGGTCTGTACAATAATGAGAAAATATGTTTGGGTATTATTGTAATTTAAGAAAAAATAAACAGTTCAAGTTTGTACTTAAAATGGAGAAATGTTTACGACTTACTTTAAGGTTTATGAAATTATTGCTCTTTGATTTGTTTTCGCTTGTTCGAAGAAAATATTCTGTAGTTGGAATAAGTGGTTTTTAACAAGCTGTGTTTATTTATGTTAATTGTAATTGTCGGAGTTAGCTCCTCCTCATTTCCTTAATCCTTCAACAGGGGTCTCTCTCCCACGAGTATAAATACTGGCTGACCTTTCGCCTCTCTCTCTCTCTTCCGACTTTGGCCTTGGGCGGCCATCTCGCGTGGAGATGAGGTAAAATCTCTTTTTTCGAGTCGGGCCTCGGGCCGCAACCGCGCGGAGGCGAGGTAAAACTTTCTCTCTTTCACTTAGGCCAATATGTGACATCTCACAGATACAGCGTTTCCCATATTCTGGGAACACGCTAAGGACAATACACGTACGTACGGACACTCAACACAAAACACACACATAACTTCTCCATACAAACACTATGTAACTTTTCATGTCTTTGTGTATTAATAAGTTTGTTTACCCATGTATATCGGTCTTGTTTGTTTTCTTTATCTTCTTTGGACTTAATTATAGTCCAACATTCCTATATAGCTGGACCAACTAGCAGGAAAGTTTAACCTTCTGATATCTCTTCACATCCACACCCGCACGGTTCTCTACACAATAATTAACGTTGAGCTTGAAAGCGTATGAAAAAGATTCGTGTATCAAGTTGAATGTGGAAAACTTGAGTTGATTGTTCGTGATAAAATATTGCTGTGTGAGTGAGTGTTCTTTCAGGCTGGAATCATGTTAAGGAACTTTAACGTAAAGCCTGGAACAGTGTGACGAGTTCGAAGGATTCCGATTGGGTCACAATATTTATTCCTGTAAAAATACAGAAAATGTGTCACAAGGCCGAAAAGGGGGCTGGGGAAAAGGACGCCCATCATTTGTCATAATTTTAAAACTTAGCTAGCCACAACCAGTGACCCAATCATACAAAACAATATTCCTACCACCAAAACAACACATTCATACTTGCCTTTCTTACTACATTCACCAAAATACCTCAGTCTCAATGAAAATCCTAAATAGATCCCATACGTACAGATCGTTGTCTGTGAGGGGAGGGGAATAAAAGACAAGTTAAAAATCCCCAATGATTATATACAATATGGTTATAAACTATTTACAAAAAATTAAACAAAATCGTGTCAGTAATACTCCCCCCCAACCTTAAACTTAAATGTGGAGGAAATATCAGCTAACTGAACGAAATCGATGCTGGACTATAAAAATATAGAAAACATTCCTCCATCCCAAGCACTCACACAGACACAACAACAAATACGAAAAAAACACACACGCGAAACGAAAGGCGCCCCGCATCCGCCAGAGAACTGACATCACTGACCACCTAACGAGGGAGGGGATGGAGAGTTAAACTAAAGGAAAAAGGGGACAAACAAAAGGGGACAGAAACAAAAGGGGCCAATGAGCAAACACACGCTAGCTAAGTTTACAGAAAAAGAAAAAAAAAACATTTATACTTGCTAACCAGAGTGCCATTATCAGACCGAATTAGGGTTGGAGTACTGGTTTGAATATGGTCGGGGTAAGGATACCGACAGCTTCTCCCATAGACCCTTGGCCCATCTCAGTCTTGATGGTACCGTCTTGGGAGATTCCGCCGATATCCCAGGGAAATGTCAGTTTAAGGGCTATATATAGGGAGGGGTGAACTAAAGCTGGGACCCTCCCTGCACAAAATTGTTTTAAATGTTTTAGCTGCTTATTTTGGACGATTGCAATTGTTAAAGCCATCTTATAAGACATGATGGCCTCGTCGATCATTGCCTAAATCTGCTTTGCTCCAGTGCCTGTTCTGATCACTGTCAGAACCCTTTGGGCAAGCGGGAAGTTTTGAGGCACCTCAACGTCCATGTCCGCATACTGCCTGATTGAGAGAAGGTACTTTAGATCTTTTATGCGGTTGCTATAATCCCTTTGCTCTCTCGGCCTGAGCAGGGGAAATCCGACAAATATCCTCCCCCGTATTGTAAATGTGTTTCTGCGTCGTCTTCTTGTCTTTCAGCTCCTCTGTAGGGCTTCTCTGTCGTTTGGAAGAGGGAGGTGGCATTTCAGCATTTTTAACGGGGAAGGACTGGGAGTGTGAAGAGGGGTGTAGAATGATCTTTGTCTGTAAGGGCTGGGATTTCTGCTGAGGGGAAGTGATTTAGACGGTGTTGCTAGAGGAGAAGGTTGTTTCTTGGGTGGAGGTGTTGACCGGGCAGAGGACGTGGAAGGAATAGGATTTTGGGATTGAGATTGCTTTTGTTTGTCTAGTTTCTTCCTCAACTCCTTAATTTTTTCTGTTTTCTCAAATCCAGGGTCGTATTTTTTTGTTCTTGAAATGACTGTTGAGAGGCCGGGGCATCGCCCTTAACGTTGCCAGAGGGAGTGGGGCTGTGTGTGCCTTTCGTCCTTGGGGCTTCATGGGACTGAGGACCCGCTGTCTGGCGCTTCCCTCTGGCCTTACCATCCACCAGCCATTCCCCTCCCCTTCTCCGCAACTGCACTAGCAGCGGACGAAGGCTCTTTGGAGAATGTGGCCTTTGATGTTGCGCCGGAAACTGGCACGCGCTACAGGCGAGGCGGTAGGTAAAGACGCAGTCAGAGGGGCATTTTGGTCAACTGGAGCTTGACTTCCAGAGGCCTTCTTCTCTGGGCAGGAAGAGAAGTGACCAGTTTCTCCCCACTTCCAACATACCGGTTTGCGGCCGGTCACAATGACCGGCAGCTTCAAGTTCCCTACTTCCAGACAGTTGGGAATGGAGAGGAAGGCTTTTCGATCTAATAATATTTCGAAACTCCACCACCGTTCATGCTATCGCAGGAAGCACCCAGTATTTTGCCGTTACTGGGATAGGAACGCAGCGACGTGTTCCCCGATAACCAGAGGAAGGACCTCATATATTGCCACACTTGTCCTTCTTCGGCCTTCATACTCCGTGCGCAAGATCAAATCTTTCGTTATCAGATCCCGACTTGATGCATCAACGCGGTCTTCCAGCGTGGGTAACAATACGTCCCACATGAAATAGCCGGCTCCTTTAACGATTCTAAGGGGTTTGAACTCCAAGGACTCCAGTGATTTTATCATTGTGTCTTTCGTCGAGCGACAAATTTTGCGCGTACACTTGCCCACGACGAAGACTGACACTATTTCTTTTCTCAATTTTTCTTAATTCTTGGTCTTCTAAGAGTCCACCTTCTACGACAAGGTGTGCGTAACTCTTAGCTCGCTCCAAGAACTCTGCTATATTGATTACACAACTAGTGGGGGACTTCCAACAAGAGAGCGATTCCCCGGTCTCTGGGTTTTCCTTACTTTTGGCCATTATTGGCTTCCATGATTTTCTCATTATGGGCATTTTTGGCCTCCGTAATTTTTCGCGTTTTGGCCATTTTTGGCTTCCGTAGATTCAACAGACTTTTTGGGGATATTCATCATGTCCTTATTCCGTGATGTATTTGATAAGGCTGGGTACTTCTCCGTATCATTTTTGTCGGGTGGGTGCTTCTTTATGGAGAATAAATGTTTTTTACTGACCTCTTGAAATCAGCCATAACCGGTTTTTTCCTTTTAATAAGGAAGGACGAGACGTTACTTTTTTTTCTCCATTTTAAAGATTTATACAACGGGTAGGGAAGTGGAGGGGTGGTAAGAAACAATGGTCGCCTATAGGTGGGGGAAAAAAGATGCTAATTAAATGCTAATTAAACAAAGTTCGCCTAGTAGCGAAAATTTAAAATGACAAAAATAGCACTTAAAAAAACCCAAAGTTCGCCTGAAAGCAAGACAGCAAGCAAACAAAAATACAAAAACAAAGAACAGATAAATATATATACACAAAGGTTTTACAAAAAATAAATGACGAAAGACAACAAATAAAACAAGGTTCACCTAAAGGCAAGACAAATTTAAAATGTACAGGCGAAACATAAAAGAACAAAGTTCGCCTAGAGGCGAAACAATAAACTTAAAAAAGAAAACACAAAAAAGAAATAAACAATAAAACGAAAACGCTATGCATAGAAAAAGGAAAACGTTATACAAATAAAATACCAAACAATATGTAAAGCTAATCACAAAAACAAAATGGCTGACGCTGAGAACGTGTCAACACACTAACAAATGAAAACAAAAGAAAAAGTGGCCAAATTAGACAATATAAATACATAAAATTAGAAAAAATATGGACACTAACTTTAAAGCAAAGAAAACACGGAAGATTTAATAGATATTTAAAAGAAAAGTCAATAAACGAAGTAAGACGAAACAAATAAAGAGAAAAATAAAGTCAGTCGAAAGAAAGAATAAGTAGAAAAATAAACAGAAAATCTGGCAGGGGTTACAAAATTAAAAAACGGAAAAAATAATTATTACAGGGGAACTTAAAATTAAAATAAAGAAAATATAATATTAAAAGAATAAGAGCAAAATAAAGGGAAAAAATGGGGAGGGTAAAAAAACTGAAAAAAAAATCAAACTTAACCAAAATGTAAATTACAGGTCCAAAAGAAACGTAGTGTCAGAAAAAAAAGTTTTGTGGTAATCACCAGTCAGAAAAAAGTCACAACGAGACAAACAATTCTGATCGGCTCACTGTCGAAGATGAAAGATGTTTCATATTTTATTGCTAACTTTGATCATGTGTTAGGCTCACAGAGGCTTGACAGATTTTGGTGGAATTATTTTTTTGGTCAGGTCAAGAACTAGGTCAATGTTATTAAATATTAAGTGACCAATTAGAATTTGAGATTTTCTGAAAATATTTATTAAGCTGAATAAACTCTGTGATCCACTTTTTGTACAAAAATTGATATTGATAAAAAAGGTGGCAGCGGGATGCTAAAAACAGAATCAAAGGTCTAAACAAATATGCTTATTTATTTGACTTTGATTGTAGCGATTCCTTTGTAATTCAGGTTGGTGAAAGTTCAATCGGCTTGGTAGTTGATAGTTTACGGGTCAGTAGTCTGGATTGTGGTTACTTTGGAAACTTGTTGTGTTTTCTCGGCCCTCAAAAGACGAAACTACTAGTTTTTTCATGCATGGCTGGTTTCTCTGGCTCGCTTCTCTCTGCTGGCTGCCAATTATCTCTTTATATACAATTTTGAAAGGCTCCAGAAGCTTGGTGTTGGCTAACATCAAAAGTCTGTTTTTTTGTTTGACCAAAATTCTTTCATTTGATGTTTTTTTTCTCTTTTTATAACGGAAGTTATGCGTGGAGCCTCTCTTATTTTGGTAGATTTCTAGTCACAAGAACTAAATTCTGGACCGGTAAAATCCATTTTACAGCAGATGCTCAGTCTTTTCTTCTTCCTCTTCTTTTTTTTATTTGTGAGTTGCCTTCTCATTAGTTGAGAGAGAAGGGTAGAAAGAGCGATAGAGGGTTTTAAAGGAAAGGAAATGCCTCATTTTAATTTTATTTTTTTTATATTTTGTTTTCATATTATATTTTTACATTTGGGCTCACCACACTTTCATCAAAATTTAGTCTCACCAACAAACTATATTCAAATTCCTGTCGATGCAAAAACAAACAACAAGCTTCGTCATTTGTCGATCTTGATACAGTTGCATTGGCTAAAAAGGAAGTCGAAGATATCTTGAATTTAAAATGTCTTTGCACGATGCTTTGAATTAAGGTTGTATGTCGTACGACATACCACCTTAATTCACCAAAGGCGCCTGCAGCAAAAAAAGAAAAAAAGAAAAAGGAGGTTAAGACGATTGCGTCAGCTTTGTGGTCAATTTGACACTGAGTGTCACTTTTTTTTCTGGCCTTGTGACAAAGCTAAGCTAAGCTCTGAAGAAATGATCACCGTAAGACTGAAGGAATGTCAAATATTTAGGGCTAGAATTTAATGTGAGAATCTCGGTGAGTAATGAATGATTTTTTTTTTTTTTTTTTTGCAATTCACAGTTGGTATGTACCAGTGGGTGTAACAGTTGTCAGCACAAAAAATAGAAACATTTCGACATATTGTCTGTTGCGTTCATTTTAGCACTAATACTCTTGAGAAAGGCATGAATCAATAGCCCCTCACCATCTATGGGTTAAATAGCATGGAATAAGATCTCTCTAGCTTTGGGTAGCAGACAATCTAGGAGAAGGCAGTGAGAATCCATATTTCCCTGTTGATATCCATGGTCACCTGTCATAAAAAAGTTTGTCAACAAAAAAAAAAGTTGCTTAATGATGATATGAATCATCACTGAAATCTTCAGCCATTTCTTGCACCATTTTATTTATTTCATCTTCAGCCATACGATTCATCTTACACCTGCAAAACACCTTAAAAGAAAAAAATGATTTTTGTTTTTGTTTTTTGTAAAGAGTGAAATGAAGTGTGTTCTACCATAATGAAAGCTATTTTCCAAACTTGATTTTGTTTTTAATCTAGCAAATATATTTTGCCATTTTTTTGAAAATTTTCCTCGACTGTAATTTTAAAGGCTGAATGTAAGGGAGACAATTCTTTTACATGGTTTTAGTATTGTATTGCTGTATTCCCTGTCAATGAAGAAAAGTAAATTTAGCCACCGCTTCAATAAATATGGAGCGTTTACCCTATTTCTTTGAGGCCGAATATTTCCTAATAGGAATTTTAAATACAAGAACGTAATATTGACTATGTATATGTCCTAAGAATTAACTACTGCATAACAGCAACAAATTCTTTGATATAAGAAATTTAATAAACCCTATTTCCAACACATAAAACGCTACCCAATAACAGACAATATTACAAACATACCAAAAGATTCCACAATACAACACACACATACCGTTTAAATCAAAGGGTCTAATGGTTAGAAATTATCATTATGTGAAATATTTGACCAATCAGAGAAAACTAAAACGCTATTTTTCTTGGGCCTACTTTTGGGAAAAATTTCTTAAAAAACCCATAAATTTCAACTTTCAGTGAGCAGAGATGTGACTGTCTCTAAGCCAAACACAAAAGACATGGCTATATAGCTTTTTTTCCTTTCCCACAGCATGTGCTGAAAAAAGCATGTTGGCAACTTTAAATGAATTACCTACAACAACAACAACAAAAAAGATGGTCAGTGAATCTTCACTAGTGGTAAAAGTCTCTTCTCAACCACAAATTTTTACCATGGAACAACTACTTAAAAATCTTGTTTAAATTACAGATTTTTTTTCTGTCAACCAACTATCCGAAGTCTTTAATTCAACTAAAGACCATTTTTAATAATCTTTGACTCTATTTTGAATTCATGTACACGTTTGTAAATACAGATGATTCATTTAACCCTTTCAAGTCCACATTCATGTAATTGATGTATACAGCAAAAATATTATTGTTCCTTTCAGTAGACATATCAAAATGGCTTTGACTTAGAAAATGAATATTATTGCATGTCTTATTATAAATATAGCAATGGGACACTGGTGCCCCAGCAGACATTTTGATTCAAGGCTACCGAGATACATGTGACCCAGGAGACCATGATAAACAGGGCTGTAAAAAGCATATGCTATCAGTTTCAGTGTCACTTTCTTCTACGTAATTTGCATCCAAAAATGAATCATCACTGAAATCTTCATCCATTTCTTGCACCATTTTATTTATTTCATCTTCAGCCATACGATTCATCTTTCACCTGCAAATATAATTTATTCAAGAGTTACATATAACATAGGCTAATAACACTATTATTTGTGCATATATTAGGATAATAAACATGGTGAAAAATAGAACCATAAAAGTCTGATGGGACACATGTTCTTTTCTCAGTGCTCCTAAAAGGCTGGTGGGACACTAGTGTCCCATAACTAAAAAAACATACACATTTTTGTAATATTTTTCATTATTGGAATATATTTCCCCATCTCTTATGTTGTATACTATTAGATCATATATATATATATATATATATATATATATATATATATATATATATATATATATATATATATATTAACTGATTTAAAATGTTTTTTTCGCTACATAGTAATAACCATGTTTCAAAAATGGAAGCAGAATTGGGTCACTGAATTCAAATTCATGCCCAGGGCTTTTTATATTCACTCCTCACTATTTCCCTTGAGAAAGGCATCCATTTCTCTCCTTGCTCTGTCCTACTGTTAGATATTCTAACAAAATATCTAATCACTTGTATGTTATGGTCAACAGAGAAAGATGTGGGTAAATAAGCACTTGAGAAAACTATTTTTACATAAATGATTGAAACATATTTAGAATTACCTTACCTATTCAGGATCGATTTTTATTTTATTTTTTTTTTTTTTTTTACAGCTTATCAACCTTACACAGGTTATTTAAAGCCAGAAAATATTTTTAGATTGTAAGAGTATTTTTGGAGATAACGATTTACTGATACATGTCCTACTAATTAATCCATAGCTGGGAGAAGAGGTGGATTCATACTTTTTCCAAGGGTATTTGTACATAAGTGAATATAAAGAACCTGACTGGAATTGGAACTTGCCTCTCCCATTTCCAAATCCAGGCTGTTATCCATTATGCTACCTCTACATGCAAGCTTGCACCTGGTATTCTTAAGTGGTCACCTATTTAGACATTGACCAGATGTGTAATTTTGATGATCATATGAGAACTGGTGTTTCAGTGAGATATAGCCGTAAATACATACCTATTCATGAAGAAGTAGCAAAATGTTTTTTCAAAATACCTGTTATTTCATTTATTTCGCATTTTGTTCCCAATCCTCATCTGTTTCAGTTGTTCTGACGTTTTTAAGAATTAATAAATTAAAAAAAAAAAAACTTTCTTTTCCTCGTGCAATTTTGAATTTCACATAGCATCTAATACAAAAAATCATTACTTCAACCCGGCGTGTTAAAAAGGGAAGTTACTCTAACTAATATTTGCAAAATTACTTCCCTTGGAAAACAAATTAAAAAAAATTGTTAATATTTGAATAAATAAATAAAAATTGTAATAAAATTATTTCTTTATTAGTGATATATTGTATCAAAAATATTTAAAAAAACAAAAATAAACTATTCGTTTATGAATTGATTGTTTTTCAACATGTTAAGATTAAATATTATTAATTCTTTTGCAAATTATAATTTAAGTGTTTGGTGTTCGTATTCTGTGCAATCATCAAGCATTTAAGAATAGAAAATGTTTGTTAAAAAAAAATATAAATAAATATAAGGTATTTATTTGAGAAGTTATAATGTTAATAAGCTTGGAGATTTTCTGATTGTAGCAATCATTGATGTCCTAATTGGGAAAGATGAACAGATGCAAGGTTCAGAAATTGAAAATATTCAAACAGCTATAGATATCATGAACAAAGGTTAAGTAGAGAATTCCACATTGATTTCAAGACCAATGAGTCCCATGTAGGATAAGCAAGTTTAAAACAGGTGGTTATCTGGAAGATCTTTCAACCGCCATATTAGCAACATCTGTTGTACACTAGTAGCAGTTGATTCTATAATAAGTGTGAATCCCTTTTGGAAGTTTCTGTATCTTTTCTGTGACATTTTTATCTTTCTAAAGACCATTTTGCCAAACAAGAGGATTTTTGAAACATGATAGGCTTTGACCCTTGCTACATCACCTGCCCAACACAGATGATCTCTTTTTGCAGCTGAGCTCTACTGCTTGTGGCAACAAATATTTAAAATGAAATCATTCCAGTGCACATTTAGAATAATGCAGAGACAATGCCATTGGAAATATTTGTACAGGTGTAGATAGTGCTTATATATGACTCGGAATTTGACTTCATAAAGAAGAGTAGAAAGTACGATGGCTTTCTAGATTTTTATTTTGTGACTTCCTGAGGTTTTTGTTGCTACAGACACATCTGTAAAGTCTACCAAAGTCTTTGTTTATCTTTGCCAATCTCTCTTAATCTAAGTCGGCATTAGAGAATATAACACAACTTAGATATTGGACATAGACTTCATGAATTTAAGTGCAGTACTAGATGGGTGGCAAGGTCTCATTAGTTTTCAGTTGAAATGGCTAGATGTAATGTTTTCTGCTAACAGTTTCTTCTGTGGTACTTCTTGCTTGTGGAACTCTTTTTGGCTTCTTGCTTTTAGTCAACTTTGATCTTCAAATATTCTTCTGTCTCTCAAAGGAAGAAATGATAACAAATCCTTAATGAGGAAATCATAGACAGCAAACCATCACAATTCCTATGCTGCCTGAAGAGAGCACAGACAATCGCATAGTGTGACATATTTCCCTCTAGCACCAAAGGCTAGAATTAGGAATAATGTTCTTCAAATGTGGCTGGGCTTCTTTATTGCACCTTTTACTAAATGGTAGTGGAATTTTGTGTGCGTGCGGTGATTATAGGGCACAAAACACTATTACAAAACCAGTTTGTTACCCTATTCCTCCATATACATGATATTAAGGGAAGCATATTTTTACAAACTTAAACCTCTTCAGAGCCTACCATCTAATTCCAGAACATATTCCAAAGACTATAACAACTCCTTTTTGGTTTCTAGAGTTCTTGCATGTCCCATTTGGTCTAAGGAATGCAGTACAGTCTTTCCAGAGATTTTCTAGACCATCTATTGCATGACCGACATTTTACCTGTGCTTTTATTAATGATATACTTATAGCCAGTTCCTCCATGGAGGAACATATGCAGAAATTACTGCTCATTTGTAAGTGATTCACAAAATTTGGGGTTACTAACTCAGTGAAGTGTGAATTTGGAAAATTGGAAGTGATATTCTTAGGTCACCACATCAACTCTGCTGGAATTTTCTTGGTTCCTTCTAAAGTAGAAGAAACTTTACAATTCCCCATTCTGGATAGGATGGAAAAATTATGACACTTTTTAGAAATTATAAATTTCTTTTGTAGATTTCTACACAACTGTGCACAGATATTTAAACAAATGTCAAAAATTGTGAAAGTTCTGTCTGACTCTGCTATGACAGCATCTTACAAAATTGGCCCATGTAGTTAAATTGTCTCATATTGCTTCAAGCAAGGAGTTGTATGGCAGTTAATGCCTCTTCCGATGGTGTAGGTGCCATCTTGCAGCAAAAGATCAATGCCCAGTGGAAACCAGTTTCTTTTCCTTCAGAAAAACTGTAGAACATTTGGACACCATCTTCTTGCAGCTTTTATTCATTAGGGGCACATGACATTCATGGTAGCAGTAGTGGTGTGTCTTGGACAATATAGCCTGATGGAGAGCAACCCTCTCCAGGCTGGTTTGAATTCAGTTTCCTTGTCCTAGACCAGTTGCCAACCAAGGCTGTAGGAAACAGCTAGTTCTGCTATTTACCCATAGCAGGGGGTGAAGAGACCAAATAACCCTCCTCAGGTTTTGAATTCAGAGTTGTACTTCTAGACCAGTTGCCACATAAGGCTATAGACCCTGTCTGTCCTGCTACTTACATACAGCTAAGGGGAGAAGAGATAGATTGCTAATGTGTGTGTGCTAATACCCTTGGGAAAGGGTATTAGCACATAAGTGAATGTAATGAACTCAACTGGAATTCAAACTCGGCTCTCCGATTCCTCAGTCTAAGCTCGTTTCCATTACTCCACCATACCTGCTTATTATGTGTCCCAGAAAAATAGTTTCCAGTAAGTGAAGGTGAAATATTGTATTTTGTTGCATGGTAGTAGCAGAATGGTAATATAAGAACAAAGGTGAAGTTATTGATTGTTGCGAGGAAACAAGTGTTTTGGTAAAGAAAAATAGGAAGGTGAGATATAAGGGTGGTCTGAAAAGTTCATAGGTTGACTATGAAGGAGTAAACTCTTGCATGCATTGATTTCAACTCTTCTTATTAATTATCATCAGTTACTTACTCCACTTGTTGCAGATTGTGTATCAACATGAGATATTTTTCTCCACAAAGTTCAATCACCAACAGCAGAGTTCAAAGAGTAAAGGCCTGACGATTGTGTCTAGCACAAAACAGACTGTCGCCTCTAAGTGTTGACTCCAATGTTCACTTTTATATTTACACATGCTCTATCTCTGATATTGAGCACTTTATCCCATAAATATAGCACACCTTAGGACTATATTTCTTCATATATTTCTTGAATAACATAAGGGATTAATGTTGTTGACCAGTTCTATAATAGAAAAATAACAAGATTCCTAACAGATTTTTACGAAGAATAGTTGAAAATGTTTTAATTGCAGATGAATGTAAATCTATTGAATTTTAGATGGTAAACTAGTTTAAGGTGGAGATATGTTTAGCCTTCAAGTCCTTATTGAAGTATGTAAAGAAAATTTGATTCAGGATGTTGCATCTCTGTTTTTTTTTTTCTTTTTTTTTTCTTTTTTTTTTCTTTTTCTGAAAAATAAACTGATATAAATTGATCTAAGAGATCATTTTTTTATGAAGTAAATGTTCCAATGTTTTTAGCTTTTAAACAATCTTTATTTTATTTTATTTTTTCTCATACCTGATTTCTCAGGAAAGAAAAACAGTTCATTGAATTTTTGTCCAAATAAAATTTTGAATGAAATGCTCTTAGACAAAATATATGGTATAAAATTCTAAAATGAAATAATTTCATTGTTACAGTTGTGACTTGAATTAAGATCCTCATCTTTGTCATTTTTCTATTTACTAAGCTTAATTCAGTAGAACATGAAGTGGTAGTTAGAAGATTGTTGTGCTAGCCTTCCAAATAGTGGTTGTCATGAAAATCTGTAATTGAAAATCTGGTTTTATTTGGGTTTGAACCTCTTTATACTTCAATATTTCCTGAAACATACTTATTATAGCTTAAAATTTAAATTTATTTTACATTATTGAATATTTCTTTCTTTGAATATTTTATTTAAAACAATTGCTATATCTTAAATAAAATTAAAATCTCATGATCCATGACCCCTTTTTATCATGGCTAACAATAGGACAATTGCTGGCCAATAATATAAGGTCATTGACTGCTGACCAATTCATGTGACCAACAAATAATCTTCTTTGGCTGATTGGAAGGCACTGTGATCTGTCCAAGAATATATAAATACTGTGAATTCTATGTTCAGTCAGATCTTCTGATGGTCCTCCTTATACACTTCGTCCACATACAGGAATTTCTTTGCATTTGTCTGACTGGTGAATAATTTTTTCTGTCAAATCAGTGTTTTGTTTTTTTTTCTCCTCTCTCACATCTTTCTGTCCTTGCCTTAGCATGAATGCGAGTATACCACAACACTGAGATTTCAGTTTGACAAAGTCATGTAGAAGCCATCCAGAAAGTGAAGTTAAACAGAAAACTAAGATTGCTTGACTATACAGGTCATCATAAAAGATGATGTTAATTCATTCGTCTGTTCAAAATTGTACAAGGTTGCAACTTACTGGTGGTAGAAAACAGTTTTGGAAATGTACAGAAAACAGTTAATGTTTAGTGACACATGAACAAGAACTGTTTGTGAGTGCAATAATGACCAACTTTTTTTTTTTTTAGGTAAACACTCATATTTTGTACTCTCTCTCTAATATATATATATATATATATATATATATATATATATATATATAGAATGTGAGTAAAAGTATGTCACTTTGGCAATTAATAACTAGCTTCAGAGATCTACCTGTTAAAAAGTATTTTATAACTAAAAAAACCCTTCCCGTGATTCTCTAGCTGGAGAGCTTGTGTAGCAGATCTTTGTTCCACATCTTGTTGAAGACCTTTGAGATATCAAGTGCTATGGTCCTTGCAATGTGTGTATTGTCAAGGGCCTCACTAATTGTGTGTGTAATGGTTGTTAGAACATCAGCAGTGGATCAGGCTGATTGAAACCCATACTGCTTGTCGCAAAAAAGGTTGTTCCTATCTAGGTGCTTGATGACCTTGTTGATTAAAACCACAAAAAGCTTACTGATGATACAGAGAAGACTAATGGGCCTGTACTAGAACAGGGAGAATTTGTCACCTGCGTTCTTGAAGACAGGGCATAGGCTTATGACCATCCACAGGCTTGGGAAAGATTTCTCCTTCAAGCAGTAGTTAAATAACTTTGCTAGGATTGGGGATAATTCTGGGTTGATATTGTTAAGGATAGCTACTGGAATTTTCTCTGGGGCAGTGTTTTATTTTGTGTTGTCTTTTAAGTCTAGAGACTTCTCTTACTGAAATGAGTATATTACTGAGATTGTGCCCAGTGGGAACTTAGGGAGGTGGTGTCCTTTGAGTTTGAGGCAAAGATCAAGGCAAAGAGCTTTTGCCTTGTCTGTTGAGGAGAATATAACCTTATGGCCATTTATAATAGTGGGCACAGCCACTTTTCCTCTGTTCATAATTTGGTTGGTGATCTTCCAGAATTGCAAGATTCAATTTGTTTATTTTCAACCTTGGCCTGGACAGTTTGTGCATAGATGCACTTTGTGTTTTCCAGAACTCTCTTACATTGACTGTGGACAGTTCTGAAAGTATTAAGGGCCAGACTACATCAGAGCCGACTGTTTGGTTTTTGCTGGAATTTTTTGTGGGGTATAAAACACTCCATTCCAGAAAGAATTCATTTGGAGATGAGGGCAGCAGTTTTGGGAGTAGCATGTTTGAAGAAGGTTGGCAGTCTGCCTTTGCATAGTGAAAAACTATTTTATGCAATGGTAAATCAGGGGATGTCATTGGTTTGGAGTCAATCTGGACACTAAGGAATGGTCTGATGTGCCAGTAGGGGAGGGTAAATGTTTGCTGAGCATTTGTCAGAGCAGGATGTTAGAGAAAGGTTGAGGAGGTTCAGCTGCTGTCCCATCGCATCTGGGAGTCGGGTGGGTTATTCAATGCTCTGCGTTAGTTCATAGGCGATGGTGTGTTCTCTGCAGTATCTGCCTTCCACATCTGTTTTGTTAGAGTGAGTTCACCACTCTTTGTGGTGAACACTGAAGTCACCGTATATATGAAAACTGGCTGAGGGAAATTTGGTGAGGATATCATCAATCTTCTGATATTTGATCAAAGATTACAACCCTTCCTCCTGAGGATGATACCAAGCAAAGATGAATGTGGTACTATGGATAAGTGCCACACGGAAGTATATATGCAGGAGATCATGGTCCTCAATTTTTGTGTCCCTGCTACAGAGAAACCCATCGTCCTCAATTTTTGTGTCCCTGCTACAGAGAAACCCATCCTTGGTGTATGCACTAAGTCCATGACTGTTGATACAAGTTGTTTTTTTGTTTTTTTTTACAGTGTATGTGTGTACATTCAGAATAGAATGTTGGGCTACTAGATTAGTATCTAGGTTCAATCTTTTTACTGCTGAATTAATAAAATGTAACTGCCACTTCTATTTCAACAGTTTCTTTTCTCACACTTCCTGCCTGTGGAATTCTCTTCCATTTCCTTGCTTCCCTGATAACTACAATCTTCAAACATTTAAGTGCAATGTCAATAACCATCTTCTGTCTTCTAGAACCTTATTCAGTTTTTATCCTTTCCTCACATCCCTATACCGAGTATTTTCACTCACCTTCACTCTCTGTAGCCCCCTGCATACTTGTGTCATTCCCACCTTGCTTGGGGTGAAATATATATAAAAAAAACAAAAGTTTGAATGTTCTACAATCCTTAGTTCCACCAGTTCTAACCTTCCTGGCTAAGACCTGCCATGATAGGCAAATTGTAGTGAATCACCCTCATCCTCTACATATTCCATTTATGAGATATCAGTTCCACTTGATAAGCTTCTTCCTGCACATTGCTACTCTGTGGAACCAACTCCCAAGAGGGTGTTTTCCTGCTCATTACAATCTTGACCTGTTCAAGTCCAGGATTAACCATTATCTTCCCCACGTATCCACCTAAACTGTGCCTCTTACTCTGTAAACCTCTGCTCAGAGTGGCTTTCAGGTCTTGTACAGATCATTGTCAAAAAAAAGACTGTCCTATTCAGATAAATTCTAAAGAATTGTTAGTAATTCAGGTTTCGAGGATCCGTGGTAAAACTATATAACTTATCATATTGACACTTTTATTTACCATAACCAGACTGATGTAAAGAAGAATTTATTAGAAAATGCTGCATAATTCAATGAACACTATGCAACACTTATGTTTATTTGGCCCACTGGCATGCAGATCTGTTCACATGGGAATAATACTAACTTTTATCAACTGTAAACATCAAATCAAAATGGACATAAGCAGTATCATATGGGAGATGAAATTTTATCTCATTGCCATAACTTTTAATTTCTGTATTAATGTAGGGGGTTAATTGTCAGTAAAATAACCCCCAAGAATTATTTAAGTGTTATACCATTTAATTAAGGTTTATAATTGAGTGTTTATTCAGTAAACTGCTATTATATATCATGACATTGTACTTCTCTCTGTAGCCTTTAATTATGGGATATGAAAGATTAGCATGAAATCATGCAGTCATTACTACTATATTATCTGGTTGACTATGTAATATGATGGGACTGCAATTTGATTATTTTAATTAATTTCCTCAACCATAAGAATGACAATACATCTCAAATTTTAGGTAGGATATTGTTTATTGTTGCATTTTATTTATATTATGGAGGTTGGCCCTGAATCTTGGAGAAATGTCTTTGTTTAAAAGGTCAAATTTGATGTCACAATTTAGTTTGTTTTTCTTGAGGTTCTTTTCCTCCTTCTTTCCACTCTTTTGCTTCCTTGTTATTGTTTTCCATTTTTCTTTTCTTATTCCTTTTTTTTTTTTTTTTGGACTTTCTTTTCTCGCCTTTCCTTATAAAATACAATGTACTTACTGACATGACAGTAGTTGCTATGGTTACACTGTATAAATGTGAAGGGCTTTTATTCACTGATCTCTGACTTGTTGTAGAATTGCCTGATTTATTTCTCTTGAGAATATACTTTGCATCGAGCAGATAATTTTAATGTAAGATCTGCTGCCAAACAATTCTTGGATCATTAGAAAGAAACCCTTTTCCCTTCAAGGGATGTGAACCCTGCAGAATTATTGAAAGGTGTGCATTTTAAAAAATATTAGTTAACATAACCTAAGGTTATATCGGGCTATAAACTTCTTAATGATGCATTTATTTTTATTTTTTTGTAATCTATCATGTGAATATGAATGCTTTACTCTAAAATCTATGTTATGAAATTTAATGGTTGTGTATTTTAGGTGTGTGTGTGTGCATGTTTGTATGTTAATGATTAAGAAGCATGCAAATATATGGTTTTATACTACAGATGTTTATTCTTTTTTTATATAAACTGTAATGAAACAAAGTTCTCAATGTCTATTAAGTATGTGTTTTCTTTTTGGTCAAGGTTAGGGTAAGTAAGTATAAGCATTGATAAAATGATTACAGTCAAGTCAGCCTTGTGCAGAGTTGGAATGACCAAAAAAGTTTGTACATTGTTGTTGGAGGATTTAAGCATGGTTATGGTAAGTAAGGATAAGCACATTTGAGTCAGCCTTGTAAAGAGTTGGAACAACCAAAGAAAAGGTTGATTTACTTCATAGGTGAAGATTTTGGAAAACATGTGTGAGTGCCATGCATTGGAAAGTGGAAAAAAACGTTCAGTTATCAGTGGACTGGAGAAATGAATGTGCTCCATTAGGAACATAATTTCCATGAATTGCTACATCTTGGAGCAAGGGAGAGAAAGAATTAGGAGGAAAACATTTTTTTTTTTTTTTAATAGTCTTCAACAGCACCACCTGTTTCCTGAGACACTGCTTATGTAGGCTAAGCTAGTCATGTGATGTAGGGTTGCAGGCAGTTTCAATTAGCATGGGCATATCAACTTGTGTGTGGTCGAGTGCTGATGGCAGTAGGGGATACTGATCATGGTGGCAGTGGTACACTAAATCAGTGACAAGTGAACAATGCAAGGGAAAATATAATAGTGTGAGAGAAATAGATAAGTGTTAATTTTTGTGTTCTTGTTTTGATATTGTGAAAATTCCAACCACATGGGTCTAAGAGAAGATGGCGTGCCTGACTGAAAATGAACTACATGCTCAGTGGCGACTAGCAGGCATAAGGCCACCCCAGACTCTGTGTTTGAATGACAGTTTATCTGAAAACTGGAAACTCTTCAAGCAGAAGTGGCATAACTATGCCATTATCATGTATTTGCACAGCCAACAATGACAGTACCAAACAACATTGATATTACATGACCAAATTGTTTTAGGCATACGGAATTCCCAAACACAAGCAGAACTGCTAAGAGTGCAAGCGTTAGTTGCAGAGGCGAGTTGGCATCTGCAAACTAATAAAGAACGCTGCTCAACATTCTTGAGTTTTAAGACTGCAACAAGTGCACAGTCACTACAAAAGTGACTAAAATACAAATAGTTATGCCACTACAGAAGTGGCATAACTATGCCATTATCACATATTTGCATGGGCAACAAGGACAGTACCAAAACTGTGTCACTTCTCCACATGTTGGGTGATGATGCCTTAAAGCCTTATGATGGTTTTCATTTTCCCACACCCAATGAAAAAAGAAAAACAGAAGAAATTCTTGAAGCATTTGACAGGTATGCAGTTGGTGAAACTAATGTCATGTACAAATATATTTTGTTTCACAAGAGGAAACAAGTGACTGAGTGCATAGAAGCTTTTATAACTGCTTTGCAGATGCTAATAAAAGCATGTGACTTTTGTGACAACTGTGTTGTGTTGATATTATATGACCAAATTGTTTTAGGTATATGGATCCCCCAAACTCGAGCAGAATTGCAAGAAGTGTGAGTGTTGCAGAGGTGCATTGACATCTGCAATCTAATAAAGAATGCTGCTCAACATTCTTGAGTTTTAAGACTGCAACAAGTACACAGTCACTACAAAGACAAAGAAGAGTCCATAGAGAAAATCAAAACTCAAAAAAGAATGCTAGTTCTGTACTTCTTGCAAGGGAAGGAACAATGTCCAGCTTATGGAAAAACGTGTCTGAAGTGCTGATGTACGAATCACTTTGTGGCAAAATGGAAGTCAGTGAAGAATCAGGTTCAGTGTGCTCACAGCAACTGACTGGAGATAGGAGCAGCAGTCTGTCAGACTTTGAGCATATGGATATGGTTGTAACTGATGGGAAAGCTGGCAGTCTCGCACATGGGACAATTCAAGCTAAAATGCTGGTGGACAAGAAAATAATTGTTTCAGCTTGATAGCAGAGCTTCAGTGAATTTAAGTGCCAAAAATATTCATGAGAAATCTGAAGCCCTCTGACAAGACCCTCGTCATGTAGAATGGGACAGAGATGAAACCACTGGGTAAGTGTCATGTAAAACTGACAAACCCAAAAAACGGAAAGTAGTATGCTGTGAATTTTATGTTCATGAAGGATGACTTGCATCCACTCCCAGGTGCAATGTCCATACAAAAAATAGGCCTGGTCAGCATGAACAAGGGAGTTCCCGATGATAGCTAGAGTCCCAAAACATGATACAAGGTCATACCATATCAACATTGAAGGGGAGCTGCACCAAAGAAACCAGATCAACAAAGGAAACGGCAGAGGCACCACCAAGTCCATCCATGGAAATTTATCTGTACCCAGTCCAAGGTGATCCCCTGGGCGCTACTTCAGAAAACCAGTCCAAAGCAGAAAATTTGACACCCCCACCAGCTAAGAAACTCAGACAATGAAAGGACCCCAAAGACACTTCATGAAGACGATTCAGTGAGGAAAACGCATTGTGGGAGAGGATTCAGAACACCAGCAACACTAAGGGACTAGTAAAAAAAGAAAGTTGAGTAAAGGGGCAGAATAAATCCTGTAAGGCAAGAGGGCAGTCTACCCAGTGAATGCCTTGATCACTCCTCTCTTGCTTATTCCCGTTTGGAAAAAAAAAAGGATTTTTTCAAAGGGGAAAGATATTTCATAGGACACTTATGTAGGCTAAGGTTGTCACATGATGTAGGGTTGTGGGCAGCTTGAATTAACATGGACTACTGTGAAGATGGATATGTCTACATGGGTGGTCAAGTGTTGGTGACCATAACCAATACTGAACATGGAACACCACCTAATGACATTTGATGAAGTTAAGTGGGGGTAATAAAATTCCCGGTTCCTTTATTCTTAGCATCATGGGAAAAAAATTTTATTTTTTTTAAATTCATTATTATTTTATTAATTTGATTTTATTTTCCCACAATTTCTTTATTTTCAACAATATAGTAAAATGGAGAAAGGTAAAATTTAATGAAAGAATTTGGATAAGCTTTTCAAGATTCTGGCCAGAGTAGTTATTACAATGAGAACCACTTGATCTATTGCAAATTGAACAATGTACACAAAATTCTTTCTTGCTTCCATAGAAATGTTCAGTTCTCAATACCTTTGAAACTCGCTCCTCTTTGAATCCTCTCTTTCAGTGTCAGACTATCAAACAAATTTTTCCTTTATACCATAAAGAGACATTTAAATCAAGCATAGCTGATCATATATGGAGGAAAAAGTAGTCAACAACACTTTTACAATAAAGTCAAGATAATTCACAGAAAAAAACTGTAGGATGACATAAATGAATCTGTGGAGATGCTAGGCATTGACAACCTCCTTAGTAGACCAAGCACAGAGAAGACCACCTGCTGGGAGCCTCTGACTAAGGAGAGGGCATGAAAAAATTCCATCATCTGAGTAGGGACATTAGGCTTAAGGTTTCTAAATGACCTCATAGCCTTATAGATTTGTAACAACAGCCTTACTGCTAACAAGAAAAAAATAGTGGAAGTGATAAAACAACAAATGGAGATAAGATGTGCCTGAGATGACAAGTAAGTTTTTATTTCCAATGATATGCAAGTTTTGATCATTTGCTTGTTCTGGTGTGTTGTGTATCAGTTGTGGGAGACTGAGAGATCACTTGGGGTATAAGAGACAAGGTAGTAGTTGAGATAGACACATAGAGAAAAACAAGATGCGTATGTAGTTGAGTGAGATACTCATGGGGGAAAATATTCCATGGATTATCACATTGTAGTAGTTGAGTTTGTCTCTGATGCTACTGGTTTTGTGACTGGCCAAAAGACACCACTGCTGATAGAAGCACCTTGGTATCACTGCTGATAGCTTGAGCAGTCATGTAGTCTGCTATGCTTGGTTAAGCTTCCCTGCCATGGTGCCCATCACTAATGCCAGCTGTCTGATTTGATTTTGTGGATGAAATCAGTATTGGCTTTATAGCCAGTGAATGGTTCAGAAACAGCTCCTGCAAACACCACATGTGCCCTTTTTCTGATTAATCAGAAAACATATTTTATGACCCTGGTATTTTGGGGTGGTATTCGGGAAGTAGGTGTGCAATGCAGGACAAAATCCAAGTATGATTTTGTCCTATGAGTTGTGGATGTCGAAGTGAGCACTTTTGAACTAAATAATTGGAGTTCTGACAGTGTATGGTAGATTAAGGCATTGCTTAAAGCATATTTGGTTTCCTGTCAGTTGAAAGTTCGGTAGTGCTGAAAAATTGGATATTTTGGTTCAATAGAAGAAAAGAGAAAAGCAACATGAAGCTGAATTAAAACTCATTATTATCTGATATGAGTTATCTCCCCTAAGCATAAAAAGCAAAATAAGAAAAATCTACCCCTGTGGATTGAATAGTGTTTGGTTCAAAATTCTGAGAAAGTTACATTACATTGCATTTAAATTTTTGAATATCAAAGTTGACTGGGAAGCGAGGAGAATTCCATTAGAGAGAAGAGCAATAGAAGAAACTATTAGCATAGAACTTACAGTTGCATCTTGCCATTTCAACTGCAAAATGATGAGACCTTGTTGCCAATCTAGTACTGCACTTAAATTCATAAAGTCTAGGTACCACAGAGCAAAGTTCATCAGAACAATTACCATGAAATATTTATAGAAAAAGCACATGGAAGTTATGTTACAGATATGGGAAAGTGACTGAAGACAAGATGGTAGGTCAGGACCAATAACATTGCAAATTCTTCTTTGAATTTTATCAAGAATCTCTAAATAGATGAGATGTGGCAGCAATATCTAAAGCAAGAATCAATGGTAGACTTATAAATGTGTAAGATAGATTCTGTCAAAAGGTTGTCTAGCACCACACATAAACAAACTTTGCTAGAAGCAGACCTAGCAATTGATTCTTTCCACTTCATGTCAGCAGAAAATGTTAGCTGGAGAAAGCACAATAAGTCACTCTCCTGGAGGTTAGCATCAGCCATACGGATGAAAGGTGAAAATGATCGTCTCAAATGATTAAAGAACAGATTTGTTTTGGAGGTGTTAAAATTAAGAAGCCACTCCTTCCCCCAGTTAACAGATCGTGGGTGATTTTTGAGATCAGCTACCATTGAACTGATCAGACTTAGTATTAAGACCTATACATTAGCATAATTGTGAGATCTCCAGTGGCCAAATATTTTGTATACCTACTATCATGGGAGGTTGAAGGTTGATGTTATTCCTGGGATCATTCAGACTTCTCTCATTCTGTTCGTTTTTATCACATTTTGTCAGAGGTGAGAAGATTTTGTTTTTTTCCTTTTTTTCTCGGTATATGTTGCATCTGTCCTTTTTTTTTTTTTTTTTTTTGTTTTTTTAAGAAAAAATAATTTTTGTTATTGAATTTTAACTGGTTTTAATCAAATGTTTGCTGCTTTGTAATCATAGTAATACAAGGATGTAAGAATAACAAAGAATTGCTTTCCTTTTGCTTCCCTCCAAGCAAGGCGATAATGCCACTAAGATACCAGGGGTTACTGGGAGTGAAAGAAAGCAGTTAAATGAGGAGCACATGTGGTTTAAGAGTATGAATTCAGGTAAGGACAGTTATTTACATAACCACCATTCTTAAATGAATTTTAACTACTTATTTAGATTTTCTCATAGTTCAAGTTTTGTTTCCTACAAATGAAAAAAGTGAGGGAAAACTAAACATTCAGGCAATTTATTTATTTTTAAACACTGGTGAGAGGAAAAAATTAGATTATATTCTATATAAAAATGATATTAAATAATGAAGAAAATTGAATGAAACTTATGTTGAGATAATCCTTCCATTTGGACAAAAGTTTTGACTTTTGGTAAGTTGGTATCTGTTAGGAAGTGGAATTATCCTTCAGGTTACATTCCATTACCCACCCAAGCCTATGGGTGTGTGGGGTGGGGAGGTCAAACGGCAAGAAGGAAACAAGTTTTAAAATTTTTTCAGTTAAATATGAAAACTAATTTCATTTTTGAACACAAGATTTGTACTCGTTCACACACGCACACATAATCATCATTATGATTTGCAAGTCCTCTACTGGATAAAGGCCTTTCCCAATTGTCTTGTAACCATGACTGTATTATTTTCAGGTTAGGCCTTCCCAGTTTAAAAAAAAAAAAAAAAGAACTTTTTATTTCAGTTCTCCCTATTCAGTTTGGTCATCTTCTTTTGTCTATTATCCATTGGAAAACATTCACTTAAGTTTTTGCTCCATCTGTTATCCTTTCTTTTTGATATGTGTCCTGTCAACCTCTATTTTTTATATCAAGTAAGTGTCATACCATTCAAATACACAAATATTCTCTTTGTTTAGTGAAAGCAATTCTAGACACTGAACATCTAGCTTCTTCTAGGTCAACAACCTAATAATTTAAAAAATGATGGCAATTAAAAAAAAGAATTTCAGCATAATCACCTTCCTTGTCAATACATTTAATTCACTATTGAATAGTAATCCCATAGCTTGAGCATTATACAGTGAAAATTTCAGATCAAGATTCAGCTCATGATATTGATGCATGCCTATATATACCTTCACATGTATAGCTGAGTGTAGGTATGCAGACACCATCTTTTCCTGTATATTGCAAGAATTGCAATTAGACTACATCAAACTTGCACAGCATGACCTTCACACTAATTTTAAAATCACTAAGGACAAAGCTTTACAAAGAACCTTTTGGATTCATGCCTTTTCAGCAGTCAGCATTGTTAACTAATATCAGTCACAAATAATCAGCATGAAAATCATTTATTCCAATTGCATTTCGACATTTTGATTCGTTCCCATTGTCACATGATTTGTTTCTACTCAGTCTGTACATTTTTTTAATGCCACATCTCTTCAGGACATAAGTGATTGTGGCTCTCCACAAGTTCCTTTTCTTTATCTGTGAATTGCCATAAGATTTTGGGAAAGTAGTGGAATGGTTTCAAGTTCTCTTCTTCATGGTACAGAATTCAGTGTTGTCTGATAGGTGGCCATTCAAAGCTATAAATTTGATTCTGCCCTGTTATTTAACCCATAACTTAAGAAGAGATGGCATTATGCTATTTCCAAAGTCATTAGTACAAAAGTGAATGCAACACCTTGAATTTGAACTCAGCTGACCAGTTCCAATTTCAATGCTGATAACTGTTACACTACCCACACAAGTTCTGTACAGCTGCAGATCTGAAAATTGTATTTATTGGAAAATAGAATATTTTCTGAAGATAATGTAAATAAACATTGTAACATTTACAGTTTAATACAATTCTTGTTCAGGCATCAAATATTGATTTACCTTCTGACCAGATTTTCAAAATTTATTTCAATTTTCAATAATCTGTTTTTACAGAAAAAGCTTTTTATCTTTTTAAAAAGGCAGACATTTTGAAACTTTTATTTGTTGTTTTAATTTTTTTTCCTTTTCAGTAAATTTAGAATTTAAATTCTAAAATATTTAGTACAAATTTTTGTTACATTTTTAATTCTCTGTAATATAATCAATAATTATATCATTTAAGATTTTTTTAAGCATATCTACATTATTTTCAAGTCTGTTACCATAGAGATATTCAGATGTGTGTGTACACACCCCAACAGGTATACAGATATATATACATATATGCATATACACATTTATATATGTACATATACATCACTCACAAACACTAATATATATATATATATATATAATATTACTCTGTCACACATTCAGCAGATGCAGCAGTGTATCAACAAGTACTTATGCAAGTGGCTTGAATTCCCCACCCCTGCTTCTTCAAAGTGGGACTCTATACCAATGCCGGAAGCCTGTAACTTCCTCCTATCTCCTCATTGGTGGAGGAGTTCAAGGTCAGGAAGGTACACCTTCACATGAGTTCATCTGCAGGTTACAGCCAGATATCAAAATTGGCACCAAATGTTCAGCAGTACAAGCTACCCAAAAAGAAGCAGAATCCAGCTTGCAAACCAAGGAGTTAGATTACGGGAGTGACCCAAACCAATTGAACTGGAGTTTTGATGTATTTGTGAACAGCTACTGCAGTTTCTCAGTCCAAACAATGTGCTTGGATGACATGGAGTGATATTGATTCAATGAAGCGATTATGGAATACTCTGATTGCAATGAAGCCATTGGCAATATCATTCCTCCTGTGATCTACCTATGATCTACTAAATGCAACCAACCTCAAGCTGTGGGGGTATACTGACACCAATGTATGAACATTATATCAAAGTGATCAAAGCACTCTACGCCGCATGCTCTCTGCATGTCCGCTATCACTGCAGATGTAAACGTGGCATCATAATAAAGTGCTGGAAGTGGTCATGGACTTAGTCAGTACAGAGTGTGAAGCAGCCAATAAACAGCCTGTAATGGCGAGAGAACCTAAGATCCATTTTCACAAGGAAGGTGAACACCCTGTGTGAAAGACCCAAATAACTCTGAACATAACACTACTGAGTGGAGCCAGTGATTGGAGGGTGTTAGTTGATCTTTGAACATCTCTGCAATTTCCGGTACCCATCATTCAGACAGACGCATGTCCTGACATTGTAGCATGATCTGATTCAAATAAGTGTGTCCTCCTAGTAGAATTAACAGTTCCATGGGAGGAGAACAGGGAAGAGGTGCACAAGCAAAAGAAAAATCCAACTGCATGGAAAAAAGGAGGTGGACATGTCATGTGCTACCTACTGAGGTCGGGTGATGTGGATTCCTTGAACAGTCAATTGTTTTCTTCCTTTTGAAAGTAGAAATTACTGGCTGGTGCATGAAGTGTGCTTCACATTTTCTTCAGGTAACAGCTCAACAGGCATTGATTTGGATCACGGTCAAGATCCCAAATAAAAAAGTTAACTAAAACCATGCTTGCAACACAATGCTACTTTTGACATGCAACAATCTGTTTACTTTCCATTCTGTCAATGATAACAGTTGCTACAAGTGCATTGTGTATTGGTTAACAATCAAAAGCATTCGTTTTTAACACAATGTTGTAAATCTGACTTACAATAGCATGAAAAAATCAGAGAGACTAACATGTTTACACAAAACAATACCCTGTCTACTGGCAAAAGCTGCTGATGGCACCAGGGGTGGCAGTACTGCTTTAGCTGCCAAAACTGTGTTACCTCCCCAGGTTGGTGGCTGATGAGGGCAGGATGTCACATGTGCTTTCACACATATGTAGGAAAAATATTTATATATATGCATACACATACACACACACACACACACACACACACACACACACACACACACACACACACACACACACACATGCATATATTTCAATGGATAAATTATTTCCATTTTATATTTTTAATTTTTCATATGCACATTGTTTTTGATTTTATCAACTGCACAATATTGTAGGGCCAGTTGGGCACTGTCTGTGAGAAAGAGAAAAGATAAGAAAAGAGCTCCCAAATTTGTTGGTGATAGTCTCGGACTCAACACGGAGACCTACATCAAGTGCTTTGAGGAGGTAGTGCTGCTCTAGGTCAAGAGGGTAGCTGCTGGAAGACCTTATGTCTGGTAACAGGACTCTGCACTATGCCACACAAGCAGGAGAACCCAGTAATGGCTGTCAGACAATTTCTGTGACCACATCACCCCTTACATCTGGCCACCTAACTCCCCAAACTGCAACTCACTTGATTATTATGCATAGAGGGCAGTTGAGCGAAAAACCAACAAAACACCTTGTAACACCAAAGGTGAACTGAAAGCAATGATTATGGCAGATTTCACCAACTTAAACAAGGATACAGCCCAGAAGAGATGCAGGAGATTCCGACGTTGTCTGGAGGTCATGATTAAAGCCAGGGGCAATTTTATTGAATAACTTTACTTTTTAGTATTTCAAGATATTCTTGTTATTTTTGTAAATATATCTAAAATGAGATGTCAGTGTTATTTTCATTTTTGTGTAATTTAGATGACAATTTATCCATTGCACCATATATATATATATATATATATATATATATATATATATATAAATAAATAAAAGCCTAGTGAGCCAGAACCTACCTACCAAGGTTTCACCTAATGGATCTTCAGGGTACTACTGGCTGGTAATACAAGTTTTCTTGTGCCAGCAGTGTATGATACATTGCCCAGCTGGCAGACCTCCACATTTGGAGTTAGCCTCCATTTTGTCCATTGTGCCAGAAGAGAGGATCCCTCCAATACATATTGAACAGATTCCCCAAGTCACTAAGTGAGGGATGCTATAAGTGGGGTGCCATAAAGAATTTTAGAAGCCATTGTAACAATAGTCTCAAGGAATCTCTAAACAAACCAATATGAACCAAATAAGAAGCTGATGAATTTTGTCAGAGCCGAAGTAAAGACATTACAGAAAAAGAAAACATCCCTCTTCAGTTCTGCCCTGGACAGGCAAATGAGAGTAGATATAGGCAGGCAGCTAAAATTGCCTGTGAAAATAATACAGACTAAGCTTTGTCCAGACATGATTATTTATTCTGAAAAGACCAAGCAAGTCATCATGTTAGAATTAACAGCCCCCTGGGGAGAAAACACGGATGAAGTCCTTGAAAGGAAACTTGGGAAATATTTACATATTGTAGACGAATGTAAAAGGCGTGGTTGGCAAACTAGTGTGAACTGATTGAAATCTGACACAGGGGCTTTTCTGGATGGTCACTATGTAAGATGTTGCCAAAATTAGGTGTAACAGTTTTGGAAAAAAAAAACATGGTTATTTGCTTAATAACAATGGCAGCAGGAGAAGCCTCTAGATGGTTATGGCTTAAAAGATCAAGTGATTAGCAGTCAGTAAGATGAAAGGAAGTTGTGGTTGATATTTTTTTTTTTTTTCAAAGTGGTGGGTAATATGGCCTAAGACTACACCTGGCAATGTAGTCTTGACTAGGGAGCAGAATTAGGGTACCCTAAACCATTGTTACCTACAGGTGATCTGTAGCTAAGATCTAGCACCTGTTTGCCCCCTTTTCTGCCAGGGTTACGGTTTTGTAGATGTCTGTTGGTAGATATGTATGTGTGTGTGTGTTTATATATGCATATGTGTGTGTATATGTATATAGGTATGTATGTGTAACTGACACAGGGGAAGGGGCTAATTTTTTTGCGGTGGTGGTGGCTGATTAACATGAATGGAAACAGGGTAAGAGTAATCAGAATATGATTCATGCGTGCGTTTGCATGTGTGTACATATGTGTATACATCTCAGTGTGAGAAACAAATCGTTAGTTATCACTTAAAGCTGAGTGCATCACACAGTGTGTGATTGGGAAGATGGAGAAAATTCTAGCTAACGGAAGGTACACAAGTCGATACCCGATCAGTACCGTCTGGGTCACTGCGGTGAGTGGGTATGATGTTGAAGGACCTGAAACCCCTAATGAACCTTGGCTAGAAACATCACTGATGATGTGTACCAAAGCATCCAATAGATGCATTTTACGAAATATAAACATGCACATACACACATATATATATATATATATATATATATATATATATATATACAAACAAACACATGCGCACACATATATTTATACATACATACATACATACATACATATATATATATATATATATATATATATATATATATATATATATATATACATATATATATATATATATATATATATATATATATATATATATATAAGAAGGCAGGAGCGTACAACAGCCGAAACGTTGTGATAAATATGGCAACAAATTGTGTGTGTGTGTATATATATATATATATAATAAAGGGTTCAGTTCAACATTTCAACCATCTGAAGAAGGCCGGAGTAGGCTGTTGTACGCTCCGGCCTTCTTCAGATGGTTGAAATGTTGAACTGAACCCTTTATTTCGCTCACTGGGGTAGACTGTTCTAGTTCCATGTGCCATGTCTAATGTATGTCAGTTATCTCCTGTTAATTCCCCTCTCTAAGTTCTATCCTGTTCTGGGTCCTGTCACTGGATCTAACCAATGCCTTTATCCACTGTGCCATGTGTCCTTGAGGACATCTGTGTATAAATTTCTGGGTATTATAAATCTAATGTCTTCAGCAACCATTTTTCCCAGTGCTCATAATGCAATTTTTGCTGTTATCATTGTTTTTTTTACCAGAGCTCATATTGCAATTTTCATTGTTATTATTGCTTTCCTCTGGCACTCCTTATTACCGGTTCCCATATTGTATTCATTTCTATGCTTGGTTGGCTCAGGAGATTTTTGTGACCTAGCATATGTGCTGATTCCTTAAGTTTACAAATTTTCCAATGATATTCTTTGTCTATGATTTCAACCTGATCCCACAGAGGGTGGTGATTTTCTTCTTCTCCCTATATGTGGTCAGCCATGCCTGATTTTTCCACTTCTCCTTGTGTTACATCTTTCTGGTGTTCTTGAAGCCTCACCATAGGGGGGCTGCCTGTCTCCCTTTTATATTTCTTTCTGCATCGGCACAGTATAGCGTACACACAATCTTTAGTCATGTTCTCTATGGGGGGATCTTACCCAGGAGAGATATCTGCGAAATGTCATCCAGCTTTTGAAGGTTGTCCTGATGTTACATGGACTGCAGATCCTTTGTATTTTCTCTGATAACCCCTTCATATAAGGCAGACATACTGTTTTCTTAGTGTTGCTGTCCTCTTGTACCCACCTATCCCAGTTTATTGGTGCTGCTGCCATGTAGTTGCCAGGGTAGTTAAGTTGTAGGGTACTACTTATACGGACCAATTATTTTTTCTCAGTGTTGTAAGCAGCAGACGATCCATTTCTTTACGCTATATATTCACCATTGCTGGTGATAATGGCGAGCTCATTGCTAGGCCCTCATCCTGTTGATATAAAGGGTTTAGTTTGACATTCCAACCACCTGAAGAAGGCCGGAGTGTACAACAGCCGAAACATTGTGATAAATATGGCAACAAAAATGAGGACAATATAATGTAAATAGTGGACATAATACCTCCTCTCAGAAATATAGACATATATCTTTTTTAAATATGACAGATAAGGAATATTTAATAAAAGATGTTTGAAAGAAAGGTTGCTTCCCTAATAGAGATATAGACAATTTTTATGTAACATAAGGATTTATCAAACTGTTGTTCCACACTAACAATCACATATAAAATAAAATGTGATGATGAATTGGCAGGGTTGGCTCTAGAGTCTGGACCCGCCAACCCGCAAAACTTTGATATGAGGCCCCCTCTCTAATACATGTTGATTTCAAAGTTTCCTAGCCTGGGGGCCACAAGAAGGAAAATTGGTGGGAAGGGCAGTGCTTTTTTAAATTACCCAAAATCAGAGAATTATCCAATTTAAATGGAAATTTTGGTACATATTCATTAATTATTTACGTTTATAATGAAAAGATTTTTTTATTGAAAAAAATCTGAGAAAATGTTATTCTTTTTGTAATAACCACCAATATTTTCATGACTAAATTTTACTCAAAAAAGAATATTTAAGTTGCTAGAAATGTAAATAATAGACTAGAAATTTTATTTTAATTACTAGCCATGAACTTCTGTTTAGTATTACTATGAGTAAAAAAAAAAAAAAATATATAATCAGATCCTCCTAAGTAGATGATCTTGGAATAAAAAATGATTTTACCAAAAGATATATTTACTCTCTTAATTCATTGAAAAGAACTGATCAGAAAGAAAATTAAAATTTAAAAAAAAAAAATAAGTGCTACTGAAAATGACAAAAACCCCCCAAAAACACTCCTGAAACAAGTCCTTTTGGGGGCTCCAACCATGTCAGGGGTTCCTGCATAGTACGCACTGCATATTTTGGAAGGATATTTCAATAATCCAGAATCTATACTGGCAGCAAACGATCTGCATAGGGATAGAAAATGAATTCAGTAAATATACAAAAATAGAAAAGTGTGTAAGACAAGGATGAGCCTTCTCACCAGACTTATTCAATCTATATCTTCATAGACACTAGGTGTCAACTCGATAGCAGCAAAAACAAAGCAAAAAGAACCCCACTTTCAATAAATATTATTTACACTTAAACTATTGTCTTCATCTTGTTATTATCACAATGTTTTAACCTTTTGAATCATCTAGCCTTCATCAATTGCTTATCAATCCAGAAGCCTGAAGGTCTTGGCAAGGACCACTATTATGGACATTGTGAGCTGGCACTACAGAATCATGAATGAAGAGCTGTACCAAATAACAGAAACCACATCACTTGAGGACTATCAACAGCAGCAACAACTAAAATGGATAGCACATGTAACTCAAAAAGAAAATGACATTCCACACTACTTTAAATAAAAGGTTAGGCAGTAAATCAAGACTGAAAAGAACAAGAACAGCTACTGGACCTGAGAAACCTATTTTCCTGAAAAATTGTTTTAAGAGAAAGATTTTATACATTACAATTGAAAGCATTATCGGCTGATAGGTCAATGAATGCCAAATATTACCATTACTATTCAAGGTGTTTTGAACTGAATCTACGGAGGAAGATTGTTGTTCTTCTTCTGTCCATATGTATGGACATCTCATCTTGTTATTTAGTGCTACTCACTTATTACCCTGTTTCCATTGAGTATAAATCTGCACTACCCAACCCAAGGATTGAACTACTATGTCAGCAAATTCATGAACCAATGCTTTAATCCGCTATGCTGTTGTCAAAGACTTTCTGGGATTTCTCTTTCTCTATGCATTAATATCTCCCATATAACATATCTTTGCTAGGCCTACTCAGGGGCTCCTGATAGCCCAGCATATGCACTGATTCTTTCATATGTCTAACTTTACAGTTTTCTTCCCTGTCTAGTATTTTTTACTTCATTTCACAGTGATTAGTGACTACCCTTTCCCTCCATACATGATCAGCCATACCTGATTTCATTCTGTGCAAATTATTAGTACATCCAGGAAGGCGAGCTGATTATTTATTTCTTCTACTATTGTGAACTGGGCTGAGACTACACAGCTGAATGTGAACAATCTACCCCCTACTATAGATTAAATGGTTTAGTTTGAAATTGTCTGAAAGTTACCTGGATCACCAAGCACCTGATTAAGTCCAGAGGGCACAGTGGCTGAAATGTTGTAATAATAACAACAAAGATGAAGAGAATAGTCTTGGGGAAAATAAAGTAAATAATAATTCTTCATCACAAAAATTCAGTCAGAAATTTCAATGAAGAATCCTAAATATGGCAATTCCAATTTTTTAAAAATTCTAACATGAAATTTGTTTATTTAATGATTTCACCCCAAGCAAGGTAATAAAGTCACTTGGATGCAAGGAGCTACGATGTGAGAATATGAGAAAAAAAACGTTAAGAAGACAAAAGATAATGATTGATATTGCATTTCAATTTCTGAAGATCAAAGTTGACTGTGAAGCAAGAAACTGGAAGAGAGTTCCATCAAATGAGAATTGCAAGAGAAGAAACTGTTAGCATAGAACTCATGGTTACATCTAGCCATTTCAACCGTAAAATGATGAGACTTTGCCACCATTTTAATCTCACAAATAGTTGAGTGGATAAGGTTAAAATTTGACCTCCAAGTGACCAAAATTGGCTAGAAAGCAAAAAGCTAGAAGAGAGTTCCACAAGTAAGAAGTGCAAGAGAAGAAACTGTTAGCATAGAACTTATGGTTACATCTAGCCATTTCAAATGTAAAATGATGAGACTTTGCCACCATTTTAATCTCAAAAATGGTTGAGTGGATAAAGTTAAAATTTGACCTCCAAGTGACCAAAATTGGCTAGAAAGCAAAAAGCTAGAAGAGAGTTCCACAAGTGAGAAGTGCAAGAGAAGAAACTGTTAGCATAGAACTTATGGTTACATCTAGCCATTTCAACTGTAAAATGATGAAACCATGGCTCTAATCTAGTACTGTGCTTAAATTCTTAAAGTCTACTTTAAATTTTTATTCTCACTGATTTTTTTTTTAATTCCAGCATCAAACTTCAACATTCATCAAGCATTTGATTCATTTGATCTTCTTTTAATATGGCTCCTTATTGATGAGAGTGAAACTAACATGGATCCAAAAAGAGACCAAGTCATAGAAAAGTGATTAAACAGCAAAAATCTGTTCACAGTAAATGAATCAGGTATTATCCAATTAAGTACAATATATGTTCAGTGGAAGACAGGTCTAGTGATTGTGATGGCCAGGAAAGTTTTAAAATATGTTGAATAGCATGTTGAGAGGCATAGGAATCATGTGGGCAGGAATTATCCTGCTGGAACATCACATCATACTCCTGTTGCAGGAATGATAATAGAAAAGGTTGAAAAATGTTCTAGATCAACACAGTGCTGTTCAGGATTCCCTCCACAAGCACCAAAGATGAGTGAGAATAGTAACTTAGGGTACCACACACAACAATTTCTATGGTTGTATTTGTGCTTCATGTTCTGTGCTACACATGCAAAGAACTATCACTTCCATGAAGGCAAAACCTGTTCTCATCATGGAACATGAAAGAGTGCCATTTGATCCTTGATACAAATCTGGTTATAGGCATGCATAACCATAGTTATACTGCAAGAAATCTATTTTCAGCAGTCTCAGTTGATACCACTGGGGTCAAATTTTCCCTGATCCATGCAATAGATGCCATGCAGTTTTGATTGATAATCCTGGGGTGGAATTTGCTCTGATCCATGCTGTGGATGCTATGCAGTCTTGTTTGATAATCCCTGGATCACATTTCCTTGATCTCTGCTGGGGATGCCATGTGATTTGCCATTTCTCCTATTAAAATGAGCACCTGTATTATATGGCTCTCCCAAAACCAAACTTTGAGTGTAGGAATATTGATTTAATGACTGTTATCAACATTTGAAACACCACAAAGTGACACATTCAACAGACAGCATTTCCCCCAAATGACCATCCTGTCTCTTGTTTGTCCACATCCGACCTTTTCATAAATGGCTTTAACTGAACAAAAGGAATATTCATGTATCTCTGTGGTATGACACCTGATGGATAGAAATATGCAAGTTGGCAGGACATATAGCAAGAAAAAAAGAATAACAGATATAAGCAAAAGATTGAATGTTTTCCAATAGATTCTAAACAGTAAAAGAGAAAACTGAAGATGTTGAGCTGAAATAAAGAGGTTTGCTGGGGTAAGACATGGCAGAGAATTGTATACAGTCTTGACAGAAGGAATTGCCTTGGACAATTTTCAGATACTGGACTATTACAGTATATGTCACTATCTAAAACAGATTGTGAACTGGTAGGAATGTTACTACATTACAAAATGGGTGAAAATTTAGGAAATTTCTTCAGTATACCTACTACCCTTGCTAGTATGTAGAAACTGTATCTATATCAAAACTGGTACATTCTCCAGGGTATTAGACTATTGGTTACCCTCAGTGTATTACCATGCAGTCATGGGACCACAACACACGCTGTCACAGAGATGCACAAATTCTCATTCTTTCATACTCTGATGTTGTATTATATTAGTACAGGTAATAAATTGTAGCTTAAATGAGTCTCTATTACTTGGGCGTTGCTGTATCTATATCAAAACTGGTACATTCTCCAGGGTATTAGACTATTGGTTACCCTCAGTGTATTACCATGCAGTCATGGGACCACAACACATGCTGTCACAGAGATGCACAAATTCTCATTCTTTCATACTCTGATGTTGTATTATATTAGTACAGGTAATAAATTGTAGCTTAAATGAGTCTCTATTACTTGGGCGTTGCTGTATCTATATCAAAACTGGTACATTCTCCAGGGTATTAGACTATTGGTTACCCTCAGTGTATTACCATGCAGTCATGGGACCACAACACATGCTGTCACAGAGATGCACAAATTCTCATTCTTTCATACTCTGATGTTGTATTATATTAGTACAGGTAATAAATTGTAGCTTAAATGAGTCTCTATTACTTGGGCGTTGCTCGTACAATTCAAGATACTGCTAGTTAAATCTGCCGTTATTGCTTTTTGCACACTTCAAAATGCAAACCTGTTTTTCCTTGTCACTGCTTTAGCCCTCTTTCATCAGGCCAACACCGTTGTCGACCAATCAGCGTTCTTCACTTTATTTCTCAGTTGCCCAGGTAAATAGCCTCCACCAACTCAACCAATCAGCACACGACTTGCTATTGGTCGAAGCATGCCAAACTGTACAAAAACCCTTGTTACCGCACATACTGCTGGAATAGCTAGACAGGAGAGTAATGTCATTTTCAAGAAGCAAACTTGCCAATGCCATGTGTCACACATTGAGATAAGACCCTTATTTTCCTATGCACCAGATGCAAGCCACTCTGGTTCACTTGCTTTTATGTTCACCACATAAATCCACTGGTATATAATCAGTGGATCCTAGTAATATCAAATATTATATGTTATATGGACATAACAACAGATATGTGCACCATGAAAGATGACATCCTGTTTTGTTTACATGGAAGTTTTTGTCTTTATTTTCTCTTGAAACTAAAGCCATTATACAATAAAGACAAAAGCTGTCCAACATTTGGATATTTCTTTATTATATTGGTTGTCATTGATCTAAGCTTTCAGCTCAAATGAGTCATCATCAAAGTGGTTATTTGGACATAACAACAGATATGTGCACCATCAAAGATGACATCCTGTTTTGTTTACATAGAAGTTTGCTATGCACTGATAAAGGTCATGGAATAGCAAACACAGGTTGTAAATTCTTAATGCGGTTCTATGACCACATGAGAGAAAGAAATGTTATCAACAGGAACATATGTTTAAATGCATTGTAATATGTTGTGACTGGTTTGAAATGTAATTTTGTTGAGTGTAGGTTGTTTCGTTTTAATGTAGATGGTCTCCAATATCTGAAGGTTCTTTTACTGTGTGTATGTGTGAGTATTATGTGCTATCAACTAATATCTGTCTAATATTATGTACATGGCTATGTTTTTCTAAGAAATGTTGTTTAAAACGACTAGGATCAGGAAGCTGACAAGTAAGTCTACAAGAGAGTGTTGTTGTAGTAAAACCAAATTGTAGTGGGTTTATTACAGGTATCAGAGATACAATTTCTAAACAGGCATGTAAATTGATATACTACATTGGTTTTTTGTAGAGGATTTAGTTGTGTGGTTTTAAAGTTATTGGAGACTATGCAGTCAGTTGTCTTAAATTTTTATAATATATGATGAGCTTAACTTGTTTATTATTATCAATGGGTTTAACATTTCTACCTATTATGTCTTTGAGTGTTGTTTCAACATGTTTGTAATTATTATGCATTTAGTCACACTAGTATAAAAGGTAATAGTGTTATCCTTATTTTGATGTATGCTATTGTGGTTACGATTATTATTAACATTATCAATTTTGCTAATAGTATTATTAAGTTTTAGATACATTTTAATTTGTTGATCAATGATGGAATAAGGGAATCCATTATTAATGAGTAATGTTGTGTTATAGAATATGGCTTTGGAAGAAGATATCATTTGTGTGCATTGGATTAAGTTTTTTATAATAGCTAACTTATATTGTTGGGGACATTCACTATTATAATTAAGAAGACACGAGTTAATGCTAGTGGGTTTCCTGTATAGAGAAGTCGTAAATTTATGAGTGTTGGAATCAATAAATACATCAAGGAATGGAATTTTATTATTTATGTTGAGTTCTAGTGCAAATTTGAGGATGGAGTGACTTTCTAATTTGTTTTTAAGTTGTGTAATGTGATCAATATTTTTAGCTAAAATGAAAATATCATCTATGTATCTTACATATATAGGGGGTTTATTAGTGTCATTAAGTATTTTATTTTCTAAATGTGCCATATAGCAATTAGAAAAAAGGAGGCCTAAGGGGGATCCCATCGTGATACCATTTATTTGAGTATAAATGTTGACGAGCTGGGTCATGAAAAGGTACTTGAGTACTACATGGTAATAATATAGTTTTTTTTTAGATAGCAGGTTTAATATTAATGGGTGGGAGAGAAGTGTGATGGTATGCATCATGGATAATGATGTCAATCGTTTCATCGACAGGGACATTAGTAACTAAATTTTGTACATACAAAGATGCAATTGTTTGGTCTTACAGCATGAAGAATTTGTACAAATTCATTCGTGGAGTTTTACACCAGCATAAAAAGAAAAAATCGAAAAATATAAGCAGTAAATTGCTGAGAAGTGGATGAACAGGCCTGTTTACGAAACTCTGGAGTTGGGATGCTAAAGGTAACATCAATCAGCTAAGTGACAAACCTTTTACTCACATTAATCATATATATATATATATATATATATATATATATATATATATATATATATATATATATATATAATAGCAGTATAACCCATCTTTGATTGGGTCTTTCATTACTGGGAGCAGTTTAAGTTTAAAGTCAGCTCACCCGAAAATCAATATTAGTAACAACAAACTGAGGCACATCCACAAATGGGGGTTTAACAATTTGAATGGGGGGAGGGTCCTGAAAAGGGAACTGTATCATAATAATAATATTATTGTAATAATTTAAACTATTTATTTTTATTAAAGATTTTATGAAAGATATATATCCAAGAACAGAAACTAAATAGTAAAATGTTGCTGAGAGTTATAATGGACAGGAAGTAGTGGAGAGCCATCGTCGCCAACAATTTGGATTCAAAACTGGCACTGAAGAATTACCTATCAAACAAAAAAAATTTAATCAAATTGGACGAAAACTGGAAATGCATAAACAACATTTGATTACACACACACATTTTGTGAGTTATATATATACACATACACACACAAATATCCAAACTCCATACATACATGCATGTGACACTTTACTATGTGTACACACACACTTGGTATACAGATTCCCACTTTCATTAAAATTCTCATTTATACACAAATTTATATGAGCATATCCACACTCTTATATTTTTATACACCTATACAGCCTCACATATTTTCCTCTTCATCATGAAAGACATTCTTGCCAACAAATACAAAGTTTAAAGTTTTGGGTTTTATTTTTTGATTTCTGCTTTTAAAAATTTGTTTTCCTGATAAAACATTCAGAATTTGGTATTATTTAGTTAAATGGCTTCTGTATTTTCCTGCAATGAATTAGGAGAAATTTCTCTGGTGTAGTGGTGGCAGTGTTGAGGTCAATGAGTGAGTGAAGCATGTTGAAGATTAATTTTCAAGGAAATTTAATTCGAGTTTTACAAAAAGAATTAAGCAATTACTAGAACGTCTCTTGATGAAAACCTGCCAAAATTTCCACATTCAAAACTCTTTAACAAAACCACAAATATGACTTTGAGAATTTTTACATTATCGTCTCACACTAAGTGGTGCCCTCTGGTGGGCACGTGTTTAATATTATTTTTTTTCCCTGTTGGCATTCACTATGATGCTTAAATCCTTTAGTGGGCAAGTTTTGAATACTAAATTTAGTGATTGACAAGACATGCAGCTCCAGTGTTGACTATTGATAAAAAAAATTGAATAGACGTATAAACCACCAGAGAAAGAGAAATGAGATGAAATGTATTGATGCAAAAGTTTCAAGCATATTTTAACTACAGAATCTTTTATTCATATAATTTCATAGCATCATTATTCAGTTATCAAAGTATTCTCATTGACTTTCTTTTCTTAGGCTATGTTTGAAGTAAATTGTATATTCCATCATATAAGAATGGGTCTTTAGTGGAATTTGTTGGTTACAACCTGGGAATGATTGCTAAAGACCTCCCCAAATTTATAGATAAATCCTTCAGATGCATGCTGGGATTTCTTCCTAATGAATAAAAAAATTCTCAGCCTTATACCCACATTTTTTGTTTTTTCTTGCCTTGAAGTCAGAAGGTTATAACAACTTTATCCATTTTGATTTGTTGTCCTATAGTTGCTTTGCTTTTTACTTTTATTGAAACTTTTGTTCAGTTGTCCTTGTGATTTATTTCATATCATAAATGGATTTTAATATAAATCACTTTCCTATGATTTGGTCAAGGACAAGGTTTTTTGCCAAATAATTTATTCTTAAAAATGTAACATTTGTATGCAGTATGTCAGGTAAATATTCACATCTGATTACAACTAAAACCAGAATTAGAAATTTGAGAATGAAAATGATCTGCAAAGTATGATTCTGTTTGGTTTGATTCATTTTTACCCAGTTAAAGTGAAATTGTAGCAATTGTGAGTAAAATGAACTCGTTCAATTATGGAATGAGAAGGAGAAATGTTTGTTGTTGATTTTATTTTGTTGGAATCAGATTGAAATAATATTTAGTCTGTTTTCTTTGTCAGATTATAACGAATATGCAGCATTAATATTTTATGAGAAGGCATAAAAAAACAATGTCAAAAATCAGTATTACTTGAATTCTAACTGAAGTTTTGTAAATTGTTAAATAAGACAGTTTTCCAAATATGTTTTTTTATTAAAAGTCTAAATTATATTCAGGCAACAAATGTGAATTTAAATTAATGCAAACACACACACACACACACACACACACACACACACTAACAATTTCTAAAGAAAGGAATGGATTTTCATTTATTAATCCAACAGTTTTTCACTATTTAAACATTCTTTTTAGTGGATACTCATATTTGAGTAGAGGCTCCATTTTTTTATTAAACAGTATATTCATTTTTTGTCTACCAGCCTGAATATTTGAGAAATCTTATTAGAAAAATCTGTGCTTTCTAGCAGGATTTGAATCTGCATTCTTATAGGGGAAATGTCATTCGGGTAACATTTTTGTAATAAAAATCAGTCTGATTAATAAATAAAAAATCTATTCCTTTCTTTAGGAATTTCCGTGTTTAAAGGCATTATTCGGACTTTGCTTGGCCATTGAGGCACTCCATAGCCATGAAATCAAAGCACATCAGATCTAATGATGGTTTCCCATAGGAACCAATAAACAAAAAAGAAAAAGAAATGAGGAACCATTAGAATAAGAAAGGAAAGACCAAAAAACCTATGCAATAATCTAAAGTGCTCAATGTTTAAATCAAGATGACTAAGACAGAACAGTAACCTTAACCAATAACACTGTACAAAAGAGATACTAAGTAGTGATTTGAAGTGAGCCTCTCCTACAAGGCCCATCATCATTGGCAACCAAGAGTAGAAAACTAACAAAATCTATGACCTGATTAATTCTCATTCATAACCTATATGCACCATGCAATCATGTTTCTTTTTCATTTTTAGTGTGGTGTGCATACAATTTGCTGTACATATACATAAAAATTTCTTTTAATTTAGATGGTTTTATGGGAATTAATACCTCAATATGTCAGGTAACTCACCAGATAATGAGGGAGCTATGGAAGAAAGGAATATTCTCCTGTTTTCATTTCCCCCATTATCAGCATTATTATATCCATGATATAATAACACCTTATTTCATGAACAGAACAGTTGAAAGAAAAGGAATGACAAACATGGTTTGTTCTGAGAGAGGATTTTATGTAGCTACGTCATACATGCAATTATAATCACATATTTACACATGTCCCATACAGAGAAAATATAACACATATACAACAACAACCAGTGTGAAAAGAAGAGTCTCTTACTTGTAATAATTCTCAACAGTAATTTGAGTTGCTGGAGTATTTTTTATTGTTTCTGGAAAAGTCATATTTTGGATTCTCAGTAGAGGTTTTTGCAGGTCGGATTTATCTTCTATAATACTAGTTAAGACATATTCCTTAAACAGGAAACATTGAGTCATGGGTTTTTCCCAACATGTGAACTGTGAGCCAGAGATAGATTCTATATCTGATGAAGGTATATTCACAAATAAAAATGGCACCATTGGCTTATGAGCTGATCCTTTGGCAGCTCACCCCTGGGTGAGGCATGGCCTCATCTGTACTAAAAAAGCAATTTCTCAGTTTGAAGCTGACTGACAGACTGGCCACTTTCATCCCTCTTTGAAATGATGTCACTAGGTGACCATCATGTCACCTATGTAACTTCATCTTAACCAGATTGAGATAATTGGTTTTTGTATCCCTAAAATTGGTTTTCTATTATATTTTTTCTATTTGCTTCATACAGAAAAGAGAATGAACAAGCCAAATTCAAAATATGACTGTGGCTGTATTGCACTTGGCTTTCTTAAAGGATTTAATCTGCTGTGTGTTATCTCATCATCAGATATCATTAACAATTTTTTTATTGTATGTCATGAGTGAGATTTGGTCAAACCACTCTCTAATTACCTGCTAAGTAATAAAATGCTCTTATCTCTATAGTCAACTTTGATTAGAGGCCATTCACTCTCATCATCATCTGAGCATAAAGACTGGGAATGATTTGGTGTTCTCATTTAAAGGAATAAGTATGTACAAATGTGTCAAGCTGAAGAAAACTTGCAAAGTGATCATATTCAAAAAATGGCTGAGAATAAAACTTCCAAACTGAAAGCAGTGATTTTTTTTTTCTTCTGACTCCAAATCCTCAGATGGTCAGTCATATTTCACCCTTCAAAGACTTGATAATTTTGATTTCTTTGAAGATAAAAGAGAATGATTTAAACACAAAACAAAATTAGATTCAACTATTTGAGACACCATTGGGTTGTAAACAACATATTATGATGGAAATAAAATATCGTAGCAAGATGACATGTGCCCCAACTCCTACCCTCCACAATATAAGGTCTCATCACATAATTGATTTTTAAGAATACAAGATTTTTCTGAGTTATTTTTTTATCCTTTATGATGGATTCTTTTTTACAGGGAAATTCCACCATCATTGATAATGAAGCTTATTCATCTGAATTTCTGGGATGAGTTGTTACATTGTTTTCTTCATCTTTGTTTTTATTATTACAATGTTTCAGTTATTGTGCCTGATGGCCTTCATCAGGTGTTTGTTAGTCTTAACAGCAAGACTGCATCAGCAACAGTAGGCAGGCAATAAGAACATTAGATTGAATAGCCTAGTGAATTAAATTGATAGTTTGTAAAATTGGTGCTATTGTAATTGTGAATTCCAGCTTTGGGCTGAGTAATCCTGGCTCAGACTCGGTAGAAACAGAACTGATCAATACTTGAGATCTATCTGGACAAGGACAGTGAAATGAGACCCACTGCAGGAGCTCACAATCCTGGACTACTTGCCCTTAGTAGCTGAACATTACCAACAAAATTGCCATGGGCTTAGCACCTATATTAAGGATGGGTTTATCTGTGGCAGAGATGAAAAAACAAACAAGGACTCTGATCTTCCCTATTCATTTTCACTCTGTCATACTCAGGATGATAGATATCTGGTTGAAAATTATCATACTGAGAGGATTGATATCCTCACTGAATTTCAGTTTTTACGTCTGAGGTGACACCAATATTTACCACAAAGGAATGGTTAGTCAACTCAAACAAAAGTGATGAAGAAGAGACTGATACAGCAGACACTTCTTCATCAAATAATAGATCATTGAAGAACCCACCTGCATTCCTGGGGGACATCAAGCAAACTTCCTTGACCTTTTCCTCACATCCTGCCCTGAAAAGAAAAATTCTGGAACATAAGATCCTTCTTTAATCAGTGTTGAAGTTGATACCAAAACAAAGTCATACCTTGATATGCCATTCCATAGAACAATTTTTTGCGAAATGAAGGCAAACTGGAACAGTTTCGGATCTTACATGGCAGAAGCTCCTCACTCAAACTTCTTTACACATAATACCTCTAAAACTGCTGCCCTCATCTCAGAATGGATCCTTTCTGGAATGGGGTTTCTATAACCTAGAAAATTTCCAGCAAAAACCTAACAACCAGCCCCAGTTCACCTATGAATGTGCTACAGTCATACTTCACTGTAATCACTACTACTATATTGATCATAAGGAGCAGTGTAGTCAGAAACTTGCTACATTCAGAACTGTTCACAATCACTACAAGTTTTAGAACATGCAAAGTGTATCTATGCCCAAGTGGTTCAGGCCAAAGTTGAAAACAAACTTATAGGATCCCAGCAGTTTTGGAAGATCTCCAACCAAATTCTGAATTGAGGTAAAGTGTCGGTAACCACTATTATAAAACACCCCAAGGTCATCTCATCCTTGTTAGATAAGGTGAAGCTCTTTGCCTCGATCTTTGCCTCTACCTCAATGTTAGATGACATAGGTGATCCCCTTCCTGACTTAATCTGTCTCACAGAGCACAATATCAGTAGTACTTTTATTACAGCCTCGGAAGTCACAAGATTTATTAAAAGTCTTGACTTTAAGAAAGCCATTCGCCCAGGCAAAATCCCAATTAAGAATATTAACCCAGAATTATTCTTGATCTTAGCAAAATTGTTTAACTGCTTGAAGGAGAAATCCTTCTCAAGTTTGTGGAAGGTGTCAAGTGTATGCCTGGTTTTCAAGAACGCACATGAGCACTCATCCCCTCACAGGATAGGCCCATCAGTCTCCTTAGCAAGTTTTTTGAGGCTATAATCAAGGTTGTTGATCACCTAAATAGGAACAATTTCTTATGCAACAAGCAGTACTGGTTACAATTGGCCTGATCCACTGCTGATGTCCTAACTAACATTACTCACAGAATTGGCGAGGCACTAGACAACAAATACATCTCAAGGACTATAACATTTGATGTTTCAGAGGCCTTTGACAATGCGTAGCATAAAGGATTGCTTCTCAGGCTCTCTAGGGTTGGAACCATTGGAAGAGTTTTTTCAATTATAAAGTCCTTCCTAACAGGTAGGTCATTGAAGGTAGTATAACTCTTACTTTTTCACTTTCTCTTGTTTTGCCCAGTTTTTTCTCTCCCCATTTGCTATTATGCAAGTTTGGAAGAATTGTTCCAGCTCCAAAAGACTAAGTTTTGCCAAAGGTGCACTACAATGACCCTAGATAGAAATGTGTCCGTCATATGTTCAGATGAGCTTAATAATAACATTGATAATTCTGTTGCTAGAAATAATTATCTTGCTAATCTTTTGATTCTTTTTTGCTTGCCAGAATCAAAAGAAATGGTTGTGACTATGAACTTTTCAGCCACTCTATAGCTATAAATTTCCAAGAATTTTTATCTGGTCTTTTTACTGTGTTTAACCAATATTGTAGCTCTGAAGTATTTTTGAGTTAGTTTCTACATAATGAGAACGTTTCACATACATGCCTTTTTAAAAGGTTGACAGCACAAAGTAGCTGCTTGCCTGATTTTAGTTCTGCGTAACTTGTTAGAGGTGCCAGCTTTCTTATTCAGTGGCTGTCAGAACTTCTTGTGAAGAAAGATGACAGTAATTGAGATGATATTATTATTGAGAGCAGAGGCAATGAAGTAAGTGATCATAGATGCGTGATATGTCAGTTGGTGTTAGAAATAAAAGAAGGAATCTCTTTTTGGCAAAAGACATAAATATGTTCAGCCAATATTTAGTTACTTATTTATCAAGAATGTCACCCCTTCATCCTTGCCACTCAAAATTCTCAACCTTTTGATTGTTAGATTTTCTCATCATAATTTTCTGCTTCTGTGTGTCGAATGACCAGTTGAAGTAAGATGACCCTCCCCAGTGAGAAAATACTGATTAACAGTTCTACCTGAACAAAAGAAGGAATAATTATTTTCAGAATATGATTGATAAAGAAACTAATTGATTTGGCAATTTTTCATATGTTGTACAAAGATTAAATTTACTTAGTAATGCCTGGGCTAAAATTTTCAATTATCATTAGAATTTAGGGTGGGGGGAATTACTTTATTTGTTTTAAATATGAAACAAGAAGGGTGGCATGGAAAACAAACAAATTGGAAGAGAGAAAAAAAATGTCTTGTTGATATTTGCTTCTCAAATAGTGTGACTTTAAATCACTTAAAATAAATTTCAATCACTTTTTTATTACCTTTAATTTCACGTCTTAAAATTATTTGTCTAAAAAGACAAATAATTTTCAAACATGACCATCTGAAAAAAAAAAATTTAATTTCTGGATTTTTTTAAATTAAAAAAAAAAAAAGGAACCATTTCAACAGCTTAATTTTTTTTGTATTTGTTAAAAGGAATTTTTATCTGCAATTAGTTAGTTGCAATGCATTGTGGGATAAGTGGGTTTTTCTGGATTTTTGAGATTTTTTTTCATTGGAGAAAAGTAAATTTTTTTTTTTCTTGGATAGAAAATATTTTTGAATCAGGAAGGAACAGGATTAAACGTATAATTTGCTTTTATCCAGGGATACTTATTCAGGTTAGTTTGACATAAGGTTAGAAAAGGTGAGCACCTGAGAACAATCAAAATCACTACATTAACAATGTAGCTAAACACCAGGAAAGTGACTTCAGCAGACTAAAGTTCTCCATTGACATGAAGTGAAAAAGATTCTATTGAATCAATTGCAAAATCTGCTGTGAGGAAAGTTGGTTTCTTGTGTCATGCGAGACAATTTTCCTTGCTAGAATCTATCTTACATATTTATAAGTCTATCATTCACTGAGGCTTCGAGTATTGCTGCCACATATGGTTTGGTGCTTCTGCTTTGAATTTAGAGATTAGTAATAAAATCCAAAGAATCTCTAATGTTACTGGTTTTGACCTGACATCTTGGCTTCAGTCACTTTCCCACCACCATGATGTTGCTTCACTGTACATTTTTCTATAAATACTTTCATGTTTAATTGTTCTGATGCACTTTCCTCTATGGTACCTAGACTTTAGGAATTTAAGTACAGTACTAGATTGGCAGATAGGTCTCAATTTACAGCTGAAATTGCGAGATGTAACCATAAGTTCTATGCTAAGTTTCCTGTATGGCACTTTTCACTTGTGGAACTCTTTCAGTTTCTTGCTCCCAGTCAACTTTGATCTTCAAAAATTTAAATGCCTTGTCAATTATCTTCTCTCTTCTTAATTCTTGTTCTTTTATTGTTCTCTCTTTTTAATAGATTTTTTTTTTCTCATATTCTCTCTCACTCAGTAACTCCTTGCTTCTTGGTGACTTTATTGCCTTGCTTGGAGTGAAAGGATTAAAATAAATGTTAACAGCTGATTAACTTGTTAAGCAATGTTCTATGGCAATCACCTTTATAGATGAAGATAGACAACCTAATTGTTGAGTGTTTTGAGTGCAGTCTGGGGTCAGCATTTAAATCAGTGGGGCCACAAGTAAGAATTCACACACTAGAATTAGTTCACATCATTTTCATAGTTGGGTGGTTGTAAATGATTTATGGGAGTGTCAGACGCCCTCCACCTAGTGATGGCTTTGATCATAGATATATAAATCAGTAAATTATGAAAAACACATTGATTTTTGCACAACAAATATTTATTTATTTTTCAGTTATATTTTTATATGACCATAAATTTAATTCAGTGTTAAATAACCTTCATGTTGTTCAGACATTATGCAGTTAAACATTCAGATCAGAATTTAGCAAATAACTTGGTATCATTATTTGCTGTTGTGATTCCACTACTGGCCAAAGTCCTTTCCAAACACATTTCATTATGATTATGACTGTTTTCTTCTCTGACATGTCTTAGTAACAACCACACCCCTTTACCTCTCCCTCTTTTTTTTTTTTCAGTAATAATACTAATAATTGATACTGTTATATATTTAATTCTGGTATTATCTGTGTGACATATGCACCAAATGGGTGTTTAAGTGTAAATCTTGTATTGTTAAGTTCTGATATTGGAGGATAAGTGCAGAGTGATTTTTAGGACAACTAAAATGTCCTCTTGTAAGAAATACACTTTGTTATATATATAACAAACAGATATATCTAGGTCTGTTATATTTTTGTTTGTCTTTTTCTTCACATGCATTTGTTTTTAAAATAGTGTGAATATTTTGTATGTTAAATAACTTTTAATTTAAAAAAAAATATTAATGAAAATTTATTGTACTAAGCTGCACCCCCAAATAAAACCAACTGTACTTTGCACCCCCTTACCTGTTTGCACTTTCCCCAAAATTTGGCTTTGATTGATCAATGTATGGCTATTTTAGAGGGTGTGACAGACAAATGGACAGACTAACAAAAGTCACATAATTTTATATGTAGATGTTTGATAGTAATTTGATAGTGATAGTTGCTAAGGTTTTTATTTGCTGTTTTTATAAAATAGAATTCTTATTCCTTGACAGATGTTTTGAGGTTTGTTTCTTTGCCATCTACAAAGATATACTCTTAGCTCTTGTAATGCATTCTGGAATTCTTCTACTGCAATTCTCCAAATAACCTGACCATCTATTGCAATATTTTGGCTTTTGATTCTCTTGATTATCAGAATAAAAACATTTGTTCACACAAATAATCTGGGCTTGTATCATTGCCTTTTGAAATGAAACTCATAAAAATTGCACCATAAATCTGTATTTATTTTCTTTAGTTAATTTTTCTTTACAAATTCAAATTTTCAATCCATTTAACATTTTACATTATAATCTACATGTAATTAACTGTTTTATTTTTAAAATAATAATTAGCTTCTTTTTTCTTTTTTTTTCAAACAAAGATTTTAAACAAAGATTAACCAAGAAAATTTGCAGCTGATTTTGAAAGTTTTAACCTTGGGTTTGTTTGACAAAATTTTTACTTGATATTTTCCATGTATTTATTTTCGTAGGTTGATTTTTGTGGAGTAATTGGCCATGATCAAGTGTAATTAGCAAAAATGCTCAACAACAGAATTGTCAAAGTTTCCAATTAGCAATAAAAAGAACAGGGCAAAATAATACTAAGCAAACAACATACATGCAAGTTAAAAGTATGCAAAGCAACAGTAATAAGGCAAAAATAAGATAAAGTAAGAATGGTGCTCACATGCAAAAGGGATACAGTCAAGTGATTACAGCATTCTAACTTCAAGACAATAAAGAACAAAAATATGGTGGATGAGACTAAGAATTGGTCCATTTTTATTGGTTAGGAAGATATCCCAGCATGCATCTGTACAATGTGTCTATAAATTTGGAGAGGGGTTGTTTTTAGCAGTCATTCCTTTTTGGATTGGAACAAACAGATTTGCCAAGAGAAGGTAAATTTATACATATCTTCAATACCATAATTTTGCCTTGTATAATATAAAGGAATACTTTCTTTTCAATATTTCTTTTTTTAATGTTCTTCTGGCTCCAATGGGTTTTATAAATGTTATTATTTTCAAGAAATCTTTGACAAGACTGAATATGTAAGAAGAAACTTGAGAATCCTCTGAGCTGCTGGGTTAGTCTTGTGGGAAAATGAAATAAAATCAATAAATAAAGGAAAAGAAAAACAATTTCCCATGATGCTAAGAGTAAAGGAACCGGAAATATGATTACCCCACTTGGCCTTTGTCAAAGGCTGTTAGGCAGCAGTGGTTAAGTCTATAAAAGACAAACATTTAACTTCCTTGCCCTCTTTCTCCAAGATGTAGCACTATGCGGAAATTATGTTCTCACTAGGAGGACAGCTTGTTTCTTTGGCACACTGATCTCTTAAGTCTTTTCTTCACTTTCAAATGACTGCATTCGGACATGAGTATGTGCCCGACAATTTCAAACATTCTTATCCTTACTAACCCTAAGTCCTGGACCCAAAAGAAAACAGGCATTCCCAAGAGACACCAAGAACTTATGTAAAAGAATAACTAAATGTTTTGTAGTAGAAACACAAGTCTTTTGTATGCTTCTTCTTAATTGTATTTCTTTTCCAATATTTCTTTTCTTAATATTCTTTTGTGTATTATAACTGCTATCATTCACAAGAAATCTTTATGGCAAGATTGGCAATGTAAAAAGAGACTAGACAATCTTGTGAGCATTTGTGCTGCAGCTCAAACCAGACACTAGTTTCATTGACAAAATGCAGTTTCTTCCAATCAAATGGTTATGTCTTAAAAATTATCCTTTGGCCAGATTGTTATCCATGAGTGAAGAACAAAACAATTTCTATCAGTAAACCAGATTTTATTCTTGGGTTGTAACCTACTGTTATAAGCGAGCGAAGTGGAGATTAGGTGAGGGGGAGTTGCACAGTTCAGTGGCTGTCTTCCCTGTCTGTTCTGTGAGGCCTGCTTTGTTCTTTATGTGTGCCTTGTCATGGGATGGTCAGTTTTATAAATAACAATATTGTCTTGCAATCTTCATCTAAGAAAGTAATTTATCTCCCTTCTGTCACTTTCTCTCAGTCTGAGCCTCTTGCTCTGTTGAAGTTGACTCCATTTACTGATAAACATCGGTTGAAAGTAAATGTTCTGAATCCATTTTTGTGACATGTCCGTTTTTTTTTCAATTTAACAAGACCTTATCTGACTCCTATTGCTACATCGGTTGGTTACACTTCATAGATAAGCTTGTCAATGAATTTTCTTCTTTGGAGAATGTGCTATATTTGCAAATTAAGCAGATTTTTTTTTTCAACTAGATTTTACAAGTGCCATAATTCAGTACCTGTGGTTGCTATGCACCATTTTGATTACTTAGAGGTTACATACAAAATCAGTTTTAGTATTATATGGATGTTAAGATTAGGAAAGATTCTCAAATGATGAAATCTTGGGACTATTTTCTTTCCCTTCTTTCATGAACTAAACAGAGATCATCAACACTTATCTTTGCATTTATTCTTTTCTCTGCTCACCATTAATTTAGCTGAGCTTGACTTTTTATACAACTGGCCATCAGTCACTCTGATATTTAGGCATTTATCTCCTCCTCCTGGCATCCTTATTATCTGATTACGATGAAGTGAAAAATGGCACTTGTTAATCTTAGGATGGACATTTCTATCCACCAGCAATTAGAATCAGTGGTTGCAGTGAAAAAGACGTCCAAAAGAGTGACAAGGGGAGATAATCCAGTTACTGATTGATATTTATGCTACTTGACATTAAACATGACAAGCAGCACGTAGCAATCATGAAGACATATTTCTTTACACCAATCAAATAGAAAGGATTTTAAAAGGGTGCAAATGGAGTCACTATTAATATCCAGTAACAGACAGTGACATCACAGTGTTTTCTTCTCAGTCAAACTGAATCATTGTCTTTTACAATTATTTCTTTTTCTTAAGGAATCATACAGAAATAAAGATAAGAAATTCAGATGATAAATTTAATTCTTTGTTGCTGGTATCTACCAAACTTTGTTCTCAGTGAATTTATGATGTGGATATACGATAGAATGAATGATAATCTAAGTCTGATCATATTTTCAAAATAAAATGAGTGCATTAAACAATCATCTATATTTTCTTTGACAGTATTTATTATAAGATAAAGACAACAGTGGGACTTCTGATGGGAAATTAATTGATATTGTTCACTAAAATATATCTGTAACAGAACAAGATGTAATGATTGATAATAACTGTAAAATAATTTGTATTTAAAGGATAAATTAACTACTTCAGTTACTAGAGCCCAAGAAGATGAATTCTACAGAAAATAGCATTATTGCACACAACACAATCAGATGTACTTATTGCATTGTTGATACTGAACAAGAAATAAAGAGTCAACATTTTTCCATGAGATTATATTCATTGACTTCAACAAATGTTTTCTGTTTTATTTTTCAAAAAATTAATTATTAAATTAAAATGATAATTTTATTTATACTGTTAACCTACTTCTTCAATGTTCCAAGTCTCTTCAGGATGTTGGCAATCATGTTTCTCCACATTTTCTTGTCCTTTATGGCTCTTAGTAAATTTTGTCTTTTTGCTATCTCTCCTAATCCATGTTCTGCCAACCATTTACCAGTTAAGTAGATTCTGTGATGTTTTCTTCTGTCCCTCTTACCTTAAATAAGTCTTGTGAGTGTCAAATTTTCCTAGTCTCTTTCCTTAATATGTGCCCTATAAAATTCATCTCTCTTCCTGATGTTAAGCTTGGTGATAATGCATCTCAAAATGCTACTAATATTAACAGAGCATTGGGGAGTGGGGGGAAGGATACACTTATGGTTATACAGTGCAGGTTTCTGAAGATCCACAGTGGGAATATGAGTCTTGGTATTACAGCTCTCTGGAATCTAAGCAGTGCATCACTGCTAACATTTACTGCCAGCAAATAGATGGAATGCACATTCAGTGAATCACAATTGAACAAACAAATATTATGGTGACTGCCTGGTGGTCCACCATTGGCATTATCCATTATAGCTTTCTGGAATCTAAGCAGAGTATCACTGCCAAAGTTTACTGCCAGCAAATGGATGGAATGCACATTCAGTGAATCACAATTGAACAAACAAATATTATGGTGACTGTCTGGTGGTCCACCATTGGCATTATCCATTATAGCTTTCTGGAATCTAAGCAGAGCATCACTGCCAAAGTTTACTGCCAGCAAGTGGATGGAATGCACATTCAGTGAATCAAAAAAGATTTTTTATGTGCCTGATAAAGGCGACCATAGCCATCCACAGCTTCCTATCTTTTTTTCCTTTCTTTCCCTTTTATTATTGGATAGTTGGCAACAACAAATATGAGTAGCAAAAGCTACTCTAAATTTTTATCTAATGGTTGTCTCCCAGTCCTGAAAATAAGCATTCAAAATTCACACTTAACTCAAATGCTAACCTTTCTCAAACACTGGAGATGAATCAGCTACTATCTCAGCCATGAGACTGATCTTGATATTTATTAAGCTTATCTTTGGATGACACACAAGTAAAACAATTTCATTTTATCAATCATTAAAATAGACAGAATCAGCTTTTTTTGACTGGAGCAAAATACTGGGTCATCTTTTAAGAAGAACCTAGAAAATAGGAAACCTGTAGGTAAAGAATTTCTGACCATCAGTAGAGTGTGTTTTAGCGTGTTTGCTGCCACAGATAAGTTGTTTCAGCAAGTCAACACTTTAGATATCACTTGTCTTACAATAATGTGTTAGAGTTTTGCATTTTTTTGTGCAAATAAAAGAAATTAATTCTTAATTTTGATACAATCAATTTTGTGCCTGATGCATAGATCCATCTTTGAAGATATTTTGTACTTGCTTAAATTTTTGCAATACTTTTCTTACATAAGTTTATTATATATTCAGTTATACACTAGATGATTTCTATGAAAATAAAATGGTTTTAAACATGTAAAGAAGACCTTCAGTTTATTAGTTTTACCAAAAGAGAAACTGATCAATGGAAGAAAAACATTAAAACATTCTTGACAACAAACAGGTTAAGAAATGATAATGGAAAAAAAAAAAAATGATTTAAAATGGAGATAATTTTCTGGGGTTGTATTTATTTTGAAGTATTTTTTAACATTAAAAAAACACTGTTCCTTTTATAAATTGTAAATTTGTATAAGGCTAAATTTTTTCTGTGTGTGACCACTTTACATCAGTAGAAAAAAATAACTTGCATCATGAAACAACCACTTTTTAACTAGCTTATCACCCCAAGCAAGGCAGTAAAGCCACTAAGACACAAGGGGGTTACTGAGTGTGAAAGAATAAGAAAATAGAGAAACATTAAGGAGTGAGAACAATAAAAGAAGAATAATCAAGAAGAATAGATAACGACTGACATTGCATTTAAATTTTACTGGGAAGCATGAAACCAGAAGAGATTTTTGCAAACAAGAAGTGCAAGAGAAGAAACTGTTAGCATAGAACTTATGGTACCATATTGTTGATTCAAGTATAAATTGATGAGACCTTTTTGCTAATCTAGTATTATGCTTAAATTCATAGTTTAATGAGGAAGATCGATTTGGAAAACTTAACCCTCACAGGGCATATTGAGAGCAAGAGAGATATAGGAAGGCAGCAAGACCCTTACCTGATAAGCTTGTGCAAATGGATGGAAAAATGGGTGGAGGTCTTAGCAAAGGTAGAAAAACTGTTAAGAGTCACATAAGATGGAAAGCTGTGGAAGGCTATGATCGCTTATGTTCTGAATAAATGCAGCACGTAGATGATGATGATGTTGAGCAAAGCTGAAAAATATTTATAGAATTGTCTAAATAAGTAAAGATAATTAGATTTTCTTAAAACTGGACAGAATTAATTAAACAAGTGAAAAATAGTCAGTTTGCTGACTTTTATTATCATTAATACAAACATTAATTATTTCAAATTATTAATAAAACTAGAATTATTTAAATGTATCGAATTTTATTTTCATCTTAATTGAAAGAGATATAAATAAAAAAAAATGATTGTATTTAATTGAAAGAAAAATTATTTCAATAATTGAAACTAATCTGTTGCTTGCTTAATTTTTATTAATTTTCACACCAGAATCTATCTATCTATCTATCTATCTATCTATCTATGATTGTCCATTATCCATCTATTCATCTATCTATTCTTGATAGAATCCAAAGAAGAATCAGTAATGTTATTGGTTCTTACTTGGCATCAGTCACTTTCCTACTGCTGTAATATAACTTCCCTGTGCTTTTTCTATAAGTACTTTCATAGTGATTGTTCTGATGAGCTCTTTGCTATGGTATCTAAACATTATGAATTTAAGTGCAGTACTAGATTGGCAACAAGGTCTCATCTATTTACATTTACAGTTGAATTGGTGAGATGTAATCCAAAGGTCTATGCTAACATTTTTTTTTTTTTTTGCTGACTTTTTGCTTTCCAGTCAAGTTTGATCTTCAA